>BTPG01000005.1:133676249-133711249 GCA_036245525.1 Semisulcospira habei | reverse complement strand
GTAAATTGAACCATCTCGAGACATTAGTATACATGTGAACGTATATCTTTTGCAGATGGATGATGCTATCTGCTGAGAGTAACGATAATGTTTGTATTGTGATTTCCTTTCTCTCCCTGAAAGAGTGGCCACCTAAACTGGATATTACTCATAGTCCTCTGCCGACTTAAACATAGTAATTTGCTTTTTTATTGTTCCTGATATATTATAATGATGAAAGCAAGGAGTCCAAGACTGCATAATGTTCCCAATGCTCACAAGGTCATCAGGCCGACGTGGGCCGCCGTTGGCCCGCCCACATCCGTCGATAAGTTAAAAATAGACCTTCCCCACTACCACTCCCAAACAAACAACAAACAAAAAAAAAAAAAAAAAAAAAAAAAACACTCTATTTGTCATGGTGAATGCTGGCAACTGTTTTCGGTAAACGGCCTTATTTTATTTGTCGTTCCTGGCTGACCTTCTCTGTCTTCACGTCCCATGAGAGTCTTCCTGTTGGCAAACTTGCGTATTTCCTCTTCTGTGTAACATTTAGCTTACCTAGTCTATATTGTCACTCCATCACTTGCAGCAGTTGAGTAGTACGGACAAAAATAGTGCTTGCTATCAAGATGCAGATATTAATAAGAAACGTGTCTACAAATATTCATGTACATGGATAAATTATATAATGGGCAATAGATAAACATTCAAAATAGTATAATAATAGTTTTATAAATGAAAATAAATTATTTAAAAAAAAAACAGTTTAATTTTTCTGACTAAATGACTTCGGAAAAAAGTACATGTATGTTGATTGTTGCTTTTGTTGTTGTTGCTGCTGCTGCTGCTCAAATTCTAAAATTCAAATTCAAGTTGTTGTCGTTTTCGCTGTTGACTGCTTAAATTTTAACATGTTGTATGATTTGATTTTATCATATCCACCTTTACCATAAGGTGTAATAACTTTATCTGAATTGTGATAATTTCCCATCACTAAAGAGAGAGAGAGAGAGAGAGAGAGAGAGAGAGAGAGAGAGAGAGAGAGAGAGAGAGAGAGAGAGAGAGAGAGAGAGAGAGAGAGAGAGAGAGAGAGAGAGGAATCAATGAATCAATGAATCTTTATTTTACAACGGTAAAGATATTAACAATGCCAGAGGCAATGCCATTTTTCAAATCTGCCGTTAAAGACAGAGAGAGAGAGAGAGAGAGAGAGAGAGAGAGAGAGAGAGAGAGAGAGAGAGAGAGAGAGAGAGAGAGAGAGAGAGAGAGAGAGAGAGAGAGCTAGAGAGAGAGAGAGATAGTTAGTAGTTAGTTAGTTAGTTAGTTAGTTAGTTAGTTAGTTCACAGTTAGTTAGCTAGTTAGTTTGTTAGTTACCTAGTTAGTTAGTTAGTTAGTTAGTTAGTTAGTTAGTTAGTTAGTTAGTTAGTTAGTTAGTTAGTTAGTTAGTTAGTTGGGTTTAACGCCAAACAGGCGACTAAGGCCATCTCACGGTGGGATGGGTAAAAATCTAGCCATCCAGATTGAAAGAAAGGTCTAAAGACAAGATGTAAATATATCTTTAAAATATTTCATAATAAAACGTCGCACGGTGTTTTTAAAAAAGGTAAAAATAATAAAATTCAGAGAGAGAGAGAGAGAGAGAGAGAGAGAGAGAGAGAGAGAGAGAGAGAGAGAGAGAGAGAGAGAGAGAGAGAGAGAGACAGAGAGAGAGACAGAGACAGAGACAGAGACAGAGACAGAGAGACAGAGAGACAGCCGAGCGAGAGACAGAGAGAGAGAGAGAGAGAGAGAGAGAGAGAGAGAGACAGACAGACAGACAGACAGACAGAGAGACAGAGAGAGAGATTTGTGTTTGACTTTGTGATGATCACTTCCTAATTTCTTTTTCACGGACAAAATCTCTTAACCGTCTGTTGTATTTATTTTGTTCCATGCCTGCCGTGAGGCATGTCGCTTTTTTCGCCATATTTGCTGTTGTCGCAGAGAACAGATGACCTGAAGGGGCTTGTACAAGCACCAGTAAAGCAAGCAAACGGACGCAGCCCGTGCGCATGTCTTGAAGTGTCCCACCACGTGCTGCTATTGGCTGACCGCAGGTCTAACACGCGCCGCCATCTCGCGCCATTCACGCGCTGCAAAGGACGATTTAATATCTATGAATTATTCAAATCAGTAATTAGGCGGCACGGCCCAGCTTTTCAAGACAAGTTTCAGTCATCATTTTATGTTTGAAAGAGGCATAGATTCTCGTGAGCCCCTGCAGCCGTTAGCCTGTTGGCCGGGGCTCATGAGAATCTATGCCTCTTGTCAGTGGCGGCGTGCGGATCAACAAATCCAGTCTGTACTCCTCATGCGTGGGATATTATTTGGTTTAAACTAAGGACCAAAGATGTATCATATTTTCTAATTGCTTCTCCTGTGACTCAGTCCGCGTCTTCACGGCGACGAACGCGCACACGTGACGCGACGTCATCGCGCGTGCATTTGGAGTGTTTTGCCCACGCGCGTGCAGTCTGTTACGCGTGCTTTGATTGGTAGAAGGGCCTCGCCCAACTGGCTCTGATTGTTTCATGGGCCAAATCGTCACTTTTGGCAAGTTTTCGTCCTTTTCAAAACGTATTATTCATTGGGCGTGACACTTTCAAAAGTCGCCGGTATTGAAAGGAACAATAATCTTGTTAAAGCGCTACTTGATAGCGGACGTTGATCAATGGTTTTATTTGGAAATTGCACAGGAAGAGATTAAGTACAAAACCTAGTCAGTTGGAGTCTGCCCCGCCAAGGGAAAAGACATTTGGTCCAATTGTGGATTTTGGAAAAGGGATATTTTCATCGTATTGGCAACTATTACAGTCTCGCTTTTCACAAAAAGAAAAGTAACTGGGGTTGTTTGTTGTTGTTGTTGTTGTTGTTTTGTTTTGTTGTTGGTTTTTTTTTTTTTTTTTTTTTCAGAGAGCGGGAATGAGCATTTCATGTTTAGACCAAAGACTCATCGAGAGCAAAGGCTAGTCTCTCCTTTTAAGTCGTCTGCTATGGACTACATACAAATCGCTGGAAGGCAGTGGATTGTTTAGCGCCACGCTTATTCGCCTGCACGGGGATGGAGATAATATCATAGATGACCCATATACTCCCAACGCGCTACAGCAGGAGATGGATCGACCATGATACGTTAAGGATAGTGGCAGATTAGCTTGGCGCCATCAGGCGACAAGCTAATCTAACACTACCCTTGAATTATCATGGTCGATCCATCTCCTGCTGTAGCGCGTGCTACATAGTCATTGCTGTGATGGGCCGGGGACTCTCGGCCGTGTGGTTAAATGGGTTACAGTGTAGCGCCTAGCATTAAATTAGTATTGATTCGTGAACATGCTCGTGAACCCAATCAAACATGGATCAAAATATTCTACTCATAGTAAGTTAAGGACCACCCTGAAATATGATCGTGATTTAAAGTTAACCTTTTGCTTATCGGAAGCGGTTTTTGTCTAGAGGAATCATTACGACAAAAACCGCTACCGACACGCAAAGGGTTAAGCACAACTGTGTCAAATTTCAAGATTTTGTCGGAACATTTAAGAAGACTTTAGGCTTAGTCTACAAGTCTTTTATTAAAAATCCCAATACAAAATCTCGAAATTCGACGGAGTTGTACTTATTTGAAATTATGACCATTTTTCATGATGATCCTTAAAATATTGTAAGTAGTATTGTTAACTCATTCAGTCCCGACAGGAAGATATGGATTGACCATGATAGTTCAAGGTGGTGCCAGTATAGCTTGGCGCCTATAAGCGTCAAGCTATTCTGGCACCACCCTTGAACTATCATGGTCAATCTGTCTCCTGAATTGTAATGCAGTCCTCTGAGGACAACTCAAGAAATGATGTGGGGATTTTGTACCTGGGATACAATGGGTTAAATCAAGAAGCGAATACAAGAAATTAAATTGTTTGCCGTTTAATACGAAAGTTTTAATTTAATATCAAAGAGACATCTGCCAAAGATTAAAAGTTTGAAACTTTTCTATTACTCTCATTAGGAACATGTGTTAAATTTCAGGCCAACCTCTGTTACCAGTCTTTGACTTGCGTCTTATTCTTCAAGTTAATGCTGTAATAAGTGCACGTAAACGATCGCACGAATATGAAAAGGAGGAACAAATTGAATCCGGTGGAGAGTTTGCCTCAGGCAGGATTACGTGAAATTCCTCTTTGACTTTTAATAGACGATTTTTTTAATCTCAAATTATTACATAAATTTGCTGTACAATGTATTTCTCAAAATCGTTCCCAATTAGCCAAAGCTAAATACTTTGATCCTCTGAAAATTCAATTTCTGCAATGATTTTTGCCACAGGGCATACGTTTCCTTGCAAACATTACTGGTATGTTTTAAGTTGCTTCTAAAGTATACTGAGGAGAACAAGAAATGCGACATTTTGGGAGTCAACTGAAACACTTCAGTGTTTCCGACGATTCCAACAAATTTGCATTTCGTTTGCTTGTCAGTATATTTGTTAATCGAAAGAGATTTCTTTCATGCTGTGGATCCAGAAGCAGATGAAAATTATTTTTCCTTAGAGAATGTGGGAAATGCAATGGTTGATTCTAGTCTGTTTAAATGGGATTGTAGCAGGAGGATCTAAATAAATAAATAAATAAATAATGGAAACAGTCTTACTGTTAACTCATTCGCGGCCAGCCGCATCCAGATGCGCGGCTTATGCCGCGCATTTGGATGCGGCTGGCCGAGAATGAGTTAAAAGTACGCGAACCCACTCTACCAAAGTAATGTAGTACCACAACACTGAACACCGCCGTGAGATGGCCTTAGCCGCCTGCTCGGCGTTAAACCCAAATAACTAACTAACTAACTAACACAACACCGAACACACGGCTGCGAAAAGTGTGTCTCCTGTTCTTTCCTTTTTGCTTTTTTCTTTTGCGTTTTTTGTGTTTGTTTGTTGATTTGTTTTTGTTTTGTTGGGTTTTGTTTGTTTGTTTGTTTTTTTTTTTTTGTTTTTGTGGGGGTTTCTTTTTTTTTTTTTTTTTTTTTTTTTGCTTTCTTTATTTCTTTTCTTTTATTGTCGTTGTTGTTGTTGGGGGTGATTAACAGTACTTTAATTACATATAATTTACGTATGTAATGTTAGGTAGATGATTTCCTTTTTTAAAAATTATTTTAGGTATGTGTTAGACAGAAATGTGGACCTGCTCTGGAAGGCAAAGACTTCTGGCTTTGACCAGGTCGATTGTTTCAGACCTTTTTTATGCCTAACATTCCAGATCAAGAAATTTCCCATACTGAACACTGAGAGAGCGTAGCTCATCTAAAAGCTAACAGATCTCAGGAGCCTCCACATTCACAACTAAATGTATCAGGTGGACGGGTAAAAGGTATTCAAATACACTGTACGATGTGTGCGATTTCTGTCAGTGAGTCACGTAATTGAACACTGAACTTTCATAGTCGCGTCCAATTTTCTCCGGCTCGTGACTTCCGCATTCTGCAGAAAGACATAAGTCACTGTCGATGACAGGAAAGAAGGGAGAAGACAGCAAGTTTATTTTTGGTGAAAAGCGAGATTTTCATTGTAATATAATGAAAATCTCCCTTTTCACAAAAAAACACTTACTATCTTTTGCCCTCAAAGGCCACACAATTCCAGGTGCTGTTTAGTATGGTAATACACTGAATGCTTCACACTAGATCTAGCGATCTTCAATAATCTTTCATAACATGTCTTCGTGTTTCGCGACCTGCGGCGGCCTTTGACAATAAATGGAGAAAAAAAAAAAAACTGTCGAGGATTCACATTTATATCTGTGTGCTGGTCTGTGATTTTGGATTTATGGCTTGAAGCCGTAAGGTCCAAAATCACAGACCAGCATAGATTTTTTTTTTTTTCGCGCTGCAGCTTTCTGCCTGGTCCAAAATCACGGATCATTTTTTTTTCTTCTGTGCGGCAACTTCCGCGAGCTGCGCAAGACACCCACGTGCGCATGCAAAGGTGGTGTTTAGCATGCTAATGTTTGACTCCGCGTCTAGACATCTCAGATAATCTTTCATAACATTGGCTACATATCCCACAACCTGCTAGCATTTGACAATAAATCAGGAAATTACCGCAGCTTTCACCCCAGCATGTGGCTTCGATCTCATACTCTTCGCGGCCTTTTCGCCTACATGAGTCAGTAATAAGAAAAGGTCCTTGGGCCGATGTCGGGTTTATTTAACCCGCTTCTGACAGTCGACAGTGGCCTGATGAATTTTTGCTCACTGACCAAAAAGGTGACTGCCAAGCCGTGTAAAATGCAAAGAAGAACCCAACGAAGAAAGAAACACGCTTAGAAAAGACAGTTACGACACAGTTTATTAATAACTCTGGTTTTAACACGAAGTATTATGAACTGTGTCGTGGTGTTGGCTTTTTAAAAAAAAAAATATTATTAATAAAGTGTTTTGTCTGTATGTCTATTTTGAAAAAGAGGATTTAAACACTTTTTCGATTTTCGATTTTCCCGGGAAATTTATAAATTGTGTTGTTACTGGTTTTTCCTCTTTTTTTATTGTTGCTCACATTGATTTTTTTTTTTTGTATTTCTTATTTTTTTAATATTTTATTTATTTTATTTTATTTATTTATTCATCGATTTATTTTTTTTAATAATATTTATTTAATTTTTTGTTTGTTTGTTTGTTTGTTTTTGGGGTTTTTTTTGTGTTTTGTTGTTTGTTTGTTTTTTTCTGTTTTTTTTTTGTTGTTGTTGTTGTTGTTGTTTTGGGGGGTTTTTTTGGTGTGTGTGGGGGGGGGGGGGGCGTTGTTTGCTTGTTTGTTTGTCTTTTTTTGTTTGGTTGGGGTTGGGTTTTTGTAGGGGATGGGTGCCTGTTCTGTCAGCGAACCGATGGATCTATCATGACTGCTCAAGGATAGTGTATACCGTGGTCGGCTCGTCTCCTGTGATTTGTAAGAATGCGCAAAAGGCCATCGGGCCGACGTCGGCCGGCGTCGGCCCGATGGCCTTTTGAGCATTGGGCAGTTACTGATCAGTCACTCTGCGAGCCTTTTCTGCCGTCGTATAATGTAACCGCTTGGCGACCTCCCCTTCTATCAGAACTCATATGTACTGACTCGGAGCAGGCAAGAGGCATAGATCCTCATGCGTACCCGCAACCGGGCTCATGAGGATCTGTGCCTCATGCTAGATTAACGACCACTGTCGCCGGCTCCATAGGTCTCTGGTTATTGGAGAATACTTATTTCCCACCGCCCCATACCGCCATTCATAGGTCCCACGTGTAGTCCACGTGCGGACACAGTCTCACGTGCTGGCGGTGCCATTCAGAAAGCTCGAGCGCCGCGCGCGCAATTCATCTCCAAAGGGATCGAGGGACTGGCGGAGAAAGGGCACAGCGGCGCAGTTCAAAGACGTCTCCCACGAACTTCAGTGGCTCAGATCAGTCCATCAGTCAGAGGGTCCTTTTTGCAAGACTAGGCACAGATCCTCATGCACCTCTATAGCCGCTGGGGTTCGTGAGAATGTGTCCTTCTTCCTTACAGAGATCTGTTCCAGTTTTCATCCGAGATCTGTTCCAGTCCTCTGATCTAGAGTGTCGTCTGGTTCTCAGCGCGGGGGCGAACCGTGTTTTCTGCGCATGTTCGGCATAGTGACGCATTTCCTGGCCGGCGCTCTACTCGACAAACATGGCGACACGGTGAAGGCGAGAGGCATCCAGCAAAAACAACACCACCTGGGGGACCGTCTGGGAATGGTGTATGGTCCGTGATATCGCCTTGGTTGGTGGACATGAGTCGTCTTTCTGGACTGCGGACTACTGACACACTATCTGTGCGTCCCGCCGTGACTGAGAAGGTCGCATCTGCATGCTCGGCGTTCAACCCTATAACTTAAACTAAACTCTGTACTGATGAGCCAAAAGAAATGCGACATTTCTGGAATCCTCGGAAACACAGAAGTGCTTTCGATGGTTCCAAATACGGCGCATCTCATTTTGCTAGGTATATTTATGCGCCGAGCTGTGATTTTGGACCAAAATCACAGACCAGCACACATTTCTGGCTAGTGATTTATGACAATGCGGCTCGAGGCGTAACTTGGGTACTCAATTTCAAACCCGCACACATTACTGGTTAAAGTAAAACTCTCCTCCCGGCTGAGAAGAGTCCAGAACACTTTTTTCTGTAGCCGTAAAATGAATAAAAATTTGAAGCAAAATATAAAAAGCACGTGCAAAAAGAGGAATAGTATGTAACCGGGTTAGGTTATCGGGTGATAATCAGGTCGAGAAATGAGGGAGGCAACAACGTCGAAGACAGGGGTCGCTGTGACATGTCTTTATTGCAGTGTAGAAAACTGAAGAAACTGAAGAAACAGCGCAGAGCTAAGAGGGAGTCGACATTGTAGTTCTTCCTAGTTGTATCGTCGTAGCGGCGCGAGTGATCTGTGGCAACCGGCTGACCGCAAGTGCGCTACGAAAGGGGCTTTATATACAGCAGGCGCGGGTCGCAAAGAAAGCACCACTCGCATGCTCCCAGAATTTGGTGCTTTTGGAGCCGGGAAGCTGAAATTTGTGCTAAAGTGGACTAGGTTCTCTTACCATAGCTCTGATACTACTGAACCTAGAAGCTTGCGGTTTGTTGCTAACGAAAGATCCGCAATTGTAGTTTCACTAGTATCAGACATTGATTTGTTTAAAGATGGCTAAAATTAATTATGAATTTTTAAACGACTTTTCTCCTTCGACCTGGTCGGTGTAAAAGATGCAAACTCCCAAAATAAAGTTTAACCCAAAATCGATTGGACTAGAAATAGATTACAAAATGAAAGAGACTATCATGCTGGATCTTATGGATCTTGGTTTAAAACAATCGGTACAGGCATTGAGGAGATATTCAACTTAGAATGCCTCATTAGAAACACAAGCTATCATCGCCATTGTAGGCACCGGATGCTAGAACAAAAGCCACGAGGCGGCTGACGCGGTTGCGTCCCCTGAATAGACACTGAATACCTAGTGGTCTAGAAGTAAGCCAGAGGGGTCGGACTAACGCAGGCCTCAATGATAGCAATACCTTGCGAGACCTTACATTGAAGGAAAAAACCACTGAATAATAACACACACCACTTTTGCAAACAAAGTCGTGATGCAACCGACAAAATTACATCAGATGGGTTATGAGAGCCGGGTGTACCCGGTCACAAGTACAACACAATTTATTAAATTTTCGCGTTAACTCATTCGAGACGAACTGCATCCGGATAGGCGGCTTCGTCTCGAATGAGTTAATCCTCTTTTTGGGGAGGTTGGTAGACATGCTTCAAGAAATAGACTGCATGTATTTCAGTGAAAATTGTAACCCTTCGCTTGTTGGTAGCGGTTTTTGTCGTGATGATTCCTGAAGGAATCATCGCGACATAAACCGCTACCGACACGCAAAGGGTTAAATGCAATAAGTTGAGGTGTACTTGTCTTTCTGAGAGTTTTTATTTATTTTTATTTTGCGCGCTTCGCAGTAACATTTTTTTGTTTTAGATTATGTAAACTGAATAGCATTCTATCCTGAAGAATTATTTTCTTGTTTGTTTTTAGTCGCGAGTTTAAATTCTTTCTGCGTCGCTCAATGCGGACTTTTCTCTTACTTTACACTTTGAAGCGCCAGAAAAGAAACATTCTCTTAACTATTTGTCATTTTGTTTGTCAGTCTATATAAATGAAATTAAAGAAATAATGGCTAAGCAAACTTTTTGTAATCACAACAGGACCAGTTTCCTTGCATGTTTTAGCCGTGTGTTTGTGATTAGGTTTGATTTTCACGAAGTATTTAGTTCGTGTTCAATTAATATCATAACAATTATCATATATAAATATTCATTTTAGTATTCGTTACACCTGGTGACATGAACCTACAACGTTTTGAAGAAAGAGGAAAGCGGACAGCGTGTATTATAACAATGTTTTAAAATCATATAAACACCTCAGTTTTAACTCATTCAGCCCGGCGCACGTATTTTCCAAATTTTGGAGGCGTCATCTAACGACTATGCACCTGTTGCAGGAGATGGATCGACCATGATAATTCAAGTGCAGTGCCAGATTAGCTTGGCGCCGACAGGCGCCGAGCTAATCTGGCACTACCCTTAAATTATCATGGTCGACCCATCTCCTGATGTAGTGCGTCAGGGCTCAATGAGTTAATTACTATGCAAACTAGACACCGTGTGCAGTAAAACATTGACAAGAAACAAAACTGACAACTGACCCAAAAGTAGTGGAATATTGTGCCTGGTTCACACAATGCAAATTATTTATTAAAGCAAGAATTAATGTCAATAATGTATTATGTCAAAATAACTAACGTATGAAAATAGTAATGAAAGTATTCAAACATATGGAAGAGTTACTGAGACAATCGGCGATTTTACACAACGCCCCCCACCCGAACACCCAAGCCCCTTCCCGCGAATCCTATACCCCTCTTCTCCATTCCCATCTTATGAAAACACACACATTCTCTCTCTGTCTCTCTCTGTCTCTCTCTCTCTCTCTCTCTCTCTCTCTCTCTCTCTCTCTCTCTCTCTCTCTCTCTCTCTCTCTCTCTCTCTCTCTCTCTCTCTCTCTCTCTCTCTCTCTCTCTCTCTCTCATTCTGAATGAACGTCAAGTATTTCTCGTTCTTCTTACATTTGTAAATTGATAATCCTTTGTCTTGTCAGTGTCGCTATATGCTCTTGATGCTGCTGATTCTTTGACACTGTCTTAGCTGAGTATAATATTAATGCTATGCACTCATTTATTTCCTTTGCTTTTTGTGTTGGTGGCAGTTACTATTTCTCCCATACCAATTTTTTTTCCCTTTCATTAATTCACCTATTGTGGTTTTTTTCCGTGGTTTTTCTTCCTCTTCTTCTTCTTCTTCTTCTTCTTATTATTATTATTATTATTATTATTATTATTATTATTATTATTATTTGCATGCTATGTTTATTTTCCTGTTATGTTGTTTGTTTACAGGACAGCTTGTAAGACAGGCATTGAGTTATCTAATGGCTTTATCCTGAATAAATAAAGGTTCATCATCATCATCATCATCATCTCTCTCTCTCTCTCTCTCTCTCTCTCTCTCTCTCTCTCTCTCTCTCTCTCTCTCTCTCTCTCTCTCTCACACACACACACACACACACACACACACACACACACACACACACACACACGCGGCACACGCACGCACGCACGCGCACTACACCACCTCACCCCACTCCAACCCCAAAAAAAGTCTCATGTGAAAAATTAGACTCAGTCTGTTCCATCGTGCTTGGTAACATCTTTAGCTCGCCACCATGTCGTTTGACAGCGGCTCCTTCCGTTCATAGGAAGTCTGTGACAAGATGGCGGACGTTGATTTGACCAGGGGGCACCACTCTCTCCGCCGTTTCATATCCGCCTGAGCACCGCTCATCACCTCCGGGGCAACAGCGCTAGATTAGAAACCGGTCCTCATCACCGGGCTCGGCGCTAAACTCCAACAATTTGTTTTCAAATATCCGCCCCACCGTTTAACACGACCTGAGGGCTGTACCAGATCTAAGCCTGTTCACCGTCCTCCATTTAGGGATAAAAATAAAACAAACTTACGTGAGCAAGAGGCATGGATTCTCATGAGCCCCTGCACCTGCAGGGGCTCATGAAAATCTATGCCTCCTGAAGATAAACGAGTGAATCCAGCTGACATGGCCCGAAGATATGTGAACACGGTAGCAGCCTTTTTGGGGGCAACGATTCCATCGCTCGACGGAGTGCTTGTAAACACGCCGAAAACTTTTTGTTAAAGAAAAAAAACAAGAAATTTTATATTGGTGTTTTATAAATAAATTCGTGGCAGATGTTGACTAACTGGAAGAGTTTTAAAATAGCAGTTCATGCAAGATGATAATGAGAGAAAACACCGGCAGGTATGAAGACAATCTATTATTCAGAAATATAAAAAGTTTTTAAAATATCAGTCAGTCAGTCAGTCGGTCGGTCGGTCAGTCAGTCAGTCAGTCAGTCAGTCAGTCAGTCAGTCAGTCAGTCAGTCAGTCAGTCAATCGATAGATCGATCGATCAATTGACCAATCAATCAGTCATCGAGTCAATCGACCAATCAGACAAGCAATAAATCAAGTAATCTATAATCAATATAAATCAATTAATGACTCAAATGAATGCATCAGAACTGAGTAAAGACATTAGACACAACGTTATCACAGTCAAGTTCTAAAATCCTTAATCTTTATGATGAAAGTGTAGTATGTTGGGTTCTGTATTGACTTGCAGAGAAGTCAGTTCTTGCCATTTGTTTAGAGAGAAAATATATACATTGGGTAGTCCGGAAACGTGCGTGATTAAGGTCCAGAATCATACGCCTGCACACATGTATCGGAGTTTTCTGTCTAGGATATATTTTCAGAACAAAACCTAATGGCTAACCTACCCTGCTGAGCGATACGAAACCTACAACAAAGTCTTGCATTCGCCGCGAGCCTAGTCCGCCATTTTGTTCACAATGAAAGAGAGGTGGCGCTGCGAGGGGGATGGTGTGGCTGTCATGCGCAGTTGCGGGTGTTTGGACAACCTTTCGCTTTGTTGACAAATGTCTGCGACGGAGAGGGCGGCGTTGATGCGAACTCCGACGTCTTTCTCTTACTGAGGTACAGTGTAGTATGCGAAACTAAACATAAAAGCAAAAGGAATAGAGAAGGTGTACGACTTGAAACTAGAAGCAAGAGACAGATTTTGTAAGAAGAGATACTGTAGAAGACTAAAGACATCCTGGACGAAGACTGAAGATATCTTGGACGCCATGCAAGCGCATGTCATAGACCCTCATGAGCGACAGAAATAAACTGAAGAGATCTTGGACACTAAAAATCAATACACGCCTGCGGCGTAGATCCTCATGAAACCCTGCTTGCAGGGGCTCATGAGAATCCATGTCTCTTGCAGATACTGTAAAAAGTTTCTTCCAGGCTTGCTAATGAAAGTGGCAATTGTTTGGGCCCATGAGGATCTCTGTCATTTGCAGTCATGAATGGATTTCAGTGACGGATTAAAAGAGTGATTCTCGCGGCTAGCAACAATTCTCCCCGAAGCTTGTAGCAATGGGACTGATATTGGCCAAATATTATGAGACCAGCTCCCCTACTGTGGTAGAGCGTGGGCTGAGAGGTGGAGTTGATGGTCCATGGTCTGTCTCTGTTAGTTAACTCCAAAATAAATCCTTAATCTGTGGATGTAAATGGGGCTCGTCTCTTCCAGCGAGAGGCATAGATTCTTATTAGCCCCTGAGACTGCAGGGGCTCATGAGAATAAAATTATAAGTCTCTTGCAGATGGATTTACATAAGTTGTAGTGTAGGCCTGAAATATATGGATGTAAAGGTGGTTGATCACAGCCAGCAAAAGGCATATATTCTCATTAGCCCTTGCGACTGCAGGAGCTAATGAGAATCTTTGTCCCTTGTAGATGGATGTTAGTCAGGGAGTACATTAAGGTTTTGCGAGGGTGTATCTCCACAAGCTTTCTTGTCTGTCAAACAATGATTGTTCTGCTAATCGCTAGTCATCGTCCCAGAGAGGCTTCAAGCACATTATGAACTACGACAGCTGGCCCATCTACCTGCACTTAAACGTAATGGTTATCATAGAATAAAGGTAAAAACTACTATTGACTGGAGACTAGCCTGTGTGTACACAGATGAGAACAGAGCACTAACATTTTACAAAAGGTTAAGCACACTTTTTTCCGACATTAAGAAAAATGAAGGGCTTCCGTTTTGTTTTATTTTTCTTGTTGTTTGTTTGTTTGTTTGTCTGTTCGTTCGTTCGTTCGTTCGTTCGTTCGTTCGTTCGTTTGTTGGTTCGTTCGTTTGAGGGGGGGGGGGGGGGGGGTTGTGATACTGTTGGTTGGTTAATTGGTTGGGTTTTTCGAGGGCGCCGGGGGGGGGGGGGGTGAGTTATTATGCAAGACACTGCCGAAACACTGAATAAGACACCTCAGGGCGCACCAAACATTTCGAGACCGCGCTGCCAATGCTTATGATTATCATCATTAACATTATCATTATCATTATCATTATCATTATTATTATCATTATCCGATTCGATTTAATTCGATTCGATACAGGGGTATTCGATTCGATTCGACTCGTTTCGTTTCGTCTCTCTTCTCTCCTTTTCGTTTCGTTTTGGCTTCCCATCCCCCAACGCATCCAATACAAGATTCTGTCTCTCTGCTACAAATCCCTGAACAACTGCGCTCCCGCCTATCTCTCAAACTTACTTCACCCCATACACTCCTCCCCGCTCCCTCCGCTCCGCCTCCGACCCTCTCCGCCTCCACATCCCCCGCACCAAACTCAGCACTTTCGGCCCCCGCTCCTTCTCAGTATACGGTCCATCCACCTGGAACACTCTCCCACTCTCTCTCTCAGTCAGAAACACTCTCTCTCCTCCTTCCAGTCCGCCCTCAAAACTCACCTCTTTCAACAGTTCTAGCACTATACCACCACACTCCCCACCCTAAGCAGACTGTCGTAATGTATTTCACTATTTGTGGTACGTGAGTCGTTGTCTAAAGCGTGCGCATGCGTGCGCGAGTTGTGAGTGCGCGCTTAGAGTTATAATTATTATAAGATAAGCGCATTATAAATACCGTAATTATTATTATTATTAGTGTTTTATATTTTTTGAGAGAAAAAACAGTTTAAGATTGATAGAACAAACACACGAGACGTGCTGCCGCCGGATGCGCGGCTTAAGTCTCAAATGAGTTAAATTAAAAAAAATACATTATTTGTTTTCTGGAGCAATAACGGTTGATTATTTTCCTAGTTTGCACATCCTTACTTTAGTCCTAAAAGTCCACAGAGTAACATAAGAACGCGCAAGACCGAAAACACAACTTCAATCGGAACAGACCCGAAATTAGCTTCGCCGGTATCCACTTTCCTATTGCAGCGTCTGTCTGACAAACATTGGGTTTGACACAAGCTACACAGATGCATTCCAGATCAAATTCATCAGACGGAAAACAGGACCAGGAAACATATAGAAGTCTCCTGACCGCATGCTCTCACGTCTGAATCGTTTCAGTCGTAAGAGCCGCACGGCCGCGGGACTTAACTCCTATACTGTTCCGAGTCCTGTGGACAGAAAACAAAAACAGGGAACCAGGAACAATCGCTTGCACACCCCCGTCAAAGCACACAAACAAAGCCCACCCGAGTGGGACTTAAAAGCATAGGCGCCGAGCGATTGTCAATAAACAAGCGAGTTCTTTGAACAAGCCATTAGAAACACTTTCTTTCTTGAGCCGCAGATCGCTCGCCTTTCATACAGTCTTCAAAAGGAACGTGAGACGCTTGTTCCGCAAAAATCTTTCCACTCAGCAAAAGAGCCGAGCATGGATACTCTCAGTCACTGACACTGGTTACCTCCCTGGATCCGCTACGCATGACCCACAGTGGGTCATGCGTAGCGGATCCAGGGAGGTAACCAGCGTGACTGAGTGTCCAAATGAGAGAGATATCTAGGGCGGTCACGCGTAGCGAATCGAGGGAGGTAACCAGTGTGATTTAGTGCCACATCGAGGGAGATTTCCAGCGCGGGTCATGCGTAGCGGATCCAGGGAGGTAACCAGTGTGAGTTCCCCATCGAAGAGACATTCTGTTTGGGTCATGCGTAGCGAATCTAAGGAGGTAATTAGTGTGGCTGAGTGCCCCATCCAGGGAGACAGCCATGCGTAGCGGATTGAGGGAGGTAACCAGTGTGACTGAGTGCAACATCGAGGGAGACAGCCAGTGTGGACAATGCGTAGATGATCGAGGGAGATAACCGGTGTGATTATGTGTAACGGATCGAGGGAGGTAACCAGTGTGGGATGCTCCCTCTGCTTGGTGGCGGACGCATCTGTTAGAATTGTGTGGAAGACATCTAACTCCAAGTGTTCATTACTTGTAATAAGAGTTGGTTTATTTACTTCAACACTCCTTGAGTCCTTGTTATGCCCCTTAAAGAGCAGAACTTGTCTGGCATCCAGTTTGTTGTTTGAAGTTGTACGGGTTTATGATTATGACAGGTGCACCTACATTTATTTCGGTGATTGAAGTTGTATAAAGTTGTGATTATCCCTTTCACTGCCCGTTGACCCAGATTGTGTTTTTGCGATCTTCGTTTCATTCCACGCCAAAGAGCCCCAGACGTACCAGGACATTGGATTCAAAGTGGTGTCAGCGAGAGACGAAGATCATCATGAGCCCCCGCAATTGCGGGGGCTCATGAGGATCTACGTCTCTTGCAGTGGGTCGTGTTCACTTTTTCTCGGCAGTCATGGGCTTAAGAACAACTGGTACACCTCCCGGGGGCTGCTGATCGAGTTTTGGTAAACATCTGCACATACGTCCCCGTCCTATTTTTTTGTGTGACATCATGTCATTGTGGATCCATAGTGAGATTTGTTGGTTTGTTTGTTTGTTTGTTTGTTTGTTTGTTTAAGACAACTTATCGTAGGAAAAAACTGTCATGGTTTTACCTGCCTTCGATGAGCAGGGCACGACAAGGACGACCTCGAGTTGACAACGTTAAACGACTGGAAACCCCCAAGAAAACAGTGGGATTTTCAGGAGGATCAGGCTTTTCACATTTACTCTTAAACTATAGCGACAGGCGGAATGTCCACGATACTTCGATTATAGCGCCAGATTAGCTAGATCTTTTCATGCGCAAAGGTATAATTGTCGTACGACACTATCATGAATATATCATAGTAGATCCATTGTAGGCCGCTATTTCCTTTTCTTTTCTTTTTTTAAATAAATAAATAAATAAAGCATTTTTAACAAATATTTTTTGTTAAAAAAGTATATAAAACTGTGCATGACTTTGTCTGCCATGTGAATTCTTTAACTCATTCTACCCCAGACATACCACAGCAAGATAAGGATCGACCATGATAGTTCAAGGGTGATGCCAGAATAGCTTGGCGCCTATGGGCGCCAAGCTATTCTGGCATCACCCTTGAACTATCATGGTCGATCTGCGTCCTGCACTGCAATGCAGTCTTCAGAGGACAACGGCAAAATTTGGGGATTTCGGTGTTGGGGTAGAATAAGTTAAGCTAGTAAGTCCATTTTTGTGAAAAGCGAGATTTACTTCGAAAATCTTGCTTTTCACAAATATGGACTTACTGTCTTTTGCTTTCACAATGCAGTTGTTTTAGGACGATGTCAACCCGAGAGCGGAAAGACCATGACGGCGCACCCACACTGCCCTGAGAACTGTTCCTACTTCAGTTGCGCGAAAGGTAATCTGGAATTTATTTTGAGACGAGAAAAAAACAAACGAAAATTCCATCAGCGAGACGCAAAGAAAACGAAACTGTGTCCAGTCTAGCTTAGCCTCACCTTCGTCCCCAAAATCCGTAGTCGGTGACTAGTCGGAAGATAATGTTTCGGCTTCGTAGATCGAGACTATTCCAGTCCAATTTTTGCACCTACCGGAAGTAAGGTTTTACACGTTTTCGAATGGACTCTTCCGCGATTTTCGATTATTTTGTTATGCATCTTAGCTAAAAAACTGTGTATGAAAATACTGAGAAACGAATAATGAGTTTAGATCAGTCTAAACAAGCGTGAAAGACAAATTTATCAGGATCAAAACTGGAAAATTACATGTATGACCAAACTTGCGGAAGAATAGAGATATACATTTTTGGCCAATGGCAGCCATCGTTACATTTTATTCCCATGGACTGTAAGCTTGTGAGTCTACGATAACCAAAACGCTGGACAAGACCGGCGACAAGGCGTCGCTTTGATGTGCAGACGACAGCTTTGGGTTGCTTCCCTTTGCAGCACATGGCAGCGCTCCGGTTGAGAGTTCTTTCCTGTGGCAACTTCCAGTGAATGTTTACTACTGCAAGAGGCATAGATCCTCATGAGCCCCTGCGACCAGCAGGAGCTCACGAGGATCCATACCTCTTGTTTATGTGTCATTACCCGCATTTACGCCTGTGCTTCTCAGAATTTGCTGAATTTCTTGCTGGGAATTGTTTCCTTGTGAAGGTAAGCGCGGCAAAAGATCAGCGATTCCACACGCCAATGTTTTGCCGACTTGCCGCCAGGAGGTTCCGCTGCTGAATCCATACGCTTATACCCCTATTGCTTCTCCTTCTGAGCAAAAGGGATGAATATTAAAGGGCACTTTGGATATATGGAAACATCCAAAGTACCTACATTTTAATTTTTTTAAAACTTATTTTATTTTAATACAATGTTCCGTTTCTCATAAGGGAGGTAATGTACAATTACAGCAAATGAGTGGTCTGAACTACTGAAAAAAAAAAAAAATCATTTAAATATCCGACCATGTTATATGAGCAGACGACTGGACATACCCAGACCAGCAAGAGGCAAAGATTCTCACGAGCCCCTGCTACTGCATGGGCGCATGAGTCTATGTCTCTTACAGATGGAGGGTAATGGCTAGTGGACTGACCCAAGTTCTTAGACTGGGAGCCAGAAACGAGTGACAGATCTGACTTATTGTAACACTACTACAGCGAACGCTAGCCACTCATTCGCGGCATAGATCCTTATCACCTTTTATTCTTAGATCCCGGGACTCGTGCGTGTCTATGAAAGTGTGCTGTTTGGGGATTTTAGACCTCACTGTCGACAACTGTAAGGTCCAGAATCATAGACTAGCTGAGAGTCTTAACTCATTCTACCCCAGACCACAGCAAGATATGGATCGACCATGATAGTTCAAGGGTGATGCCAGAATAGCTTGGCGCCTATGGGCGCCAAGCTATTCTGGCATCACCCTTGAACTATCATGGTTGATCTGTGTCCTGCACTGCAATGCAGTCTTCAGAGGACAACGGCAAAATTTGAGGATTTTGGTCTTGGGCTACAATGAGTTAAGGTTGAAGTCATAGACAAAGCAGGCAAAAATTGCTGCGGTCTCCATTTTGTACGTCTTTGTTTCTCAAACGAAACAGATCCTTCACTGATCAGTGTATGAGGGCTTGGATCAAATTTCTGTCAGCATTTTGCATGTGAAAGGTTACGCATCGTATTTGTAATCTTTCCCAAAATGCTAACCGGCACATGTAGCTGTATTATGTGCTATTTTCATTATCTTCAAGTTAAAAACACATACTACATGACTTGCGTCCGCTGTAAGGGCTGAGGATTGGGCATCAACACAACACTGGTAGAAAAGGGGTCAGATGGAATTTTGCAATGGAGATGGAACTTTTTTTTCCCCCCAAGAGCACATATTGACATCATACTGCGCATCATAATCTGTGTCATAATTTCTCTACCACCCAACCTAAAAAATTAATTAATCTGCACGCTACCCACATCACCCTGAAGACTGAGACAGAAATGTGCTTTCACGATGTGTATCAATACACAGTTGTTGTTGTTGTTTTCTTTCTCTAGTCAGTGTAAAACAAGACAAGAAATCTTGCTAAAGCAAAATTTCTTGTTTTGTTTTACAGTGACTGAAGCCCAAGACTTCCTGTCTTGTTTTACAGTGACTGTTGCAAGACTACTTGTCTTGTTTTACAGTGACTAAAGAAAGGCTTCTTTTCTTGCTTTACAGTGACTAAAACATGACTTTTTGTCTTGTTTTACAGTAACTAGCAAGACTTCCTGTCTTGGTTTACAGTAACTAAAGCAAGACCTCTTGTCTTGTTTTACAGTGACTAAAGAAAGACTTCTTCTCTTGTTTTACAGTAACCAAAAGAAACAAATTCTGTGCATTGTGTCTAGAGGGGAAAAAATACTGTGCATCGGGAAAACGTTGTCGTCTGCCCAGCATTTCTCTATCATAGCATTTCTCTATCCCAGCCTTACGCAACACACCAGAAAATTCATCCTGTACGATATATTAACCCTTCGCTGCCACTGGACGCAGATTGAGTTATAAAATCTGTATTAATTCAAATCCAAAAGGCCACAGCCGTCCAAGAAACAAGAACACAAAGTGGTCTTAGCAAGAGGCATAGATCCTCATGTGCCCCCGCAACTGCGGGGGCCCATGAATATCTATGTCTCTTGCACTTGGGTTGTGTCGCCTTTTTCTCGGCAGCGAAGGGGTTAATTTGACAGAGATTGCAACCAGTTTAATTAAATGGCACTCACAGCATTCTTCTAAAAGACTCATAGATCCTCATCAGCTTTTGCAGCCTTATTTGGGATTAGTCTCTTGTACACCTGTCTAAATCTGTGTGCCTCAAGCAGTACAGACCCTAGGACCTTACGGCAGACGATGGTAATTGCCTATTAGATTGCGCTGGCGCCGGTTGGACCACTAGCGAGCAAAGTGAACCTCGACTGCGTCAATATATACTCTGCGTCCAAGATATCTGATCAAACCAAATAATCCAAAGAAGTCTTGCAAAGATTAATAATTATTTTGCAACAGAATGTCCCAATCCTGGGCTAGAGAAACTTTCATACAAAGGCGAGATGCTGTCGCATTCGGACTCAGATTCATTTCGCGCGGGCCTGTTTGTTTCGTCATTTCCTTTTTGTCTCCCCTGATCAGTTTATTAGTCAGACACAGGCATTCTGTGAGGGGCGCATATTCGCATGAGTCCCTGCATCTGCACAGGCTCGTGAGAATCTGTGCCTCATGCTTGCATCAATCAGCTCAGAATGAGTTCCTTTCTGTTCCTCGCGAAGAGAAAATCGCTGGGTTTACGCTTGAGATTTTGATGAGGACATCGTTTACAAGATGGCGACGCCCAAAGGCTTTGTTTTCAAGTACTCTCGGTACAAGCAAGTAATCACAACCCTATTCCAGTTCACCTCCTCCGTCTGAAATTTTAAAAAAAGTATAGAAGTGAACGAAACTGACAAGATCACAGCAAGCAAGAGGCATATATTCTCACGAGCCCCTGCGAACGCAGGGGCTCGTGAGAATCTATGTCTCTTGCAGACGGACAAGTGTAGCTTTGCTTGAGGGAGCCGTTGCAAGTGGTTTTCAAGAGGTATAATATTGAAACTAGAGTGAGTTCGTTAAAGGGCGCAGTGATTACACAACGAAAGCGGTTTAAATAACATCATCTCGATCTTTTTCACTGCCGATGAAAACACGTAATTACGCGCCATTTGCAGTTCTATCAGCATGGAGGAGTTGACAAAAACGCGACTGATTTCGCGATAAATTGTCGCTAGAAAATTGCTCTGATCGTATGAGATAGTCCATCGTTAACTAGACTTCAGATGAGTGAGGTCCTCAAATTGTAAAACGCAGATTTAAATTGCCAGCAAGAGACATAAATGATTATGATCCCACTGAGTGGGCTATTAATCATTTAATCTCTTTTGCTTATAAGGATGACGGCAATGGCTTTTCAGTATGGTGGTGTTCTGTGGAATATGATTGTGTTTGCTTCTATGAAACATTTATTTGAACAGTTGTTCAATGCAGAATGTAGTTTGATCACCAGTCTGGTCTCATGTTTGATCGTAAGTCTGCAATTTTTGCTTTCACTGATTTTCAGTAGTTCGAACTATGACTGAAAAACGCGACCCAAATTCCACATCATGTATTCAAACAATGACTGCCGCAAGCCCGCGCGTGCAATCACGCAGACACATGTACATGCACACGCGCAGTCACACGCGAGCAAACACATCATTGTGTGACGGGTAGTCAGTGTAATCATTCAGTCAGCTATTGATCGCTGACTAACCTCTTAGACTCAGATTGTATTTTTTGAATCGTAAACTCAACGTCAACGATACCCAGCCATCACTAAAAGAACAAAGATACAAAGTGGTCTCAGCAAGAGGCATAGATCCTCATGAGCCCCCGCGACTGTCGGGGCTCATGAGGATCTATACCTCTTGCAGTTGAGTGGTGTCCGATTCTATTCCATTTTACAGCAGTCAAGGGATTAACGCTGTTGTCGTTGTATATGCTTCTTGACGGACTGCTCACATCATATCAGTTGAAACTCATCCCACGGAGGCGTCGGTCAGAGGATATTAATTTTTTGGCTTACCTTGGGCCAGATTTGGGAGTGAGCTTAGTCCTGCGCCAGCCACTAAGCAAGGTGCTCCGCTATAGCGGAGCACCTTACATAGTGGCTGGCGCAGGACTAAGCTCACTGACGCAGTCGACCCCGGTTGTTGATCGTGAGACGGTGGGAGAACTCCACAGCATCAGCCTTCTGTGGTCGTCGCCAATTTCCCACTCTTTTGTCTCTCTGTCATTTAATGGCTCAGGACTCGCGATTATTACGTCTCGGGGCGATATTCCGGGTAGCGGAAATGTTTGCGTATGACACCCACACGCCTCGAGACACCTACCACTTCAAATATCTGCAACAACACCCAGGCGGCGTTTTCCTTGGAAATTGCACCCACAGGCGACCAATGTTGCCATGCCAGGCCCTTGCAATAGCTTGCGATACATAACATAGCAAGCGCAAGGCTTAATCCGTGATAACATCCTCAATTTGAGGAAAGCAAAAGCAGAGCTTGATTCGTAACCCCTTTACTGCCACTGGACGCAGATGATGTCTTTGAACTCACTGTAAATTGAACGTCAAAGATCACCAGCGGTATTAGGAACATGGAACAAAATGGTTTCAGCAACAGAACATAGATCCTCATGGGCCCCCGCAATTGAGGGGGCTCATTACGATCTATTCCTCTTGCAGTTGGGTTTCTCGGCAGTGAACGGATCAAGGAGAAGGGGGGTGGGGGAGGGGGGCGAAGGGGAGTTGGGGGTAGCGGAAAGGAGTGGGGGGGGGGGGGTGGGGGCGGGGGCGATGCATAAGACGATGCAGTGGTCGACAAAGGAATCGAAGTTATGTCAAGAGTTTCCTGCTCCTGACTCAGAGCTGTGTGAATCTACACCGCCTTTTGCGGATGAAAGCCACGTACAGGAGAAGAAAAAAAAAACGGCTTCATGTTTAGTTTCTCCAACAATGTTCAAGTGTCACGGACCTTAGAAAATTGGTGGAGAGGCTGAATATAAGGTGTGTGTGATGTGATTGAGAAGGGAGTGTGGGGGGGGGGGGATGAGCCCGAGGGTGGGGTAACAAATTATGCCGCTCTTCAATAACTTGAGTAAAAATCTCCTTTAACCTCTCCACTGCCATTTGGACGCAGATAGTGGTTTTGAAATCGGTGTCATTGCATCACCAAAGATCCCCAGTCGTCACAGGAACGTGGATAGGCCTACAAAGTGGTTTCAGCAAGAGGCATAGACCCTCATGAGCCCCCGCAACTACGGGGGCTCATGAGGATCTATGCCTCTTGCATTGGCTAGTGTTCAATGACTGTGAACTAGTTACCCCCCTTGTGCATTCGGCGGCCACCGATAGCACTGCAAACAGTACCAATGGTCACCGATGGCTGCATGCACAAGGGTGCAGTACTGAATTTTCTGATGCTGAAGATAATAAAAGAAAGCATTAGCATAGTATTCCCTCCATGGGATGACGTACAACCAAAGATGATGTGGCACCGCGTTGCTGCAGTATCTATATATGTTACAACATCATCTGCAGCGAATCAAGGGAGACAAACACTGTGGTCGATACTTCGACAGACGCAAAGCAGGCCATATCTGGTCAAAGGGAACGCAGTCGTGTCAAGGTAAAAAAAAAAAAAACCTAGCGAACAATGAGTTGTTTGCCTTGTATTTTCAAAACGACGTGCATAGTATGCCTATTACTAGAAATTATATCATATACACAAACAGGACTACTTAGCGCGTTCCGACTTTCTTTTTACACCAGCAACATAAAAATTTTAAAAATATATTGAAGGACTCCAAATGTGTGAAAGCAAAGTAAAGCCGACAATGGGGAAAGGTATAAAGGTACGTAACTGAGAAATCGCACAGTATATTGCTTTTAGGTTACCTCCCTTATCGTGCAACGTGGCTCCCCGCTAAACGTACTGTTCATTTGTAGTTGGCGGTTGGTTGGTTGGTTGGTTTGGTTTGGTTTGGTTGGTTGGTTAATTGGTTGGTTGGTTGGCTTGGTTTGATTTAGTTTTGTTGTTTAGTTGGTGTGGTTTGTTAGTTTAGTTTGTTTGTTTCGTTACTATTTGTTTGTTTGCCGTTTCAGAACGTACTTGTTAATAGTGTTTCATGTTCCGCAAAGGCAGTTCAATACTCTCGTTCAAGGCGACCCGGCCGCGTCAATAACTGCGAAGTGTCGTATAGCGTTGCCACAGGCAAGGCTATACGACGCTAACACAGCTATTGACGCGGGGTGCCTTGGATGAGTTAAACATTGTCATGACGGACAAACCACACAGAAACTCAGTGACACACTGCATCCGTCGCAAACCAGTCCGGCGTGAAATTCTGCGCAGTGCGCGTGGCTGACATGTGATTCTGTTCAGAGCCGCTGGGGCTTATACTGGCATAAATGCTGGTTTGTGATTATGGACCTTACAGCTTAAGCCTTGAGATCCAAAGTCACAGACCGGCAACTCAATATCATCCCTTTACTCCCCTTCACTGCCGAGAAGAAGAAAAAAAAAAGTGAACACGATCCTACTCAGTCAGTGCAAGAGACATAGATCCTAATGCGCCCCCGCGACTGACTGCGCGGCTCAAGGAGACTGTATCTATGCCTCTTGCTGAGAGCCATTTGTTTCCATCTTCCTTGGACGTTTGTGTCTTTTGCTCGTGGAGCAAATAAAAGAGTTCACTGAGAAACAAAATATGCCTCAGTCCAGGGACGAAAAAATTCCCAAATTGTGTAGGTGTCACCTATCTACCAGTTGCAGAAGATGGCTGAACCACCATGAAACATTCAAGGGTAGTGCCAGATTAGCTTGGCGCCATTAGGAGCCAAGTTAATCTAGCTCTACCCTTGAATTATCGTGGTCCATCCTTCTCTTGCTGTAGTGCGTCGGGGCTAGATGGGGTTAATCACTTGCTTCGGGCACGAGGACGCAGACAGTGATCATTTGCATGTTCATTGACAGCCAGATCGATTAGTAATTACGATGATTCGCGTTGATATGACAATTTAACTCATTCAGCCCCGACCCATTACAGCAGAAGATAGATCGACCATGATAATTCATGTCGGCGCCAAGCTAATCTGGCACTACCCTTGAATTATCATGGTCGATCCATCTCCTGCAACTGGTGCATAGTCGTTAGATGAAGCCTCCAAAATTTTGGAAATACGGCCGTCGGGCTGAATGAGTTAATGCTTATTTTCCTGCCTGTTGGCGATTACTCTTCCATGATCTCTCAGAATGTTCCACTTCAACATTTACAGGTACATAAGTGCTTGTCTGTGATTTTGAACCTTACGGCTTCAAGTCGTAAGATCCAAAATCACATACCATTTTTCGTTTTTATTTTTTTTAGCCGCCCCTTGGAGCCGTAAGGCTATCAGGGACAATAACACAAACCAATAAACATACAGCTCTGTATATGGCAGACTTAATGAAGACATATTTACAACGATACAATCGATAATGACAAACATAAAATGGTCGTATTTCTTTTTATATTATTGCTATTGCAAATGAATTCATTGCAAAATGGATTGTTTTCGTCAGGATTAAATAATGTGAGATGGTTTGCATAATATAGGCGTTATATAATTATTTGTCATATGTTTTTGTATTATAGCGAACTCAGTCCTCCATTGTGGCTTTTGATGGCTTAAATTCTCCCGATAAAACGAATTATCATAACTGTCTTGCCTCAGCTTAGATCTTTCGACTCATTTTTCCACAGCTCACGTGAGTGTTACTCGTCAGGTTTCCTAAATGCGCAAAGGCCATCGGACCGACGTCGCCCCGATGGCCTTTTGCGCAATGGGTTTCATATTGCCCTGTGTGCACATTGGGGAGGGGGGGTGGAGGGGGGGGGGGGATTCTCCCACATACAATGGAGTCAAACTGAAGAAAAGTCTTTCGTTTTACGACATTCAAAGTTCATACGTTAAAGCGACCTGCTACAGGCAGTAACGGGTTAAGAGAACTCAAAATCTAATTTGTAAACGTTCTTAACCCTTTTAGCCCCAATGTCCCATTTCTCAAACTTTGGAGGTGTTGCCTAATGACTATGTACCAGTTGCAGGAGACGGCTTGACTATGATAATTCAAGGGTAGTGTCAGATCAGCTCGGCACCTGAAGGCGCCGAGCTAATCTGGCGCTACCCGTGAATTATCATGGTCAAGCCATCTCCTGCTGTAGGGATCCGGGGTTAAAAGGGTTAACATGTGTTACAATAATGCTGGCCAAAAGGGCTAATTTTTTCATTAAGAAGTGTGAATGTCGTAAAAATGAAAGATGGTCCTGCTCTTTTTGAATGTCGTAAAAATGAAAGATGATCCTGCTCTTATATTCCTTTGTACGCAGGAAAGTTCCTTCTTTTTTCGATCAAACAGGCAGACGAAAACCTCCGTGCAAAACCTACATGTGCTTTACTCATATTGACTATGACAAGAAAGTTAGAGGCAAGACAACATTGATGGCCTATTTGTTTTGGCAAATTGTGTTGGGTCCCAACCTTGCCTTGGACTCAACCTCGGCCAGTGTGTCACAAAATAGCAAGGTATATTAACTTTTCAGCTTGAATTACTAAACGTCCTCAGAATCGGTATAATAACGGGAATATCAGTGATGAACCATCCATCTGGCCTATAATTTCACAACATTGGTGGTACACATAGTGCTCACAAAAAGTAAAGGATGTAGTACTTTAACTTGGATTATTAAAATGTCCCAAAACGTTTAAACATTAAGGTGACTGCAGTTTGCAGACTGTAGGTGTTTTTCGACAGTTTAGTAATTCAAGCTGAAATTATGACTCCCTTACTTTTTGTGAGGACTATATGTCACGCCAGTGTCGTGAAATTGTAGGCAAATGGTATGGCTAATCACTGATATTAAGTCTGTGTACAGACCACCACAACGGCCCCTAGACAGTTACCATCAGCTGTCCAGACAAGAGCAGGTGACCATCTTTCGTCTGAGGACCGGGCACAACCGACTCAATTTCCACCTGCACAGACGCTTCCACCTCGTGCCATCTCCCCTGTGCCCTTGTGGAGAAGCAGAGCAGACCGCAGAGCACATCCTCCAGGACTGTGGGAACCACCAGCCGCTGAGGGAGGAGATATGGCCGAAGCCCGCCACTCTACAAGAGAAACTGTACGGGCCTGTGGAGGCGCTACAGAAGACCACAGATTTCATTTTGAGAGCCAAACTCCAAGTGTGACGGCGTTCGAGAAGAAGAAAAAGATCACTGATATAACCGTTATTATACCCATTCTGAGAACTTTTAGTAATTCAAGCTGGAAAGTTAATGTACCTTACTATTTTTGAGCATTGTATGTCACTCTGGCCGAGGTTGGGTTGACGCCGAGGTTGGGACCCAACAAATGTTGGCAGTCAAAGCCAGCGGAACGACATACTAAAAACATTTATAATAACTATAAAGGAGATATTGAGAACTGTTCACCCTTTATTGCCTGAAACAGGTCGCATTAATTACACCTTAGGGTTAGTAACATGGTCCCTGATTTTTAATATCAGATATCACACACACACACCACACACACACACACACACACACACACCACACACACACACACACACACACACACACACACACACACACTTCAAACTGCACACTATAGGTTGTCTCTATACATTACGTGTGCGTATTCGATCCACGAACGGTGACAGGTGTTTGCTTTGTAAACGCTATAAATACAACACTAGTATGCAGTCTCCTAGCCGTACACATCTGCAGGGGCACATGAGAATCTGTGCCTCTTGCTAGCACTGATCAACACTCATTTACACTCAGAGAGTCTAGCGAGTTTGATGTCTGTGCCTGTGTACGAATGTGTGGACTTGTCTGGGTTTATTGCTTCATATAAACCTGAAATCAACTCCTGCAGATGATCATAGCTATGACCTAGTGTATGACCTAGTGGATGCCTTCCTTTGTTCAGTATGGGTCTTTTTCGTACTGTAGTCGAACTTTAACTTTGAGTTCAAGCGTAATGGATGCATAGCACAATATTAACATTTTTATAGGCGGAGGGGGGTCAGGTGCGGACCTGTTACCTCTCTAGGTGGGGGGGGGGGGGTTCCAACATTTTGTTTGTTTTGTTTGGGACCTTCAGCCTGACACAAAAAGCCTCCCCAACTCTAGATAGTCTTCCGGTGGCCAAAACTTCAAACAACGGGGCATTTTAAAGAATTTTGGGTCAGGGGTGGGGGGGGGGGGGTCCGGAACACCTGGAACCCCCCTTCCCGATCCGCCTCTGGGGATAATGCGAGAGGGGGTGGTAGCGGCTGTGTTGGTAGTGGTAGTGGTGACTGTGTTTTGCGTGTTTCCTTCTTTTTATCAGTCTATGTGTCGATGCATAATTTAGGAATTGATCAGTCGAAAAAAAATCGTATTCAATGATAATAATAAAATTTGTTTTCATCCCTACGTGACACGACCAATCCTTTTAGCGCAAACCGTACCATGTGATCGGGATATAAAAACCCTTGCAGCGACTAATGGCCAACTTTTTGTAGCCTCTTTCTGACGTGTCTTGGATGCCAGTTCTATTCTATAAAAGATCACCAAAAAGTTTTAAAGTACAAAGTTACTTAGTGTTGTTCGAAACAACAGGCACACTACTGGAGACGGCAACGTAATGAAAGAATTTAAATTTCGTTATAAGTTTATTATGTATAAAAGTATATTCCTTTGTCGTCATTATTGTCTGGCGTGATCCAGGTCGGAAGATTTCTTCTTCATTTCCTTTACGAAAAGATTGGAGGAATGAAAACAAATACGTTATTGGTAGCAGGGGCTTGCTGTACGGACCCTTGTAGGCCTTCGGGAGGTCAAAGGAACCATTGTACCCCTCAGGCCTTCAGGGTACAATGGTTCATATGACCTCCCTCAGGCCTACAAAGGGTCCGTGTAGCAAACCCCTGCTACCAATAAGTTATAGTATATCACGCACACAATTGTCTAGAAACATACATAACACGGTCATGATGTGTCTTCTCATTTAACTTTCGTCATGCATTTCGTTCTTTGGCGTGAAAAACCGCCGCGCTAGATCGTTCACTGGTTACTTTGGCGTTGAAAAACTGCGACCAGATGGCGTAAGACTCATTCTGGCGGGCTTATGCTGGTGTCCTCACCCAGTGAGCAAAGGAGGTCTGGCCGTCATCGGCCGCTGTTGGCCCGTGCGCAGCTGTGCGCGGGCCAACCGCAAACGACTTCGGCCTGATTACGCAGTGCGCCCAGTTCACGTCCTTTATAAAGAGCTCTCCAATGGCGCAGCGTCACGTTTTCTTGTTGTCGTCCTGAACGCGCAAAGCATGTCGGGAGGTGTCGACGCTCAAAGCAAGGGAGACACCTAGACAGACAAGCACTAAGAGTGCGATCCCTTGTGGACACTCAAAGTTAGAGTTATGTGCCCATCGTCAACTTGAAATGTGTGCCAACAGTCTCGAGTTGTCCTTCCAATTACCTCCTGCGTCTGAAAACGCACAAGTGCGATTCGAAACTGTCCTCGGTGAATATTAAGTTGGACATATTTACTCATTACAAAAATAAAGGTTATTTAGGAAATATTACTTCTGATACCCTCAACAGTATCAATGCAATACCACGAGACAATGAAGATCCTCAAATGCAACTGCATCAATTAAAGTAGAAACAAAACAAGAGATCATCATCAAAATGTCATTTCTGTTAGCGTCTTCGGATTCCCTGTCACAGGAAGAGGACATATATCCTCATGAGCCCCTGAACTCTGCGTGGGATCATGTGCATTTTTGCAGTTGGCAAATAGAATGGGGCTTGTCTGATGGCGTGGCAAAGTTTGTGTATGACGGAACAGCGATATTTGACAGGCGTGAGGCCGCGATCCAGTATCGTCTTCCAACTTCTTTCCATAATTTTCGAGAACGACAGGTCTGAAAAAAACAGAGAGAGAGAGAGAGAGAGAGAGAGAGAGAGAGAGAGAGAGAGAGAGAGAGAGAGAGAGAGAGAGAGAGAGAGAGAGAGAGAGAGAGAGAGAGAGAGAGAGAGAGAGAGAGAGAGAGAGAGAGAATGACAATGACAATGATCCTTTATTTGACAACGGTAAAAGTTTTGGTAGTAACAACCATTTTTCGAACTTGCCGTTGCTAATCTACTGATTACAGAGTTACTATCGTACTAATTGTTTTCTACTACTAAGAAGGAAAAAAAATTACATGACACAGCACAAGCCAAGAATGAAAAAAAAAAAAAAAAATTTAAATAATGTTGGGGGGAAGTGACATAGGAATTACCAACTTTACTGGTCGGGCATAATGACATGTTGTGAGGTTTAATTAAAATAATATAATAAGAATACACACAACCTAATACGCATACATAACGCATGCACATTTGAGCACGCCACTCTCTATCTCTAATATACACACGCACAACGCACACACGTGCACACACACGCTTACGCGGCTTAAGCTAGTCAGTCATATGAGTAGCTGGCTACATACAAGCTGTACCGAATAAATATGAGTCATCAGTCGAAACCTGTGATACACGCAATTAATGGTCTAATGAGAAATAGTATTTTTCAATATGTGCATAGTCACGGGGATGCTGCTGACAAAAATAAGTACTTGATGAGACTGACTTTAAACGAGGAGAAAGTAGCTGATGTCGTGACGTTTCTAGGCAAGGCATTCCAAAGACTAGAGCCAGAGAACGTCAAACTCGTTTTATAGAGATCAATTCTAGGTCGCGGCACAATAAGGGATTTTCTTGATCTGGAGTATGTTGATGACTGGACGGTAAATAGCGATGTGATATATCGCGGTAGCTTATCGTTTAATGCCTTGAACATAACCATTCTCTTATTGTAAATTAGATGATCTTTCAGGGGCATAATTTTTAAGGCTGCCAATTTTTGGTCAGTAGTTAAGCTGGGATCAGGGAGTATTAGTTTGGCAGCTCTCCGATGTAGAGAGTTCAATCTTTTCAAATTGACATCTCTCGAACCATCCCACACAGTAGAAGCATAGTCTATATGCGATCTAATATGGGCATTGAAGAACAGTTGACGTGTCTCCATATCAGTAATGTCTTTAAGTTTTGCTAAGATGTACAGATTTCTGGAGACAATTTTACAAACGTTACTGATGTGTAGCTGCCACCTAAGCTGGTTGTCCACCGTGACTCCTAGCAGGCGATGGTTAGTAACTTGGCTGATGGTTTTGCCTTGGAGGGACAGACTGAGTGAGAGAGAGCCAAGCTGGTGTTTTTGGCGGGTGCTAATTACCATGCTCTCCGTTTTTACCGGGTTTAAAATCATAATATTATGACTGCACCATTCATCAATATCTTGCAGTGTGTTTTGCAGTCGTGAATTGATGTTTGATATATCCTTATCTGGCGTGTGTACAGCAGCATCATCTGCAAACATATCACATGTAACGCTTTCATTTTTTATCGCAAGAGGAAGATCATTTATGAACAAGCAGAATAGAAGGGGACCAAGAATAGAGCCCTGTGGTACGCCATGCTTCACTAAACCTTGATTCGAGTATGAGCCATTTAGTAATACCTTTTGTTTTCTACCTTCGAGGTAGGATTTGAGAAACGACGCCGAGTTGTTGGTGTACATGGATACTTTCTTGATCAGTATTTCGTGGTTTACTAGATCAAAGGCTTTACGAAAATCTAGAAACATGACTCCTGTAAGTTTTGAGTCCTTGATGGAAGATAACCAGGTGTCTATCATCCGTATCAGCGCAGTGTGACATGAGTGTTCTGATCTGAAGCCCGACTGCAATGAACAGACTAATTTTCGGCTTTCCAGGTATATAGATAGATGCTTGTGAATATGCCGTTCTAAGGGCTTGGACAGAACAGGTAGAAGTGATATGGGCCTAAAATTATTAATTTCACTAAGATCTTTAGATTTAGGTAGAGGTATTACTTTCGCGTCTTTAAATGCGTCTGGAAAACAATTAAAATTAATACAGAGGTTGTAGATATAAGTGATACTCTCTACAATGTATGGGAGGGATATCTTGAGTATTTTCGCACTAATCTCATCCAGTCCTGATGATTTTTTATTTTGCAAGGATGTAATTAATTTACCAACTTCATGGACCGCTATAGTGGGTATGATGAAAGGTTTTGTGCCGGCAGAGAGAGAGAGAGAGAGAGAGAGAGAGAGAGAGAGAGAGAGAGAGAGAGAGAGAGAGAGAGAGAGAGAGGAGAGAGAGAGAGAGAGAGAGGGGGGTCCTCGGGTCGACGTCTGCCGCCGTTGGCCCGCGCACAGTCATCTGTGCGCGAGCCAACAGCGGCCGACATTTTGTTCTGTTCTATTCGCACCTTCTGTTTGCTGGGAATTTCTGCCACTAGTGCAACGGACCTGACGAGAGAAAAAAAAACTGAAAGCACAAAAAAAAAAAAAAAAAAACACAGTCGTAAGGAAGCAAAGTTGACGTACTTTTCCTGTGGCCGCTCCTTCGAACTTGGAAGGCTGAGATCGCTTTTCTAGAAAATTCTAGAGGCGTTCTTCCAGAGAAATATACACTGTTGGATGGATCATGATGGACAATGTGGTTACCCTGAAAATACTGCATTACAGTTCATAAGTCGTGGATGGAGTGATAGTTCAAGGACAGCGCCATATTAGGTTGGCGCCCTGTAGGCGCCAACCTAATCTGGTGCTATCCTTGAACTGTCATGTTCCATCCATCCATCCCCGACTGCAATATGTCAGGTGCGCACGAGTGGATGTTCAAGCAGTTTAATCGTGACATAGTGACATAGAGCGTTGGCGTCACATAGTTTCGCCGTCAGTTTTGCCATTCTGCTCTTATTTTCACAGTGCATGCCTACTAAACAAAAGCACACGTGAAAACGCGTAACTTTCTGACATAAAAATATCAAATTTAGCATTTCTTTTCATTCCAGTGTTCGACTTTTGCAATGTCGCTCTATGTTTTGCTTCTGTTCTTCCGGTTGCTTTTGATGCTGTCTGTGGCGATGTTGGTGATGGTTGTGGTGGTGGTGGTGGTGGTTTTATGATTGATTGTACATTGCTTAACGTCCCGACAGCAACAAGGCTTTCTCAGGACGTGCCTGCACTGCTTGTGAAAAAAAAACAACCAACTAAACAGAACATTGAATGTATGTCGCCAGCCGGTCAAACACATTAAATAAACCTAACACATGAGGCCTAAATAAAGCTAAGACCATTTAGCAACACACATCCAATATCAAGAGCTACAGGCAGTGCAGACAGTAGGGAGAGTTTAAAAAAGGCAAATACAGGTGAATGGACCTCGGGTAGACAGAAACACATGCCCCAGAATAGAGAGAAAACCCCACCCTGTGGGGCTGACCAGGGTGACCCTGGGAACTAAAAAATACCTAACCCCACCCAAGTCCCCCAGGGCAGACCCGGGTGGGGTAGGTGGTGGTGGTGGTGGTGGTGGTGGTGGTGGTGGTGGCGGCGGTGGTGGTGGTAAATTTCCGTACAGGTATACACATCAGATAAATACGGTACGTTACTGGCATGGTATCCAGGGGATAAACGGACTTTGGTCAGTGTTTAGGTCGTACTCAATAGGCAATAGCTGTCCCTGTCCGTCCATAACCCGCCTCCTCGGGACGTCCATTGCCACTCTTGTGGCGTGGACGTTAACCCCTTAACTGCCGGGGCAAGGCGAAGGCTAACCAGCTGCAAATCCCGAGCTAACCAACCAGTCAGTGGCATTCCGTGTGTCTTACCATGCTTACAAACAGCATTATAACACAGCTGTCTACGACTCTTGTTTAAGTTCCTCGCCGTTTGTTCAGTGTCTACAACAGCGTCCAAACACTAGCGACCAAAGTGTGCTGAACTGTGATTTTGGACCTTACGGCCACGGAACGTAGGTCCAGTCTCGCAGACCATCACACAAATATCCCCAAGTTGTAAACAGATATGTGAATCGTGATCCAAATCGCCTACACTAATCCTACTCCTTGAGCCGCACCCGTCGCCTGACGAGTAAGTTTTTCTTCTATTTTTTTTTTTTTTTCAATTGGCCCTCTCTTTTTCTGTCCGGGTTAGGGTATATCGTTATCGCATGGCAGCTTGTTTAGAGTTTCCGGATATAGTCATTATCATGTTGTGGTTCAGTGTGACACACAGGTGGCGCTTGACTACCGAAGATTCAGAATAGTTGTTTAGTGTTCTTCAACTTCGTATTATTATGATGGCTAACACTGATTCGGAATAGTTGCTTGCCTTAGCTTTCTTCAACTCGTATGTGATGGCTAACGATGATTCAGAATATTTGTTTACCTTAGGTGTTGTCAAACTCGCATATAATATAATATATATATATAATATATATAATATAATAATATATTATACTGACGATCAAAAGAAATGCGACATTTTTGGAATCATCGAAAACACTGAAGTGTTTCCGATGATTCCAACAATGTCGCATTTCCTTTGCTCGTCAGTATACATTTTGTACACTTAAGTCCGGAGGCAGACGAAACCTAGGGTGGAAGTGATTCAAAACTTAAATTCGACTCCACACGTTGGCTTTTGGTAGTGCTTTTTGGAGGGGGGGGGGGGGTGGGGGGTGGCGCGTGAGTGTTAAGACTCTAAGTCTCTCACTATTCGCCAAAATATCAAACAACGGAGGACTTTGTTATAGCATTTTAAAGAAATTTTGGTCTTGGTGGGGGGGGGGGGGGGAGGGGAGGGGTGGCGGTCCGGAACCCCTGTAACCTCCCCCCCCCCCCAGATCCGCTCATAATAAGCCATAACTGCACAAATAATATAAGGAATCAACTGAGAAAGAAACCACAGAGAAACGTCGACTGTGATGCATAGCTGTGATGTAATGCTGTGATGACATTGTACACTCAGTAAGACAATGTGCAATATTGCCAATGAAAATCAGCATA
>BTPG01000005.1:133626249-133668749 GCA_036245525.1 Semisulcospira habei | reverse complement strand
TTGTGGGCTGGCGATTGGGTGCCTGATAGGCGGGGGCAGGGGATCTAACTGTTGTCCAGCGCTGAGTAATTCCCCAGTGTTCCATATTCATTGCTTCCAGTCACTTACTTAGAACATACCCCTTTTCTTTTCTCTCTCTCTCTCTCTCTCTCTCTCTCTCTCTCTCTCTCTCTCTCTCTCTCTGTGTGTGTGTGTGTGTGTGTGTGTGTGTGTGTGTGTGTGTGTGTGTGTGTGTGTGTGTGTGTGTGTGTGTGCTATGATCATTGGTCGATAATGCGCAATTCTCTCCCCTGACAGTGCGTTTTCCTACTACTTGTAGTACTTGGTAGTTTCTTCTACATAACGATAGACAGATCGACCTCGGTTGTTCAAGGGTGGTGCCAGAAAATCTTGGCGCCTGTAGGCGCCACGTTTTTCTGGCACCACCCTTGAACAATCTTGGTCGTTCCATACCACATTCCGACACCACCCTTGAACAATCATGGTCGATCCGTGTGTGTTATGGTCTGTAATTTCCTAGATGCATGTGCACGTACACAAATTGAAAGGTCAGACACAGGTTCTCATAACACTCATCCTGTCTACACGACAAGAAGACCCCGGATGGGTCCAATTAATACCTCGTGGGAGAATGCACCCGGATTTACGTACACGTCAAGGAACACGACTGCCGGAGCAAGAGGGGGTGGAGGGTGGAGGGTGGAGGGGAGCAGCGGGGGGGGGGGGGGGGGGAGAGGCGAGGGAGGGTAAGGGTAGATTTAGGTTCCGATAAGGTCGCAGGCTCTTTGGGTGCAATCTTTGTGTGGCTTACAAAGATCAATCACAGTACAAGTGTCTATCTAGACTATGAAAATAATCGGAATTTCCGTGAGTCATCGTCACTCGAGTTTTTGCCCCAATCTTTTGCCACCAGTAGCGCAAGCCACTTCAAGTGGAGATTACCCGTTGTTGCGCATTTTTTGTTTCTTGTTTCCTGCTTGTTTCTTTTTTTATTATTATTCATTCATTCATTCATTCATTCGTTCGTTCGTTCTCTCCTTCGCTCCTTTGTCCGTTCCTTGATTTGTTCGTTCCAATCAGTTAGTCATTCATCCGCACTCGATCATAAATTCATTCCCGTATAAATTTCTTCTTGAATTGTTTGTAAAGTTATTTTGGAGCCACGAGTGTTGTTGATGTTAGATGGCATATAGGGCTTGGAGAGAGGGTGGACTTACCTTTCGATGAGTATCAAACATGTAGGGGTAAAACTGAGCATAATAATAAGATTGAAGCCGGTGTCCGACCGAAATCCACAAATTTTAAAGTTGCCCTCTGAAGACTATAATTATTACCGACTTCTGGAAACAGATCGAGCGTGATAGTTCAAGGGTTGTGTCAGAATAGCTTGGCGCCTATGGGCGCCAAGCTATTCTGGCACAACCCTTGAACTATCACGGTCAATCCATGTCTTGCCGTGGCGTGTCGGAGTTGAATGAGTTAATTCACAAGCAAGGGATGATCGTTGCGTAATCTATTACATGTCTCGTACTACTGTGACCCGTGTTATAGAAGAAATTGATTATACACGGCTACCTCAGTCCCATGCCTGAGACTTCATTTGCACATGTTGCACGTTGCCACCGAGAATATGGTTGAGTACATGAGATGACTCTGACGGTGATGCAACTTCTAGCCTGGCGCACGTGCGAAAACAAAAGCACTAGCCTCTTCTTTAGATGTTATGAACGAAAACATATCGGTATAAATACCCGATCTCACTCTTCGTAACTCCACTTTCCATCTCATCACTAAGGATCGCGAACTGATCTACCGCTACGCTGAGCAAAAATCTTCCCATGCTTTCATATTGACTTTGAGAACGGTGCATGTTCAACGGATGAGTGTCCGCACTGGTATTTATCTAGCACTTCTGCCACTAACCAACCTAATCAAACTCAGCTGCAAGCGGCACAGATCCTCATGAGCCCCCGCAAATGCTGGGGCTCATGAGGATCTGTGCCGCTTGCCGGCTTAGACGGTTTTACAGCTGTGCTGTAAGTTGACCCGGTGGGAGGTTATGCAGGTGTTTATTGTAAGACAGCGGAACATCTACAGTGGGAGATATTTTTGTTCTTGACACAATCAGAATGTACCGGCAGACGTAAGTAACAGCCATGAGACTACAGGTGCCATTCCGCATTTTTGTATCCGTCGTCTGGATCGCTTGCTTTAGGTATTTAGCACCTTCACTGGCTCGTGAGGATCTGTGCCTCGAGCGGCCGGTCTCAGCCACGGTCATATCTGTTCTCGGGACTGAAGACGAGGTAATTCAACAGTGACTCTGCAGTGACTCTGTTCCGGCCCTGGCAGTGAAGAGAGAAGAATAGACGAGAAGGAAACGGGACATTATAACAGGAGAGACTATGAAGGATATCACAAACTGAACAACGAAGATGAAACTATACATGAACGGAGAGATATGAAGAAAACAATCACAAACTGAACAACGAGGGTGAAACTATACATGATCGGGGGCAGGGGATCTAACTGTTTGTCTGTCCAGCGCTTTGATTCCCCTTGGTTTGTATACAATTCTGCCAGCGCTAGCCTCACCTATCTGGTTTGTGAGTATACATGATCGGAGATATATAAAGACAAAAATCACAACTAACAACGAAAAGGAAATGGAACATATAAGAGAAACTATGAAAGAAACCACAAACTCAGCAACGAAAAAGAAATTATACATGATCAGAGAGATATGAAGGAAATCACAAACTGATCAACGAAGATAAAACTATACATGATCGGAGAGATGTGAAGAAAACAATCACAAACTAACAACTAAAAGGAAACGGAACATATAAGAGAAACTACGAAAGAAACCACAAACTGAACAACGAAAAGAAAAGTATACGTGATCGGAGAGAAATGAACAAAATCACAAACTGAACACGAAAAAGAGACGGGACGTGATCAGAGCGATATGAAAGAAATCACAGACGGAACAAATCAAGGAAAGACAAGAGACTATAGGATTATTCCACACAGTGGTCACCATTGAACTGTCCTGGCCGTTCCACGAGACCAGTGATGCCATTCCGCACTTTTCAAATGGGAAAAGGACGAAGGGTGAAAAAAAGGTCAGTACAAATCGAACCATAAGTCTATTACTATAGGTGTGCAACACGTCGGCCGCACATTTAGTAACATGTTTTGACTTTAGTCGACACGTAATGTTCGATTGCTCTTGAAGATTCCGTAGTGAAGCGGTTTAAAAAAAAAAACAAGTGCGCAAACGTCAAAGAACAAAAATCAGGCCGGCATGATGGGAAGGTTGCGTAGAAATCCCCGGCACTACGTCAGTGTCTTAGGCAAGGTGATGTAATCAGATAGTATGCAACATGGCGACAAATGCGGTCATTCTATGCTGCTTGAATTTTTTTCCGAAAAAAACAGACCGAAGACAAAGAGGAACGACGTGTTAAAGGTACATGGACGGTAACGGTTCGTCTGTCTGATAAATATGAGACCGGTGTTAAACCGGATTTTTTATTTGCTTTGTTATATCTGTGCAGGTGCAGAAAAAAAAAAATAATACCTTTTATTTTATCTTCTCATGCAGCCATTCCCCCCCCCCCCCTCTCCCTTGCCCTCCATCCTCCCGGCCCCTCCCCCTACTCTACACACATACACACACACCACGCAAAATCCTACAACAAAAGTATTCTTTCAACATTGCATGCTTAGAACATTACATGACGTTTACATTCCAGTATTTCTCGAATGTGTTAACCGGTTTCATTGCCAGTGGACGCAGATTGCGTTTTTAAAATCATTGTAAATTCAATGTCAACGATTCCCTGCCGTCAAAGGAACGTGGATACAAAGTGGTTTCAGCAAGAGGCATAGATCTTCATGAGCCCCCGCAACTGCGGGGGCTCATGAGGATCTATACCTCCTGCAGTTGGGTGGTATTCAAGTTTTCTCGGCGGCGAAGTGGGTTAAAGTAATCCCCTATTACACGGTATGTGGAACAACGAGCATCTGGAATCGCCGACACATTCACCAGTTAGAAGCCAAGGCGGTACATCGTGGATAGGTCGTGACATTTCAAAGGTAGTGCCGGACTAGCCAGGTGCTTGGAGAGGAACTGCCTTTCAATTATCATGGCCTATATCATCTCCCGCGTTTTGTCAACACCTTTCATGTAAAAGTCGTTAGATATGATAGAGACAGTGCGTTCTGTGTCAAATTCATTGCATGCCACAAGCATACTATCCATCGTGTTGACAGCGGAACTCTGACGTTGACAAAACCTGAGAAAGTTGCATGGCTATTTCTTGCGAGTGGCCAAGCCTGAAATCAAATGGCGTTGCAACGTAACTCGGCGTCACGCAACTGGAGTAAAGCACGGTCAGGCGCATACACTGGTTCTCTCCCTCAATTCGCTGCGTTGATCTGCACAGTGAATGAGGGAGACAACCTGTGTGTCAGACCCAAGCAACAGCTTATCAAAAATGTATTCGATTACCGGCCACCTAATAATATGACAAGGAATGTGTGTGTGTGTGGGGGGGGGGGGGCGGCGTGGGGGGTAGCGTGGGGGGGGGAGGGGTGGGGGGAGGGGGGGCGTGGGGGAGGGGGGGGCGTGGGGGAGGGGGCGTGGGGGGAGGGGGGGGAGGGAATCAATATGCCCTGATGTAGAAGTACACGAAGCAGATATATGTGAGCCACTGACTGACTTTGAAAAGCAAAATAAATTATCTTATTTAAAAAAACTAAATATCTGAATGTAGTTTGGTTGTAGTAGGTTATATTCTATTGTCTGTTTTCCTCTTCATTGTTGTGTTTATTTACTTTTGGTTTTATTCAGCCTGTTCTTGATGTTTTGTATGTTTTTTGTTTTTTTTTATGTTATGTATGTTTTTGTTACTTGCTCCTGCTAGTTTGCCTAACATTGGACGCGACTGTTTATCGTTATTTGTTTGGCGTGTTTATAGGTCGTTTGAAAAATAGATCTGTTCCTTAGAAGGTTATTCTGCTACTTCAAGCTTAACCCGTTAACTGCTACTGATGACATCGTTTACTGGAAAAGACAGAGGTTTATAATCCCGGCCTTGACTGCTACTGACGCGTCTTTTCCTCCAAGCTGCATCGTCAAAAGCAGCCATGGGGTTAACTCATTCAGCCCCGACACACCACAACAAGACATGGATCGAGCATAATAGTTCAAGGGTGATGCCAGAATAGCTTGGCGCCCATAAGCGCCAAGCTATTCTGGCACCACCCTTGAACTATCATGCTCGATCTGTCTCTAGAATTGTAATACAGCCCTTCAGAGGGCAACTTCACAATTTTGGGATTTCGGTCGTAGGATAGAATGTGTTAAAGTGTTCATTCTGCCTCTGTCCAGGGAAGGATCCACGAAATTACAGGTCTGCATTTGTGTCTGTCTCTGCCATTCTACCTGTTTCTTCTGACTTCTTACAGTAGCTTGTTGTTGGGTTTACTTTTGGTTGTTTGTTTTTTTTTCCAGTGGTCTTACTGGTGATGATCTCAGTCCATACATACGTGTCCTCCTGGCGTGGCCAGGGATATCTCCTCGTACGAAGCGACGCCACGTCGTGAACGTGTTACATGTACCAGGTGGTTAGGCTACACTGTGTTTTACCCCGTCTCTTGTTTCCACAAGGCTTGCTCGGCAAGTTTGTGCGAGACACACCAGACCGGTCTATCTGCAAGAGGCGTAGATTCTCATGAGCCTCTGCAGCTGCGGGGGCTCATGAGAATTATGCCTCCTGCTGTTAGAAATGTCCTTTCATTTTTACAGCAGGTGGAGTTAGTCTAAGGCTTGCCAAGCAGGTAAACTGGGCCAGCCAGGCGAGTCTCTCACTTCACACTGGCACAGTGGCCGCCTGCGTCCAACAAAACCCCCTTTCCAGGCGACAGTCGCCGTGTGTTAGTGGCCACTACTATACGTGCTCCCCTTGGCAGGTGTAGCATTGAACACCAGGGTTATAACACCATGCCTACTATCGCCTTTGCCGCAACCGTATATCGACGCACACAGTAACCAGCGAAATGTGTTTCACAGGGACTTTGCGTTGACATAGCTTCTCTGAGGTAGGAGGTGTATGCGTGTCCCTCTCTGACAGAGATAATTACTAGATAAGCCTGAGTGTGCGAGTCAGTGGTTAGTGTTCTGCCGGGATTTTTCACCTGCGTTTTCACCTGTCTGGAGTGGTTAGCTGTGCTGTAGCGAAAACAAGGACCGGCGTGTTGTGTTGTCTGCTCCCAGTGCCAGTCACGGTCTTTCACGGCTGGACTAGATCGCTTTGACCACCGTGTACTTTAGGTTTGACTGCCTCGTGTTTCTTGCATGTAAATAAACAGCGTGTGTACTGTTTTCGTGTCATGCGACTATAAACTTTAAAAATTTGGGGCGCGTGTTTGCTTACTCATTGATCGGTTGATTAATTTTAGCTCCTTTTGTTTTTGATTCCCATGGCAAGGTTTTGTCGTGAGCACACGTAGAATCGCGTTTTCCCGTTGTAAATCAATGTATCTGTTTTCTGCACCATCATAAAATCAGGTTCATGCATAACATAACCATAATTGAACAACACACTGTAGTGACTCGACGAAATATCGACCGACAGGTTTCGTGCTCGGTGTTTGCGCACGTATCAATTGTTCCCGGGACAGTTCTAAATGGCCAATTCTCCAGCCCTGTATCTTGTAACTTACGGCCGTTTGCCCACTCAGTTTGCGGGGCGTGAATCGAAACCTGACCTAGCGGCGACATTTACTATGATGTAGCTGATAGGACAAAATACACCTGCTTCTTTAACACATATAGCCTTCGGCTCGAAAATCCAATTTTATTTAAAGACGATATCACAGGAGATGGACGCTAATTCATGGATGGTGCCAGAATACCTTGGCGCCCCTAGGCGCCAAGGTGTTTTGGCACCTTCCTTGATCTATCATGGTTGATCCATGCTCTGAAGCAATGTATCAGAGATGAATAGGTTGACCCCTTCCCTGCCGCTGGCAAGAAGAGATGACCGCGAAACCATCGCAGCTCATTGCCAGATAAAACCCTCATCCGGAAGCAAACGGATGGATCTGCTTGAGTGCACTTTTGGTTTTTGGCGACGCCTTTGTTAATATATATATGCATCTTAGCACGAAACATAGCGGAGACTCATGAAGATCTGTGCCTTTTGCTGTTGGCTGTTCGCTGTGCTCCATCAGTCACTGGGTTAAGGGGTCACGCTTCCTGGTCACCTTCTTTCTATGCGGTTTTGACGATCCAGCAAGGACCTCATAAACCCTCGCAACAATGACCACCTAGGACCCCATAGGTCCCAACAAATCTTTCCCGGGGAAGGCAGCCTAAATTTCCCCTCGCGGAACAACTTAGTTGTATTGAAGCCATTCATCCCAGGAAATCGACCGACCTTTTTTAGTTCAAGGGCCTAGGGTAGTGCCAGAATAGCTTGACGCCTAGAGGCGCCAAGCTATGCTGGCTCGACACATGAACTAGCATGGTTTACATCATCCTCTACCATTGATAAGCTGTCGTCTTGGACACCTCCCTAAATGCAGGAAACTTGACCTTCGCGCTAAATGAGTTGGAGTTGATAGTTCGAGGCTAGTGCAAGAATAGTTAGGCGCTTCGGCGCCAAGCTATTCTGGCACCACCCTCAACTCATTCGCGGCCAGCCGCATCCGGATGCGCGGCTTATGCCGCGCATCCGGATGCGGCTGGCCGCGAATGAGTTAAGCTATGACGGTCGATCCATCTTATGTCGTCGTGTGTCATGGGTGAATGCGGTAAATCGTTCGAGACGAGCCGCATCCAGATACGTCTTAAATAAGCTAACTGGACAGTCCTCTAAATACTCTCATACTGAGGGTCACAAGGGGGCATGGACAACGTCTGTCTTTGAGGAAGGCAATGAAAACCTTGCTTTTCACAAAAACGGACTTACTGTCCTTTACCTTCACAGTTCCCGAACACGAACGTCGGTACCTCAGATATTACTGTGCTTTCCATGGCCTCTAAATAAGAGAGTGGTTATCACACGATTACTCAGTTCAAAGTATACTTTACAACTAAAAGGTGCCACTTCGCAAATCGTCTACTATTCCTGGTATTTTACAGTTATTCTTGTTAATACGATTATTGTTCTTCGTGTCTTGCCGAAGGAAACCTACAACTCGTTGTATCACATTTAGTGAATTACCTGACTTTGATATTTAATCTCTAATCCTGGATTCAACAGATTGCCTCATATTCATACCTGGATTTGGCCCCCAGAGTGCTGGAATAAACTGAACTTCACAAAACTTACTTAAAAGGACAAATTTACCACATCATACGACTTTTGACATGGTTCCATATTCTACCTGACTGCTGTCGCCTGTGATTAACCAAGGTTGCTCCTATTGAGTGCAGGTGTGCGTGTCGCATTTACCAACACAATACAGGTGAACATCCGAGAAGATATTTTGGGAGGATCTGAGCGTGGTCAGGCTTCATGCACCGGTGATCTTGCAAGGAAAGGTATGTGACCCAAAAAATAAACACCTCTTGTATATTCGTTCGCTCTTTTCAGTACAAAAAGGTCCTCTATCCCACGACGGCCGCAGTGGGCCCGCGCATGCGGGCCCACAGCGGCCGCCGGGGGCCGGTAAACTCTCTTCATCTTTTGTGTCCATTGACTTTTCGCAGGCCCTGAACGGTCAACTGTTTCTTATCTTTCATACCTCGCTTCAAGCGAGGCATGACCGCTCAAAAACAATTCATCATTATTCGAATGATCTTCTGTCCTTTTTATGGTCGTTTGCTAGCTACATATTATGTTGTTCACTGTCCGTCCGAAGTCTGTGATCTTATGTCCGTCTCATTGTCCTTTGCTCGTGAGGTGTGATCTCTCAAAACCTAGAGTCCTTTCCTGGATCAGACTGATGCCAATCTATGGTGGACGCTATTTCAGCCGCTCAGGACATAGGCGTTGGTTGATATAAGAACGGTTTGAAATTCTATTTACTTCAGTTTCGTTCTGATTGATATAGCCATATGACACATGTATATAAACAGAGGTAAACTGAATTTCAAATGAAGGGTGTGTCAACCTCAGGTTGTGTCAATCTGAAAAAACTTCACGTGTGGCTCTTTTTCTTTTCTTAGCCGTTTGATAAGTTTTTCAGCTGACCTTATAAGTAAATGTGTGTGCCTTCTGGCAGTATAAGTGTTGCTAGAACTTACAGGAGCACACACGTATCAAGTTTACTCAGCTAATCTTTTTATCTTTGCTTGGTCGCTCACGGTAGTGTTCAAGATAAATTGAAATGTCCCTACATACCGCCTACCTTGACTTTACGCAGACAAGTCTGGTTGGGTGTAGTGTCATTATTTTTAATAACACGCAGCAAACAAAAGTGTGTTGGCCTGTGATTTTGAACCGTCCAAAATCACAGACCAGCACACACATTTTGCTGACAATTCTTGGCCAGATGGTCACACACACAAAAAACAAACAAGCAAAAAAAACCAGACGACCAGTACGAACATTTTTCTGACCATTTTCAACTTGTTAGCGCTCTGTGATGGCAAAGACGTCATACTACTGTGAATTGTCTACGTACAAGGCTTGGACATATAACTATAACTGACTTTGTGTCCATTCAAGATACGCAGATTTTGGTCCATTAACTGTTGAAGTTCATCTTGTCGGTTTTTGGAATTTTAATAGTATATCTTGTTGACGTGGTACATGTAATATTTCCAGAACGTAAAATGACGTCTGCAAGACATATTGTGAAGCACGTCTAAATAGAGCTGTGAATTGTCCACCTACCAGGCCTTGAAATTAGTAATTGTGTGCCCATCATTGACTGTGAGCTGCGACTGTGGTCCATCCAACAGTTGAAATTTTCGTATATCGTTTTGTTGTCGTTGTCCTTGGACTCTTAATAGTATACCTTGTTGACGTTTGTAATATTTCAAGGCCCGTAAAATGACGCCTGCATGAAATAAAGTAAACAACGGAAAGGATATTTGGTTCTTAAATCTTCTTCCTCTCCATTCCCCTTCTCCACCGGAACCACGGAAGTTTAACGAAACATTAACTCATTAAGCCAAGACACACCACAGCAAGACATGGGTCGAGTATGATAGTTCAAGGGTGGTGCCAGAATAGCTTGGCACCCATACGCCCTTGAACTATCATGCTCGATCTGTCTCTAAAATTGTAATACAGTCCTTCAGCGGGCAACTTCAAAATTTGGGGATTTCGGCCCTGGGGCAGAACGTGTTAAACGTTAAATATTTAGAGCTTAACGTTTTGTGTCCACCAAGAAGGTGATTTCAAAGACGGGGCACCGAATAGGCCTAGGGTCTGAACAAAGTTTGACCCCCGGCTGGATTCGAATCCACGACCTTCCGGACGAGAGCCGAACGCTGTACTACCGGAGATGCCTAGCTCGGGGCAGGGGGATCGGGGGGGGAGTGGGGCGGGGAGGGGGGGGGGTCAGACGTTTAATGACTTCGCTGTATTGGTTTGAGATATTAGACGTTTCGGTTCTAATACGTGTGTGCTAGTCTGTGATTGTGGACTTTAAGACTTGGAGTCTTAAGATGCAGAATCACAGACCAGGACACCAACGAGGGGCATTGGCGAGGTCCGGGTGTACACTGCGTACTGTCAAATTTAAGTGGAGGACGTCTTGTCCGACTAATTACAGTGTGACATATCTGCCTCCGTGAGAGGTGTGTAATTATGATATATCTAGGCGTGCTGGTCTGTGATTTTGGACCTTACGGCCTAAAGGCCGTAAGATCCAAAATCACAGACCAGCACGCAGTCCTTAATAAGAGAGCATGCGTGGAACACCGCCCGCTTCCGGACTGTCACAGTGGAGACGAGTACATATTATAAGCGGAGCTAAGCCTGAGGTTAGGAGTTGTAAGGTTGAAATGTATTTTTCTCCGCAGTAAATGGAAGCAAGTATAACGTTCTGGTAGTTAACGTTGAAATTGTCGCAGAGGAATATCATTAACGGAATACCTGTCAAAAATGAAATGTGATTCTCAATATTTTCACCCCCCACCCGGGTCTGCCCTGGGGGACTTGGGTGGGGTTAGGTATTTTTTAGTTCCCAGGGTCACCCTGGTCAGCCCCACAGGGTGGGTTTTTCTCTCTATTCTGGGGCATGTGTTTCTGTCTACCCTTTGTCCATTCCCCTGTATTTGCCTTTTTAAAACTCTCCCTACTGTCTGCACTGCCTGTAGCGCTTGATATTGGATGTGTGTTGCTAAATGGTCTTAGCTTTATTTAGGCCCCATGTGTTAGGTTTTTTTAATGTATTTGACCGGCTGGCGACATACATTCAATGTTCTGTTTATTTATTTTTTTTTCACAAGCAGTGCAGGCACGTCCTGAGAAAGCCTTGTTGCTGTCGGGACGTTAAGCAATGTACAATCAATCAATCAATATTTTCACAGATGACTGAAACTGTCATAGTGTGAGAAGACACGCATTGAGGGTGGAAGTTCAACATTGAAATTGTCACAGAGGAATAGCATCGAAGGAGTATCCGTCAAACCATCAGTGTTTCTCAAGATGTTCACTAGAGAAGGACTAAGAATTGTCAGTGTTAGATCTTAGAAGACTGGCGTTGGATCTGGCAACATTTACTGTGGTTTCTCAAGATTTTTACAGGGAAGGATTGAAATAGTCACTGTGATAGGCTTTAGAGGACTAGCGTTGAAGCAAAAAAATTGCTGTTGTTTCCCGATATTTGCACAGAGAAGCAGGGATTGCTACTGCGATCTAAGAATGTTTGAGTGGAGGAGGTAGGTGTCAGCTTGTTCCGTTGTTTGTATTGATTGTCGCGCACGATTATACAAGCTTAGCAGTATAGGCAAGCCGCTTACATTATTCACATACACAGGCACGCCCACACATGCGCGCACATGCACACGCGCGCACACGCAAATGCACGTACACACACACACACACACACACACACACACACACACACACACACACACACACACACACACACACACACACACACACACACACACAAGCACACTCACAGGCACACACACTCGTCAAAGCACACACACACACACACTCGTGTTTATTAAGCCTTCGTGTTTCGGTAGCGATTTTGGTCGAGGTGATTCCTGCAGGAATCACCTCGACCAAAATCGTTACTGACACCTAAAGGGTTAAATATGAACTGGTCTGTCAGTTTAATCTTACAGTTTGAACCCGCAAGATCCAAAATCACAGACCAGCACACATACGTTAAATTGTTTGAGGAAAAGTTCTGATGCTCGGCGATTTCCCTAAAGTCATACAGGAAGTGTCCAAAATGCATGCGTCCCCTCCTTTATATTACTGCACCCCCTATTCTCACCCAGACCAGAAAGGTGACTGCCTAGCGCGTAAAATGCAAACAAAAAAGAAACCCATCTCAACAAAGAAAGAAACACGCTGAGAAAGACAATTACGAAGCAGTTTATTTAATGTTTTTGGTTTTTATAAAACCTTTTTAAAATACTCATTTTTAAAAGGTTTCTTAACTCATTCTAGCCCAGACACACCACAGCAAGATAAGGATCGACCATGATAGTTCAAGGGTGATGCCAGAATAGCTTGGCGCCTATGGGCGCCAAGCTATTCTGGCATCACCCTTGAACTATCATGGGCGATCTGTGTCCTGCACTGCAACGCAGTCTTCAGAGGACGACTTCAAAATTTGGGGATTTCGGTCTTGGGGTAGAATGAGTTAACCCGAAAATTTACCTTTCTAAGCGTATTTCTTTTCTTAGGGGAGGGGGTAGTGGTGGTGTTTTTTTCTGCATGTCCTTTCGTGCAATACACAGTCAGTGTGTCTTGCGACGGTCGAGCCAACGCCCTTGTATGTACTGCTTTATGTAGTAGGTGTTCAGTGGAAGGCTCAAAAGATCTAGTAAGCGATGCAGTCACAAAAAGGGCATCTGATGTCCTGATGACACAATGCAAGCTTACCAACCTGGAATTCATGGCATTAGCACAGCATTCGCAGAATTGAATGAAAAATTACGTCCCTTGGAGCCGGCTAATCTGATTGAGTGCATTTTTTGGCTTTGGGCGGCACCTTTCTTATAAGTAAAGAATATATATATATATATATATATATATATATATATATATATATATATATATATATATATATATATATATATATATATATATATATATATATATATATATATATATTTTTTTTTTCATATATTTTCAATTTGCGAAAAACATTTTTTTTGTAAAAATATGGTCATTTTAGACCTATTTCTTGACCTCTTGTGACCCTTGACCTATCTATGCATACTAATTTGCATGTGGGCAGTGGGCAGATGTTCACATCTGCACGGGACATAGACGACCCCGCCCTCCACGAGTCGCCTGCTGCCTTGCAGGCCTGGCCGCTTGGCTGCGGAAAGGCTAAGGGAGGAAACCCCTGACATCAAAGCCCCCGTGTCTCCGGGGAAGGCTTTTGAGCCAGAGACTAGGACAAGGACAGTCTGATATAAAACCTACGATCCGAGGACCTCGATGCCATCGTCCCAGCTTGCTAGGCCATGGCAGATGAACCAAGGGTTTAAAGGGTGGGGCCAGTACTGCGCACACTGCACTCCACCAAAAAGCTCCACCGCGCAGGCTTTAGGAAACGTCCACGGACCATGACACTGACCATTCCAAGTCCTGTAGCGACGGGCGAGGGGCGAAACGGCAGGTGAAAGATGTCACTGGAAGCCGCAGTCTCAAACCTGCATGCAGGCGGTTCAGGATATTGGTCGCCTGATGTTGACCTGGGGATGACAACATCACTCGGCACACCCTGAACGACCAAGCAGCCTTCTCTAGGGACAGCACTGCTTGCTCCACACGGAGAGGGGCCTAGAAAAGGTGGCCTAACCAAAGCTCGTCCCCTCGCAACCCCAGTTGGCTAGCCGCGGTCAACAGGCATCTTCTCCTGCGGTCAAAAAACAAGAAAGAATAACGGATCCACTCTCATGACGACCACGACCGGACTCAACGTAGCATGCTGGAACGTCCGAACCATGCTCGACAAAGCAGACAGCGGACGCCCTGAACGTCGCTCCGCCCTCATTGCCCATGAATCAGTTGCGGAGGTTAAACATCGACATCGCCGCGCTCAGTGAAGTACGCCTTCCGGACGAAGGCAGCCTCCAAGAACTTGGTGCTGGGTACACCCTCTACTGGTCAGGCAGGCCTGCATCAGAAAGACGGCTCTCAGGCGTGGGTTTCATGGTCAAGACATCCATTGCGACTAAGCTGGAAAACCTACCAACGGGCCACTCAGACCGCATCATGTCCATGCGCCTCCCACTGAGACACCAGCAACACGTCACCCTTCTCAGTGTGTACTCCCCAACCCTCCTGGCAGAACCTGCTGAAAAGGACAAGTTTTACACTGACCTGCGCAGCCTCCTACAGAGTACCCCTGCAGACGACAAAGTCATCATCCTTGGCGACTTCAACGCCAGAGTGGGCCAGGACTCTGAAGCCTGGAAAGGAGTCCTCGGCAAGCATGGCGTCGGGAACTGCAATGACAATGGCCGCCTACTGTTGGAGTTCTGTGCGGAGCAGCAACTGGTCATCACCAACACTACTTTTCAGCAAAAGGACAGTCGAAAGACCACCTGGATGCATCCTCGCTCCAAACACTGGCACCTTATCGACTATGTCCTAGTGCGTCAGAGGGACCGCAGTGACGTCCTCCTCACCAGTGTGATGCCCAGTGCAGAGTGCCACACTGACCACCGCCTTGTCCGCTGCAAACTCAGGCTCCACTTCAAGCCAAAACCCAAGAAATGGGAGCCCCCCAAGAAAAAGCTTGATGTTGCCAGCCTTCAGCGTGACGATGTGAAAGCTGCCTTTCAGACAGATTTACAGCGCAGGCTCAAAGACACAGCGGACCCAGTAGACTCCTCCCCTGAAACACTTTGGGAACAACTGAAAACTGCTATTGCAAAATCCTCTGCAGAAGTCTTGGGTTTCGCCAGAAAGAAGAACAAAGACTGGTTTGACGAAAATGATGTAGAGATCCAGGAACACCTAGCAAAAAAAAGAGCCGCCCATCAGGCCCACCTAGCCCAGCCTTCCTGCCCTGTGAAGAAGTCTGCCTTCCGCCTCGTCTGCAGCAGTCTCCAGCGCAAGCTCAGAGATCTCCAGAATGGGTGGTGGACCAGACTTGCACAGAGGACCCAGCTTTGCGCTGACAATGGTGACTACAGGGGCTTCTACGAAGCACTGAAAGCAGTGTATGGCCCCAGGCACCTGGTACAAAGTCCCCTGCGAAGCGCGAATGGCCAGGCACTCCTCACAGATAATACCTCCATCTTGAACCGCTGGTCGGAATACTTTCAGAGCCTCTTCAGCGCTAAGCGCACTGTTCAAGAAGCAGTCGTCCTACAAATCCCACACCTCCCAGTAAAGGTTGAATTGGACGAACCGCCCACCGCTGAAGAGACCCTCACAGCCATCCACCAGCTCAAGAGTGGCAAAGCAGCAGGCATTGATGGAATACCGCCAGAGATCTGGAAACATGGAGGCACAGCACTGCTCAACAAGCTCCATGACCTCTTTCTCTGCTGCTGGGAGGAAGGAACACTACCAAAAGATCTCCGTGATGCAGTCGTTATCACCTTGTACAAGAACAAAGGCGAGAAGTCTGACTGTTCCAACTGTGACCGGGTACACCCGGCTCTCATAACCCATCTGATGTAATTTTGTTGGTTGCATCACGACCTTGTTTGCAAAAGTGGTGTGTGTTATTATTCAGTGGTTTTTTCCTTCAATGTAAGGTCTCGCAAGGTATTGCTATCATTGAGGCCTGCGTTAGTCCAACCCTTCCGGCTTACTTCTAGACCACTAGGTATTCAGTGTCTATTCAGGGGACGCAACTGCGTCAGCCGCCTCGTGGCTTTTGTTCTAGCATCCGGTGCCTACAATGGCGATGATAGCTTGTGTTTCTAATGAGGCATTCTAAGTTGAATATCTCCTCAATGCCTGTACCGATTGTTTTAAACCAAGATCCATAAGATCCAGCATGATAGTCTCTTTCATTTTGTAATCTATTTCTAGCCCAATCGATTTTGGGTTAAATATTATTTTGGGAGTTTGCACCTTTTACACCGACCAGACCCCTGGAGAAAAGTCGTTTAAAAATTCATAATTAATTTTAGCCGTCTTTAATCAAATCAATGTCTGATACTAGTGAAACTACAATTGCGGATCTTTCGTTAGCAACAAACCGCAAGTTTCTAGGTTTAGTAGTATCGGAGCTATGGTCAGAGAACCAATCTCAAACTAACACAAATTTTAGCATTTCCGCTCCAACAGCACCGAATTCTGGAAGCACGCGAGTGGTGCTTTCTTTGCGGCCCGCGCCTGCCGTATATAAAGCCCCTTCCGTAGCGCGCTTGCGGTCAGTACCACTCAGCCATTTGCCACAGACCACTTGCGCCGCTACGACGATACAACTAGGAAGAACTACAATGTCGACTCCCCCTTAGCTCTGCGCTGTTTCTTCAGTTTCTTCAGTTTTCTACACTGCAATAAAGACATGTCACAGCGACCCCTGTCTTCGACGTTGCCTCCCTCATTTCTTGACCTGATTATCATCGCCTAACCTAACCCGGTTACAAGTGGCGTCGTCGACAGGATTGAAGAAGTGAGAACGTCGAACAAAAACTGAAGAAACAGCGCAGAGGACAAAATCACCATGGCAGATCAGCAGGAGGAGAGGCTCCAGCCGGTCATCGTGGCCAGCTTCAAGCCAGAAACACTGCCAAGGTTCACCGGCGAGGAGGGCTGCTTCGCTGCCGAGAACTTTGTGGAGGAGGGGCGCCGTAGACTGCAACACTGCAAGCTGCCCCCAGGTGCAGCCATCGAGTGGGTGCTACACTCGTTGGATGGGTGTGCCAGGAGGGAGGTGCTGGACCGCCCTTATACGGACCGTGACAGCCCAGAGGCACTCCTTACTCTGGTTCAGAGTATCTTCGGCGACAAGCGAGACCGAGCTGCAGTCCTCCGGCAGTTTCACGGACGGATGCAGGGGGAGGGAGAAAGCATATATCAATATGCGCATGCTCTCTCCGCCCTGGCCCAGCGCGCAAACAAACTACGTGAAAGCAGCATAGATGATCTTCTTCTGCGCGACCAATTCACCAGCGGCCTATACCTGCCAGAATTAAGCAGGGACTTGAGGCGATACTTTGCTGCAAAACCTGCAGCCACCTTTCTGGAGGCCAAAGAAGAGGCGTTGCGGTGGATGCGGGAGGATGACAACACCCTCCACGTAGACCTCATCACTGCATCCCAGGAGACAGCCGAAGTGGAGGCCCTGCGACGACAACTGGCAGTGGACACAGCCCGAGCTGAGGAGCTGCAGGCACAGCTGCAGCAACAATCCCAGTTTACTAAGGAAAGATTTCAGAGTGCACAGCACCAACCTGGTCCCCGTCACAACCAGTTGCCGAAGTGTTTCGGGTGTCACCAGCCAGGGCACCGTCGTGTCAACTGCCCTATGTACAGCTCCAGGATGCATGGACACAGACAGTTTCAACAATTTCCCTTCATGATGCCAACTACGGGACTGCCAGCCCAATGGCAACTGTTGCTGTATCACCAAATGCTGGTGTTTCAGTTTTTGTCTTTGATCTTTATGAACCTTATGATGACTGTGCATGCGGCATTTGTGCCATCCATGACCAGTTTCTAAGTTTTGTCTTGACATCGACTATAACAGTCGGACTTGTGTAGCAAGAGTACCATGACCACTTTGATGTCATTTAGAATTAACTGTGTCCATGTGTTTAGTTGCTTAATTGTGTGTTGTGTGCTGGTGACTGACCAAATTAAGTATTATAGGTATTTGTGTTTTGTGTTATGATGGGTAGGTTGCATTTGACTGCATGATGTGTATTATTGTATGATGTTTGCGTTTGGCTCTGATAAGTTTGTCTGTTTGGCTCAGCTTATGTATTAGTTTTACGTCTGTCTGTTGAGGAATGGTAAGATGTGAGTGTGTTAAATTATTATGTTGTACCTATGTGTTGATGATTTTGATATTGATATTTTCAAACTTTGATGCCATCATAGTTTGTTAGGTGTAGTTATATATATTTTTTTGTCTGATGATTATGTATTATGCTAGTGCCACGAAACCGTGGTAATGGAGGAGTTGGCCCTGATCTAGTCAAGTGTATCATGTGTCTGTGTTTTAGTTAATGTATGATAATTTTGTGCTGTTTTGTTATTTTCCTTCACATGTATCCAAGTCTGCTCCCCGAGGCACTAAACTCGTATTAGAACCAGGTCTGCTAGTGCACGGAAACCTGCTTTCGGCCACCATTCCTAGGTACAAATCACACTGGGGAATGGTTGCCCAGAGCAAGTTAGGGTGCCCTGATTTGGTGTGTATTTTATATATATATAGACATATAAACTTGAAAAGTAAGTGTGCTACTGCCACTCACTGATTTCCAATTTGTGCCGAAATTTTCATTAAAGCATCCGGACTACCTAGGACTGTCCATGCTATGTAGTGTGTGTAGTACAGTTACAAATGATAATTTGTGTAGTGCATTATAGTAGATAGTAGAGAAGCTTAGAGGTTGATATTCAGTTCAAGAATGTAATTTTGGTTTGGTTAGTGACCTGATCTCCATATGATAAACTGTGGAAGCAAGAATTAAGCTATGAACTGTGGAAGCCGACTAATCATGAAATGGACCTGTGGACACGGACTGATTATGTTCAAATTTATATCAAGCTGAATTATTATGGATGATGTTAACCCACCAGTATGGACTCTGTTTGCCTGTGGTCATTTTTTTCTTTTTCTGTCTCCTCCATTGGGTTTTGTCTGGTCAGGTTTAATATGTCTTAACTGCAATAATCCTGTCAGATTCTTGCAATGCAAGGCAATGGAAGAGATGTATTATTTTTGGAAGTAGCCATTTGTCTATCATAATATGTTGACATAGGAGGGTAAAGGATTTTGTGTTGTTCATTAACCTCGGGTTCGTACGGCCTGATGTTTCTGTTTTTTGTTCGCCAGCGCGGACGCTGGCACTTTTCGGTGGGCTGAGATGTGACCGGGTACACCCGGCTCTCATAACCCATCTGATGTAATTTTGTTGGTTGCATCACGACCTTGTTTGCAAAAGTGGTGTGTGTTATTATTCAGTGGTTTTTTCCTTCAATGTAAGGTCTCGCAAGGTATTGCTATCATTGAGGCCTGCGTTAGTCCAACCCTTCCGGCTTACTTCTAGACCACTAGGTATTCAGTGTCTATTCAGGGGACGCAACTGCGTCAGCCGCCTCGTGGCTTTTGTTCTAGCATCCGGTGCCTACAATGGCGATGATAGCTTGTGTTTCTAATGAGGCATTCTAAGTTGAATATCTCCTCAATGCCTGTACCGATTGTTTTAAACCAAGATCCATAAGATCCAGCATGATAGTCTCTTTCATTTTGTAATCTATTTCTAGCCCAATCGATTTTGGGTTAAATATTATTTTGGGAGTTTGCACCTTTTACACCGACCAGGTCGACGAAGAAAAGTCGTTTAAAAATTCATAATTAATTCTAGCCGTCTTTAATCGAATTAATGTGCTGATACTAGTGAAACTACAATTGCGGATCTTTCGTTAGCAACAAACCGCAAGTTTCTAGGTTTAGTAGTATCGGAGCTATGGTCAGAGAACCAATCTCAAACTAACACAAATTTTAGCATTTCCGCTCCAACAGCACCGAATTCTGGAAGCACGCGAGTGGTGCTTTCTTTGCGGCCCGCGCCTGCCGTATATAAAGCCCCTTCCGTAGCGCGCTTGCGGTCAGTACCACTCAGCCATTTGCCACAGACCACTTGCGCCGCTACGACGATACAACTAAGAAGAACTACAATGTCGACTCCCCCTTAGCTCTGCGCTGTTTCTTCAGTTTCTTCAGTTTCTTCAGTTTTCTACACTGCAATAAAGACATGTCACAGCGACCCCTGTCTTCGACGTTGCCTCCCTCATTTCTTGACCTGATTATCATCGCCTAACCTAACCCGGTTACACAACTATCGGGGAATTACCCTGCTGTCCATTGCTGGGAAAATCCTTGCAAGGCTGCTCCTGAATCGGCTGGTACCTGCCATCGCTGAAGACCAACTCCCAGAGGGTCCGTGTGGCTTCAGAGCAAACAGGAGCACCACCGATATGGTCTTTGTGCTGAGACAGCTACAGGAGAAGTGCCGCGAGCAGAACAAAGGGCTGTACGTAACATTTGTCGACCTAACAAAAGCGTTCGACACTGTGAGCAGGCAAGGCATGTGGCAGATCCTGGAGCGACTTGGCTGTCCCCCAAAGTTCCTCAACATGATTGTCCAGCTACACGAGGACCAGCAAGGCCAGGTCAGACTCAACAATGACCTCTCAGAACCATTCCCTATTCTCAACGGCGTAAAGCAGGGCTGCGTGCTGGCACCGACCCTCTTCACCATCTTTTTTAGCATGATGTTGAAGCAGGCCACAGTGGACCTCGATGATGACGATGCAGTGTACATCAGGTATCGTCTCGATGGCAGCCTGTTCAACCTCAGACGACTGCAGGTCCACACGAAAACCCTAGACCAACTGATTCGTGAGCTGCTTTTTGCTGATGATGCTGCCCTCGTTGCACACACAGAGAGAGCCCTGCAGCGCATCACGTCTTGCTTCGCAGATGCTGCCCAGCTCTTTGGACTCGAGGTCAGTCTGAAAAAGACAGAGGTCCTCCATCAGCCGGCACCCAAGACAGTGTATCGCCCTCCTCACATCACCATTGGCGAGTCTGAACTAAAGTCAGTGCACCAGTTTGCTTACCTTGGCTGCATTATCACGTCGGACGCCAAGCTGGACAAGGAGCTTGACAGCAGGCTGGCAAAAGCGAACAGCGCTTTCGGGCGACTTTTCAAGCGGGTGTGGCACAATCAACAGCTGAAAACAGGCACCAAGATCAGCGTGTACAGAGCTGTGGTCCTCACCACCCTGCTGTATGGTTCCGAGTCCTGGGCCCTCTACCGCAGCCAACTACGACTCCTCGAACGCTTCCACCAGCGCTGCCTGCGTACCATCCTGGGCATTCACTGGAGTGACTATGTCACCAACGTCGAGGTCCTTGAACAGGCTGAAACTGTGAGCATCGAGGCTTTGCTGCTGCGGACACAGCTCCGCTGGGCGGGGCATGTCTCCAGGATGGAGGATCATCGCCTACCAAAGATCACCCTGTTCGGCGAGCTTGCTACTGGACACCGTGACAGAGGGGCACCAAAGAAGAGATACAAAGACTGTCTCAAGAAGTCACTTAGTGCCTGCCAAATCGACCACCACCAGTGGTCTTCGCTTGCTGTGGACCGTGACACCTGGCGCTCCACCATTTACAAGGCAGCTGTCTCCTTTGAGGACTCTCGCAGAGCTAGCCTTAAGGACAAGCGACTCAGGAGAAAAAACAGAGATGCCGCAGCTCAGAACCCTGGCCATACCTTCCCCTGCAGCCACTGCGGTCGAACCTGCCTGTCTCGGATTGGCCTCCGCAGCCACGAACAAGCCTGCAGACGTCGTGGGCAACTCCTATAAAATCTTCGTTCGCGAAGTCAAGCCAGAGATTATATATATATATATATATATTATTATATATATATATATAATATATATATATAGGTGTTACGTGTACGTAGGCACGACTTTAAACGTAAAGTCAATATATCCGTTGTCTGTAATACGTTTAGACAATTCCCATTAACCCCATTAGCCCTTGTTCACTTTTTTAGCTAAGAAAAGGTTAAACCCCACTGCAAATTTACAAAAGAGAAGTGCTGTGCAATTTGGCAAGGAACTGTCAACATGTCGGCCCATTGAAAAGGAAAGGAGGGTTCAGTCAGGCCTTTAAGCTATAAACACGACCTCAAATCAAGGAGCAGTTGGGGCCGATTTTGGTTAGCAAGAGACATAGACTGTTATTAGCTCAGGAGCTCATGAGAATCTATGTCTCTTCCAGAGGGAAGGTTGTGGGAAGAATAGACGGTCTGTGTGGTCACAGGAATTTTTGTTCCCAGTTTCTGTTTTCTAATCGATTCTAAAGGTGAGGGGGGGAGGGGGGAGAGAGGAGAGAGAGAGAGAGAGAGAGAGAGAGAGAGAGAGAGAGAGAGAGAGAGAGAGAGAGAGAGAGAGAGAGAGAGAGAGAGAGATTTTATTCAAGGATAGCTGCATAAAGCATAACGTGCGTTCCATGCATGCTATCCTTAGTTACACTCTTACGTCCACGCAACAAAAGTACTAAGTAGGCGTACAAAGTGAGAAGAAGACAACATATACTATATACTATAAAACCATGATTTGAGGTGAGAGAGAGGAGAGAGAGAGAGAGAGAGAGAGAGAGAGAGAGAGAGAGAGAGAGAGAGAGAGAGAGAGAGAGAGAGAGAGAGAGAGAAATCGATTAGTCAATGAATAAATCAATGTATCTATATTATAGAAGGGTAAAGTTATTAACAGTCAGAGATTGTCATTTTTCACATCTGCCCCTGCTACATCTGACAGAAAGAGAGACAGACAGAGAGGGAATGTGCAATCACAGACAGGCTAGCGCATTCAAGTTAGCAAAATACAGAAGCGGGGCAGAGTAACCTCTGCCACATTCTACCATTGTAGTTTGACACGTTTAGACTTTAGGTCGAACTCTATGTGTCCTTTTGGAGACTGCATGCCTACATACCAGTGAAGGAGATAAAGCGATCATGACAGTTCAAGGGAGGTGTCCAAATAGCTTGGCGCCTTGGGTAAGATATTGGCACTTCGGAGCACACTCAGACATGAGGTGGAAATTCCTAAGTTGGGAGTTGTCTTGTGAGGACTACATTCCAGTTCAGGCGACAGATCGACCATGCTAGTTCAGGAAGGCCGCTAGGCGCCAAGCTATTCGGACACCTTCCTTGTACTAGCATGGTGCACACGGTTTCGTCTCTTGTGAACTGAGTGAAATAAATAACCACCATCAAGACCACCACCCTGCCTGAGTAACACTGATGTAAAGTATGTGGGAGTCAGCAAGTTTCTGGGTCCTATTTAGCCTACGCAATCTGCCATGGCGTATCAGGATCTACGCTTCAGTAACACTGATGTAAATCATAAGGAAGTCAGCAAAAATTCTTATGAGCCCACGTACGCAGTCTGCGGTGACGCATCAGGATCTATGCCTTTCTCCAGATCAGTTATTCTCCTATTTACGGGAGTGTTTCATGCCTTACATTGCATTTCATGGTGTCGGATATGAAAAGTTAATTACTGATTTATTAGCGCTGTCGTACGCTCACAAAGGCTTGCTCATGAGATATGTTTTTGCACCGTCAAGCTCTTGCACGCGTAGCAACAACGCTCGTAAACTTTCGTCTGCATGGCCTGTGATGTATGACTGCGGTACGATCGAAACGACACTGAGATAATGGCCTGTTGTTTTGTGTTGTTGTTGTTTTTTTTTTATCCCTGTGCGAAGGTCTAGCTGCCTGGTCCTCAGCACTAACAGCTAACGAATTGACTAACTTTTTATCGTGGAACAAATGGCATTAAATGAAATCTTAACAAAGTCTAGTTCCATAGACCTATGTAAAATGCGTGCTGGACTTTAATTTTGGACCTTACCGCTCGACCTTACCGCTCGACCTTCCCGCTCTATGCCGTAAAGTCCAAAATCACAGACTTCGCACACATACATATACAGATTCGTATCTGTTTAACTCTTTTGAGACGTGTCACAACCGGATTCGCGGCGTAACTGAAGCCGCGAATCCGGATGCGACACGTCTCGAAAGTGTTAACGGCTTCACTGCCAGTGACGCAGGTTGTGTTTTTGAAATCATTGTAAACTTCAACGTCCGACAAGGAGCCCCAGCCGTCAAGAGAGCATAAAATACAAAGTAGTTTCTGCAAGAGGTATAGATCCTCATGAGCCCCCGCAATTGCGGGGGCTCATGAGGATCTTTACCTCTTGCAGTTGAGTGGTGTTCGGGGTTTCTCGGCAGCCATGGGGTTAAGTCCATGGCCGTTTTAATGGATCTTGAACGATGTTGTTTGTTCCGGGGTTTATTTTGAAACTGCGCTGACAAACTATAGGTGTGTCCTCTTGGTCCGATGTAAGTGTTTTCCGCCTTTTCAATAACGTTTCCTTCTAGTCAAACACAGCATGAACCACCACCACCCCAATCCACCCACCCACCCCCACCGCCTGACCGTCACCCCACCCCACCCTCTCAAAAACAACTTACGTAAACAGTGTGCATAACAGTTCTCAAGTGCTCTAGCGCTCTATGACCATGACGTTTCTCTGAGCAACCTTGTAAGGGGGGAGACAGTTATGGTTTTGAACTGGCAAGCGTAACACAATCCATAGCAAATACGGTCCTTCCGCAAACAGACCACTTTACAAGAGGCACAGATCCTCATGAGCCCCCCGGATACATGCGGGGGGCTCACGAGGATTTATTCCTCTTGCGAACAGAGTGTCAAAGTCTTGATTTATGTCCGTGTTGCTCGACCAGAAGGGGGGTATATGACTGTTCGAATGCTCTGTCTACTGTAGAGATAATGATAGAGCATTGTCATTGAGGCTTGGAAACTACACTGCCAAACGTGCGGTTCGCAAGTGACGAAAAAGTAGGGTACCTTCCCTCGTTTTCTTTTCGGGAGAGTCATCGGTCGTTCCAAGTTGAACAGAAGGTATTGTCTGTTATGCAGAGTACCCATTGGCGTTGCGTTGTACTGTAAGCACTGTGTTAAAACGGCTCCAGTGTCCAAATTTTCGGCATGGCGTTTGTTCTGTTTCAGGTCGACCCGATTTTTGGGATAGTTGGTGCGCTGTATTTTTAAGCATGATAATCACAGTTTTTAAATAACCCCTTGACTGAAGAGAAAAAGTGAACAGGATACAACTGCAAGAGGCGGCATAGATCCTCATGAGCCCCCGCAGTTGCGGGGACTCATGAGGATCTATGCCTCTTGCTGACATGCCATTTAGATTGCAGAAACACAATCTGCGTCAACCGGCAGTGAAGTGGTTAGCAGCGTAACATAAAATAAAATGATAACTCTGCAAAATGCTGTCCCTGTCTGAGTGTTTGCCGAGAGATCTTCACGGAAAACAGTGTTTGCATACGAACTCTCAAACCAGGGGGAAAAAAATGCGTGCAGCCGTTTTCGCACACTGGTAAGATAGTTTCCCAGGAACTGTCTTCGAAAAGGCAGAATGAACCAGCGTCTTCGTTTAGACAAGTCCGTTTAACACATTCTGCTCCATGATCGAGATCCGCAAATTTTGAAATTGCCCCCTGAAGACTGTATTACACTTCTGGAAACAGATCGAGCGTGACAGTTCAAGGGTTGTGCCAGAATAGCTTGGCGCCTATGGGCGCCAAGCTATTCCGGCACAACCCTTGAACCATCACGCTCGATCCATGTCTTGCCGTGGCGTGTCGGTGTTGAATGAGTTAACGAAACAGTCGAATCGAAGTAGAAATAGTATACGCATGCAGGCAATGTATGGCGTTTGAACAGAATGATGTGCTAATTGAGTCTGACAAGATAAATATCGACGGATCTCTGTTTGTCCATTTCAAAAAAAAAAAAATAACATTAATATTAATAAAGTGTGTTGTAACTGTCTTTTCTAAGCGTGCTTCTTTCTCCGTTGGGCTCTTCTCTGCTAATTGAGTCGGCACGCCTAACCTCTCGTTACGCAAAATAAATCAAGAGTGCTCAGTTCGGCCGATAAAGTACGAGCTTTAGCAAGGTCGGGCTAAATTTAATTTATTTCTACCACAATCAACGTAATTATATTATTTTCTCTTGGAAGTGTTGCCGTGCCGCAGTCGGGCCGCTCTTACCGTACCTCGCCCCAATAGCTGATTGATTGATTGTACATTGCTTAACGTCCCGACAGCAACAAAACTTTCTCAGGACGTGCCTGCACTGCTTGTGAAAAAAATAAATAAATAAACAGAATATTGAATGTATGTCGCCAGCCGGTCCAATACCTTAAATAAACCTACGACATCGGGCCTAACCATTTAGCAACACACATCCAATATCAAGAGCTACAGGCAGCGCAGACAGTAGGGAGAGTTTAAAAAAGGGAAAATACAGGTGAATGGACCAAGGGTAGACAGAAACACATGCCCCAGAATAGGAGGCAAAACCCACCCTGTGGGGCTGACAAGGGTGACCCTGGGAACTAAAAAGTAGTTAACCCGACCCAAGTCCCCCAGGGCAGACCCGGGTGGGGGAGCCCCAATAGCTGATCGCTATGTGGCATTGCGACGAAATGGTCAAAAGTGCGGCGGAGGCCTCACAATCGTTATCACCGTTCGTGAATTGAGGCAACCTTGTAACACATTGTGGCGAAGAGCGTGCGAGCTGACAGTGTAACGTTTTGCTTTCGGTTGATGTACATCCACCCTCTCGTTCTTAATTACCCACCGATCCGCCGACCTATCGAAACGTTCAGTGACAAAGATATTCTCTTTGCAAAAGGACTGTACCATACATCGTGGCATGTACATTTGTATTGAAGCGTCTATGGCCGAGCGTTTAGCGATAGAGCATTCTATCCTTAAAGTGTGTTTACAAATGTGCGCCGTAGCATCGAAGATAAAAGATTGGCACACATGTTTGTCATAAGTGTCACAGAAATTCAGGGAAACACGTTTCAGAAATAAAAAGGAAAAACAAAGCGGCTAGAACAAAAAAAAGTTATCCAAAACCGGTTTTTCAGAGTAAACTTACCAGGACGATCAGGTATGCATTGGCGCCATGGGCCGACGTCGGCCAGAGGTCCTTGCTTACTGGGAATGAGCTAGTTGTCATTCTCTGGTCATACTGATCACGTAAATCCCAATGACAATACATGTTTACATGCATGTTTCAGAATGGCCCTGATGGCAGAAGACGACGCGGCGACGCGGGGGTTCCGGCGTCTGTCGTCCTTGTTCCTCCCCCCTCAGTCCAGCGCCAACAAGTGCCAGCGGTGCAAAGTCACCGTGTATCAGCAGGAGCGCATGGGCCCCGTGCACGACGTGGTCTTCCACAAGACCTGCTTCCGCTGCTTCGCGTGCGGCCAGTTCCTAACGCTGAAAAACTACTGGAGCAACCAGGTAGCCGGCAAAGAAATAACCGACTCTCAAAATTGAAATGCTTGTCAATGAAATCCTATGTTCTGAGACAAAGAAAATCCCCAAAAGAAAGAAGCCCGCTTATAAAGAACAATTACAGCACAGTTTTGTTGTAATTGTCCTTTCTAAGCGCGTTTCTTTCATTGTTGGGATTTTCTTTGCATTTTACCAGCCTGGCATTCACCTGGACTGGACTTCAAATTCTGAGACGCCACAAACAAATAAGAATACAGAAGATGTGTACCATATAGAACAAATACAGGGTTTCTAACACTTCTGCTTTCATGAACCTCGGCAGTTTTCTCTGATAAACATTAGTCATGACACGTTTACTTGTTATTCGTTCTCTTAACCTTATGGGTTATTATTATTATTATTGTATTATCTTATTGTGCCAACCAACAAAGAAAGAAACACGCGTTGGAAGGACAAACACAAAACTCTGTTGTGTGTTTATCCTTCCAAAGCGTGTTTCTTTCTTTCTTGGCTATTTCTGTGCCTTATGTTTGTACTTAAAGAGCGGGTTTCGTGTTTTTTTCTTCTTCTTCTTTTGTGTGCATTTTACGCACTTGAAGTCAGTGTAAGTTCAGCGTCCGACAATGATCCCCACCCGTCAAGAGAACATGAACACAAAGTGGTTTCAGCAAGAGGTATAGATCCTCATGAGCCCCCGCAACTGCGGGGGCTCATGAGGATCTATACCTTTTGCAGTTGAGTTCTGTTCAGTTTTTCATTCACCTCTTTTTGTTCTGAACCATACCAGGTGGACGGCAATGACCCCGAAATCTACTGCAATACGCACGTGCCGAGGATCGGGGGGTCCGGGATGGACAGAGAAGCCCTGGGCATCAAGCGGGCCATGGCAGCGCAGCAGGACGTGAGCAGCGGCAACATGGCCAAGCTGAACCAGCTGACACGGCTTCAAGCTCCGGCCATGGACGGGGAAGCCTTGGCTATTCGGAGCGCCGTTTCGGCGCAGAAGAAGTGGGAGTCTGGCCAACAGACGCACGTGAGCCACACGGCCAATGTGGACGCCTCGGCCCTGCACATCAAGGGCGCCATGGACGCGCAGTTGCTGCAGCGGAGATACCAGAGGAAGCTGGATAAGCACCACTACCCGCCTCATATTGTGAGTAACCTCGTGACTTTAGCCGCCTTTTAGAGATTATTCTAGTCCTAGTCTACCTTTCCACGACATTTTCGAAAAGAAACTGCTCATAATACTTTGTTCTTATCCCAATCACACACTACAAGAAGACATCGTCGACCATGAAAGTTCAAGGGTGGTGCCAGAATAGCTTGGCGCCTATACGCCAAGCTATTCCGGCACCACCCTTGAGCTTTACGTACCTTCAGTCTCCGTCAGGATTTTGCGTACGTTCTTGTCATTGCTGTACTTTTTGTCTTTTTGTGTTTAGTTGCTTTTGTGTCTCTTTCTGTTTGTGTGTCCAACTTCTATTTCTGTCATATGTTTTATCCACCTAAGCAGAGCGGTATGACTGCTGTAGTTCTAGTATTAACAAACTCAAGGCATGACACCTGAGCCGCCATTCACAAGCAAACGGCAAACCAATCACATTTTCCCTTTTACCTTTCTTTGATTTACCCCAAAAAGATACAAAACAGGACGTGACTGGTCTGCCAATTGCTTGTGAAAATGGAGGTTCGAGTGTCGTGTTTTACTTGTATTTTATGTATGGTAGAACGACCACAGCAGGCGTGGTCCAGCAGAGATTTTTTTTTTGTCATGATACATAAGCACGCATAGGGCAAGTTCCTTCCTTCCTTGTGTTTACCGACCAACTTCAACGTACCACTGAAGACTTCAGTTATGCACATTAAAACGCGACAGCATTATATGCCTCCGAATCCTTTTTGAAAGTTGCTAGGTACCAAAGTTTAACCTCTTGACAGCCAGTACCACTAAACTGCAAGAGGCCGATAGAACCTCATGAGCCCCCGCAGTCGCGGGGGCTCATGAGGTTCTATTCCTCTTGCTTGCTCTGTTTTGTATCCCTGTTCCCTCGACGGCTGAGGTTCTTATGTATTGAATTGTGAATGTTTCTGTTGCGTTTTAAAAGTGAAGACTATTGTTGGGATTTAGTTTTCATGGCTTTACTTTATTCTTTTGTTTTCATGCGTAAGTACACGTACGAAAACTGTCCCCTCCACACTAGTACTTAGTACATAATAGCTACTGATTTGACCGGAGTGTATTCTTTTCTCGGTCTGTTAGCACTATGACACACGAGGGCTAACAGTTGCGAACATTCCACCGTTAGAGTAAGCTCCAGTACTTTCATGTCATGAGTCCACAAGCCAACCTGATCCGTCTCAAGAGGCGTAAAGCCTCCTGAGCCTCAGCAGCAGCAGGGGCTCATGAGAATCTGCGCTTCTTGCTTACAGACATCAGCTTTAGTTACATCCTCAAACGTCGTGAAATTTAGCGTTTGGGCAAGTTTACGTCAGGATCATTGAGTAAGAAAATGGTAACGTCATGAGGCTCCAGGCAAACCTGATCGGTCAGCAAGAGGCACAGATCCTCATGAGGGTCTATACCTCTTGCCGGCCCTCATTTACATCCTCAAATGACCTCAAATTGAGGGGGGGGGGCATCATTTTGAGTGTATGGATGCCATACATATAAACTTTACCTTGTAATCCTTTAACTCATTCTACCCCAACACCGAAATCCCCAAATTTTGCCCCTGCAGGACACAGATCGACCATGATAGTTCCAGGGTGATGCCAGAATAGCTTGGCGCCCATAGGCGCCAAGCTATTCTGGCATCACCCTTGGACTATCATGGTCGACCCTGATCTTGCTGTGGTGTGTCTGGGGTAGAATGAGTTAAGTATCCATTCAGGTGCTATGTTGACAATCTCCTTCCTCTGTTTGCCTAGTTATATCCTACCTTTTCAATTCCCTGTACTCAAATATGAAACTGGTAACGTTTGGATGGCTAGTTCCTCTCACAGTCATGCATGTACTGAAATGGGCGAGGCGTTGAGAGGAAGGCTGAAGAACTAAGAGAGGAGAAGGGGAGAGCCGAGTAGCTAAATGTCCGCGGGCCCACAGCAGCCGTCGTTGGTACGAGGACCTTGACTGAATGGATCGTTGCTTTGGTCGTGTGGTGGTCATTTGTGTGTATTGTGACTTGACATTAGTACATTTTCAAATTGTTAGCACACAAGCGTCTCATGGCAGTGTTAGTTGTTTGTTTGTTTTTTTTTTATTCAAGGACAGTTTCATTAAGCAAACATGTGTTCTTTGCATGCTGTCCGTAGTTACATTCTTACGTATGTCCTCACAACAAAAGCATAAAGTAGGCCTACAAAGCAAAGGAACAAAAGCAGAGAGAGAGAGAGAGAGAGAGAGAGAGAGAGAGAGAGAGAGAGAGAGAGAGAGAGAGAGAGAGAGAGAGAGAGAGAGAGAGAGAGAGAGAGAGAGAGAGAGAGAGAGAGAGGAGAGAGAGAGAGAGAGAGAGAGAGAGAGAGAGAGAGAGAGAGAGAGAGAGAGAGAGAGAGAGAGAGAGAGAGAGAGAGAGAGAGAGAGAGATGATAATGATGATGATGATGGTGAAGATGATGAAACGTTTATTAAAATAACGTTTTAGGCATTGAAATACCTTTCTTCCAAACTGTCCTTTGTTCACTATAATACATTGTAAAAAAGTCACTGTAACAAGACATCAATAACTAACATAATGTACATAAATCATGCGAAACTACTACAAAGTACTATTAATTAAGAAAAAATACTGAACAACTAAATGTACATGAAAAAGGGGGTCGGTTAAAGATTGAAAGTAACAAAGGGTTTAGGGTCTCTTTCATTGAGTATGAGCGAATTAAGAAGTATATGTATACATACTACTAGTCAAGAACGGACACGTCATGTATAGTAGGGGAATACCTGTGAGGTACATATACGCTGTGCTGGAGCAACATACTGAACAGAAAGATAGAACATTCACAACAACAGCAGATGTTTATGGACGCGAGCTCTGAAGATATATAACTTTGAAATAGACTTTAAATGAGAGGGCAAGTTGTTCCATGACTTAGCACCGGAAAATGATATGGTAGATTTGAAGATATCGATTCTCGGTTTTTGGAGATGGAGTAAGCTATTAATCGTGTTATCTCTATTTGTTGGGAAAACAGCTCACGGAGATAGGGAGGGGCGGCATCGTTTAGATTTTTTTTTGCACATGTAAGCAATTGTTTACGAAGTGGTAAGATATTCAGGGCCTTCAGTCTTTCATCAGTAGGGGACGAACCAGGAAGAATAAGATCCATACCTCGCCCGTAAAGGGAATTAATGTTTTTTCAAATGAATATCTCCACAGCCGTCCCAGGTCGAGAGAGAGAGAGAGAGAGAGAGAGAGAGAGAGAGAGAGAGAGAGAGAGAGAGAGAGAGAGAGAGAGACAGACAGACAGAGAGACAGAGAGACAGAGAGAGAGACAGAGAGAGAGAGAGACAGAGAGAGAGACAGAGTGATGATGATGAATCGTTATTTATTTAGGATAAAGCTATTAGGCAACTCAATGCCTGTCTTACAAGCTGTCCTGTAAACAAACAACATAACAGGAAAATAAACATAGCATGCAAATAATAACAACAACAATAATAATAAGAAGAAGAAGAAGAGGAAGAAAAACTACGGGAAAAAACACAACACAAGGTGAATTTATGAAAGGAAAACAAATTGGTATAGGAGAATTAGTAACTGCCACCAACACAAAAAGCAAGGGAAATAAATGAGTGCATAGCATTAATATTATACTCAGCTAAGACAGTGTCAAAGAATCAGCAGCATCAAGAGCATATAGCGACACCGACAAGACAAAGGATTATCAATTTACAAAATGTAAGGAGAAAGAGAAAGTACTTGACGAGAGAGAGAGAGAGAGAGAGAGAGAGAGAGAGAGAGAGAGAGAGAGAGAGAGAGAGAGAGAGAGAGAGAGAGAGAGAGAGAGAGAGAGAGAGAGAGATTATTGGGATTTATTTTGGGTTATTGGGATTTAACGCCGAGCAGGCTACAGCTAAGGTCATCTCGAGGCGGTAAGTGTAAAAGTCAGACCAGACGGAGGATCTGAAAATAGAAGAGAGTGTAATTTAATACTTGAAATACATGTAAATATTTAGTTTGAAATGAGATTCCCTAAGAAAGCAATGATCTTGTCAAATAGAGAGAGGGGGGAGGGGTGGTATGGGGGGGGGGGAGAGGGAGAGAGAGAGAGAGAGAGAGAGAGAGAGAGAGAGAGAGAGAGAGAGAGAGAGAGAGAGAGAGAGAGAGAAAATAGGTGTTTACAGTGGTCATTCACAAGAAAAATAGCCAGTATGACCTCAGATAAGGTAACATTCCGACACAACTCTGTCCTGGTTACGAAGATATTCGTGACAATTCCCTCTCCTCTCTTTCGTTAAATTGTGTTCACGAACAAGAGGCATAGATCCTCATGAGCCCCCGCAGATGCGGCGGCTAATGAGAATCTTTGCCTCTTGCTTGCTTTGCATTTTAACAGGTGTATCTTTACTCTGGTAGAAGGTGTCATTTGGCGTTCCGTCTTAAGGGCTGTTTGTCTTTCACTCCCTGAACACAAGCAAACTTAAAACTTCTTAAACGGGACCTCGAGAGACAGAGATAAACATTGCCTTTTGAGTGCCCCATTTACGTCTGTGTTCCTCGAAAAGCTGTAAATTTGCGTTCAGTATTAAAGGCGGTCGTTCTTTTAAACTTCATGGCCTGAATGCGAGCCAACGCGAACCCTCGACAGCGGGACGTTAAGAAAGAGAGATAAACTTCCTGGCTTGATTGTCCCTCTCCGCAAAGACGCCTGGGTTCAAATCCCAGGCTTTTTAACGGTTTGTTCCTTCATAAAAACTTTTTATTGCCAACTACATCGGAAATGGGGGGAAACATTAGGGTGACTCAACGGGAAGACGTGCTCTGAAAAGCTGGGAGTTTTTTCAAACTTTGCCGACGTCGCGACGTAATGACAACAGGGATACCTTGTTCCTCCTTTTGTTTTTTTACTTGTTAGAACCATTAGCTTCCCACGCCCACACAAATTCGCCACTAGACAAGCATCAGCTGAAGAGCGGGCCTAATACAGAGCGGGATTGTTTTTAAGATGTGTTTAACTTTATGGAACCTAAAAACAGGGCGGAATTTTTTGCTTCCAATGTTTTTGAATTATGAAACATGTAAACCACTTCATGGCCAACTTGCCAGAACAGCAGCAGAAGAAGTGAACTGTTTCGTGGTTTGTTCTTCGCTAATCCTCAAGATAGAAGAAACGGGAAATATTAAACGAAACTTATCCGTTTGTGAGGGACAGATGCTCGTAAGCTCTTGCGAGATGCTGATGCTATCTCAATACGCAAATGACATCAGGCTGAAGTCGGCTGCTGTGGGCAGCGCACAACTATGCGCGGGCCGACTCCAGTCGACTTCCGCCCGATAGCCTTTTTTTTTTTTTTTTTTGCACATTTTTTTTTTTAACCTTACGATTTAGTCAAAAACGAATACAGCAGTGTACCATTCGTTTGTTTTTTTAGGGCGATAAAAATGTCCAGATGCGTTGGCCCGTGATTTTGGGCCTTACGGGTTCAAGCCCGAACCCCTTCTATGCCGAGAAATACAGTACACAATCCAAGTGCAAGAGACATAAATCCTCGTGAGCCCCCGCAGTTGCGGGGGCTCATGAGGATTTATGTCTCTTGTTTACACCGCTTGGTGTCCATATTGGACGGTTAGCGCTGTTTGCCGTTGAGTTGACAAAAGATTTCAGAAAGACAGTCTCCGTCCACCGGTAGTGAAGGGGTCTAGGGCCAAAATCACGGACCAGCACACAGTGCCTTTTGCTTGCCAATTTTTTTTTTGTCTGTTCTCCTTGGCTTGCACAGGTCATCGATTTGCAGTCCGATGTCAGCACAACGAGACTCGAGATGCTCAGTGTCAAACTAGACATTTTGCGTGCTGGTCCAAAAACAATGAAACGTATACGTTATAATGCTATTTCCATTAAAACACTAGACATAACGATAATGGCTTTATAACAGTTAAAAAAAAATCACAGACCAGAGCTCATTAACCCTTTCCCTGCCTAGGGAAGGTGAACACGATCAAGCTACAAGAGATAGATCTTCATGAGCCCCCCCCCCCCCCCCCCCGCAGTTGCGGGGGCGCATGTAGATCTGTGCCTCTTGCTGACGCCATTTTGTGTCCATGTCCGTGGCCGGTCGGTTAGGGATCTTTGGCGCGCAGTTAATAACGATTTCAAAAACACAATCTGCGTCCACTGTTTAACCCTTATCATTCCGAATACGCCAGTGTGTGAAATAAGTTTGACTAGAATAGTTCAAGGGTGGTGCCAGAATAGCTTGGCGCCTCTAGGCGCCAAGCTATTCTGGCACTACCCTTGAACTAAAGCCGTTGGTCTATATCCTTCTCTGTAAGTACTATAATGTAGCTTGCATATGGCAGTGTACAAATTTGAAGCTTTTAGCCTCAGTCTGATATGGGTTAATGTCATTATTTCAAGTAGTTTACTAGTAACTTACATATTTACTAGTGTTGACATATATCTTCATCAATTAAACACCTCTTGAGAAAAAGAAATACACGCACACCCTTTATTATGGGTGTAGTTTAAAGTTGGTTTGAAAACATTGTACTGAGAAATTAACTCGTCAAGCAATGGTATTACATTTTATAGCATTATGAATTTGATATTTCTAGGCATGACCGTTCTCGCGATCTCAAAACTGAACGACTTATGATAAAATAATTTACAAACACACCCTGCCTTGTGGAGTGAATTTGGTTTGAGAGTTTGCTAACATTGGTACTAGAAGCGTATGTAAAATAATGTTTGTTTTTTTTTTCAAAAACATGAAAACTGTGGCCGTTGTGTTATCTCTGTTTAAGAACTGAAAGACTCAACAAAAGCCGGCATGTCCATTTTGGAGGAAAGCTAGCTTTTCATGGTATAACAATGAAAATCTCGCTTTTCTCAACAATGGACAAACTACTTTTGCCACATAACTGCGAGGCTCGTGACAAAACAGTGCAGTCACACTCTGCTGTAACGGGCATGAGCGCATTTGGTAACGGGGAAGTTAATCCTATAGTATTCGTATTTCTAGATCCGTTGAATGGACATTATTTCCAGTTATGACAAATTAATGACATGTTCTTCAGTAATGGCTGTGGTGGGTGCGTTTGGTTTTACAGCAAAGCACTCGTGAACCTAATCCAGGAACTCTTTTCACACTGATACACCCATTGCTTGCAGTTAATTTGACTGTGATAGTTCAAGGGTGGTGCCATAATAGCTTGGCGCCTGAGGCGCCAAGCTATTCTGGCACCACCCTTGAACTAAAATGGTTGATCTGTCTCCTGATCTGTAATGTTCACAGGACAATATGCAAATTTGAAAAATCAGCTTCTGGATGTAAATGGGTTACAAGTGGTAACTTGCAAGGGCGTGATTACAGGCACGCCTCAGTAATACACCTCGTATACAGCCGTATCTGATACAACGCGCACTTGAACGTCAAGATTCAAGAAATTTACTGTCCATAGAAGGATATTTGTCATTGACTATCGCGCATAAATAAGAATAAACAAACATAATATCACAACATATATCACAAATGTTAGTAAAATTTGTTATGGACAGTTTCAAACTCACATAAATAAAACAAGCCATTTAACGTAATAAGTTAAATAATCCACCAACTCCGCTATTAAATGACCACTAGGACCTGAATAAATCATTACAATAAAAAGTGCGCTAAATCTTCAGCTTAACGGGTCTCTGGTTCCCTCCGATGAGCAAAAGGTCCTCAGGCCGACGTCAGCCTTAGGACGGCCGCGCGCGGGCCAGTTAAGGCTGGCGACGGCCCGAGGACCTTTTGTGGGTTTCCCCGACTATCATCATTGCTATAACGCGACCGCGAATTATGCGGTCTGACTTTTTGGCTCCTGCGGGTAGTACGTGCAGTTATACACAGAAGCTGACTTGTAATGCCGGAAACTACGGTCGTGCAATGACGCTTCGCCACAAAACGAAGGCCTCTCAAGCAAACTAATACGCGGTCATACGCGCAAAGCCCTTGTATGGGTTACACCCACGGTTAAGCATTTTAGGAGTGTGGGTGTTTTTAATTGGCAGTTCGGCTACATAGTCAGCGACAATTGAACACGACCCAAACGCGAGAGGTAATTTCTGAGAGGGGGGGGGGGCTGATAAGGATCTATGCCTCTTGCTGACACCACTTTGTGTCCATGTTCCTTGAAGATAATGAAGTTTTTTTGGCGCAAAGTTGACACAAGTTTCAGCATTGCAGTCTGCGTCCAGAGGCAGGGAAGGGGTTAAGTTTGAAAACAGTGCACTCAAGAAAAACTCAATGCAGCAATATGACAGTAAGTGGACGTAGACCATCGGAAGTGTGTGCTGGTCTGTGATTTTGGACCTTATGGTTTCAGCCGTAACGACCAAAATCACAGGCCAGCCTTCATGTCGCCGATGATCAAGTATTGCATGGTATAGTCGTAAGAAATAGTATACTCGTTGACAGAAATCGTAACACTCGCCTGAAGGCATCTCATACAAGCAGCGATATTCCCAGTCAACAAAAAGATCCTCGGGCCCACGACGGCTGCAATGGGCCCTCGCATAGCCGTGCGCGGGGCAACTGCCGCGGCCGTTCGTGGGCCCGAAGACGCTTTGCTACTGGGGTTGTAAGTCCTTGCACTTAATATTTTCTCGGCTGTGACATGATTTTGAACCTTACGGCATAGAAGCGAAACTTACAAAAGCACTGGGCACTGCCGGAATGCTCGTACAGTTCGTGTCACCACTCTGAAGGGAGATGCGGATTCGACCGACTTAGGCCAGGCGCCCTCAGGCCCCAAGCTAATCAGGCACGGCCTTTTAGCAATCACAGCCCCAGCAGCAAAAGTTCTTTTGGGGCCCACGGCGGCCGCAGTGGGCCCGCGCACGACTGTGCGCGGGCCCACTGCGGCCGCCGTGGGGCCGAGGACCTTTGCTGACTGGGAGTTCATCTACCAGTTGACTTGGCGCCTCAGTGACAGGGACAGAGAGCAGTACGCGGCGTTTATGACTGGACGATCGAGACGGCAGTCTATTGCAAAACCAGTATTGCCCGCACACGTGGACGTGTATTGCTCTATCCTTTATTGTTTACTTTGTACATGTATACTGTCATAGAAATTTACGACAGTGCATAATATGGGCCTAAGTGTGCATGTCTGGGATTTTGGACCTATCCGGCGGTCTGATGGCGGCTAGGTCCAAAATTGCGTACCAGCACGCAGCACCCGTTTCACTTGTTATTGCGATGCGTCATATTTTCCAGTGAAATGTCCTATTGCAGAAGAGCCACCCACTCTTCTGGCTAGAACAAAGATTTCCGTCTCCAGGAGGCATACAACCTATTTAGCAGTGTCGTGGGGTGGGGTTGAGGAAGGGGTTTGCGCCGCGCTGTATGCTGCAAAAATAGATGTTTTGGGTCCTCCCTTAACTCATTCTACCCCAGACACACCACAGCAAGATAAGGATCGACCATGATAGTTCAAGGGTGATGCCAGAAGAGCTTGGCGCCTATGGGCGCCAAGCTATTCTGGCATTACCCTTGAACTATCATGGGCGCCAAGCTATTCTGGCATCACCCTTGAACTATCATGGTCGATCTGTGTCCTGCACTGCAATGCAGTCTTCAGAGGACAAGGGCAACATTTGGGGATTTCGGTGTTGGGGTAGAATGAGTTAAAAGTATTCCGAGCGAGCATAACATCCTCGGCCCGACGTGTTATGGCCCTTTGCTCACTGGGACAGCTTCTATGACAGTCACCGCAGTGGGAGCTGGATGGACCATGATAGTTCAAGGGTAGTGCCAGATTAGCTTGGCGACCACATACTCACACATAGTTGTGATAGGCCCCTGATGGTTATTAATGCAATGGAGTCTTCAGACGACAAATAACTCTCAAATAAATATACCTGGACGTCTTTCAAGCCGCAAATCTAATCTGACACTACCCTTGAGCTGTCAGTGCCGATCCACTTTCCCCGGTTGTGGTGTCCTGACCGTGAACGTGTTAACTTGTCCGTGAACCGCCCAAACCAGCCACCTACCTGGCAAGCAAGGGGCCATACACAACTCGACACCTTTGTAATCGTACCGGCCTCCGAAGCGTATACAGTTCTGAATGAGAGAATAGTCGCCAGCTGGGAGTCTCTGGGTCTCCATCGCCATAGTAGGACACAGTGGCTTATTAACAGTGGCTAACACTCGCTTGAGCTACAAATTTATTACCCTGCAGGCAGTGGTTTGGACTTTTGAAGATCTAGGCCCCACAAAACAAAATGAATGGCTGTAATGAGTAACGATGTGTGCATTCGACAAAAAACGAGTTCACATTTCAGTGCGCCTTGGACATAAAACGATGGTGGGAAAGTTTCGCACAGGTTCATGAACGATTCGACGTATGATTCAATATTGCAGTTTCCATCAGCGCAAGCTCTTGTCTGAAAAAGGCAAAGACTGATCCTCATGAGCCCCCGCATTTATGCGGGGGCTCATGAGGATCTTCGCCTCTTTTGTGCTTCATTTGTGTCCACACTCCTCAATCAATACACGACAGCAGCGAACGCTTTTATTTCAAAGGGGCAAAGATCCTCTTGAGCCCACGCATGATGCGGGAGCTCGTGAGGAGCTGTGCCTCTGTCAGGCTACATTTATATCTATAGATCTCTTAGGTCAGTCAATAACGACAGCATTACGTATTCCGGCAGAAGTTACACTGCTGTTGTGTCGAGTGCCCGGTCGATAAGTTAAATATACCTCCCTTGCTCCAGGCTTCTGTCAGGTTTATATTTGCGATGAGAAGCCATGCAAACCTTGTGGTAGTTTGGAATATCAGAGTCTCTCTTACAAGCTATTCCTCTGAGAAATATAAATCAAATACAGAAATTTTAAAAACGTGAACGAGAAGTGTTATGGCAGCCAAAAAAAATAAGCTTATGTGGACGCTGTTGATATTTCCAGGTGTTTCCAGGTAGTGCCAGATTAGCTTGGCGCCTTCCCAGGCGCCAAGTTAATCTAGCACTACCTTGGAACTGTCATGGACGACCCATACCCCACTCTCTTCACAACCTTTATCGACTTCCTCCTATGTCGCAAAAGTCATTACAGCAGAGCTTTCGGTGAGTCAATGAACGACAGTCTTACGTATTCCGGCAGAAGTTTCTCCGCTGTCTCTATGAGGCATACAACCTCTTTATCGGCGATTTGGGGTGGTGTTTAGAGCGAGCACCCTTGACAGAGATCACTTGTCATTAAAGACCATCATTTAGGTGGCTGTAGCCACCCCAGTGGTGGCCTTTAATGACTACAGTCATCTAAATGATGGTCTTTAACCTTTATCATTCTGAATACACCAGTGTGTGAAATAAGTTTGACTAAAATAGTTCAAGGGTAGTGCCAGAATAGCTTGGCGCCTCTAGGCGCCAAGCTATTCTGGCACCACCCTTGAACTAAAGCCATTGGTCTATATCCATATCTGTAAGTACTATAATGTAGTTTGCATATGGCAGTGTACAAATTTGAAGCTTTTAGCCTCAGTATGATATGCGTTAATGACAGGTGACACTTTTTACCCTTCAGTGCTTTTTCTTGAGAAAGCACCTGTCACTTTTTTTTTTCTGGCAAAGAAAGGTTGTTGCTCGATCACAACAGGTTCGACTATATTAAGTGTGAATGACTTAACTAACAGTCCATGGACTACAAGCTAGTCGGGCACTATGCTTGAACTATCATGATCGCTCCACTATCTCTCGCAGCAGGTACACAGTCCTTAAAGACTCCTCCCGGTGTTGCGGAAATTGTCACTGTTTGTGAATTGAAACAGCCCATGTATAGTTCAAGGTAGTGCCAGATTAGTTTGGCGCCTTCTCGTGACCAAAATAATAATACCTTTACACTATCAATGTCGATCCATCTCTCACAGCTGGTACACAGTATTTAAAGACTTCTCCCGATGTTACGTATGTCGTCATTATTAATATGTATGAATGAGGTAAAAAGTGACCTGACTGGTTTAACTGCTTCCACTACGAGTCGCTGTCTAGTAAACGAAGGATTAATTGCTTGTCCTGCCGTCTTTGTTTTCGGATAAAGGCCTCCACTATTAATCATTTAATTTATTTGCCAAAAAAAAATTCAAGAGAACGATTGAACTGCTCTTCTCACGCTATCAAATTCAATCATTTTCAGCATTTTACTTTTTTTCAAGTGGTCAAATTCAGTTATTTGACAGCACTTTGCTTTAAGTTCCTTGTCAAGCTGTCAAGTTCAATCATGTATCAGCATTTTACATTACAATTTTTTTGTTCAAGCTGTCAAATAAAAGCATTTGTAAGCATTTTATTGAATATATCAGTTAAGCCAATGGATGTCATTTTTTCCCGTTCTATGATTCTTTGACGTATATATTCATTAATCCGCCAACGTTGATGAAAACATGTCGATTTCAGTTAGTATCTTGCCAACATTTTAATGTTTCTTCATGATTGTCCGTGCGGTTTAGGCGTCAAAGCTTAGTATGGGACAAAGAAACTCTTTTGTATCTTAACCCCTTGTCTGCTGTGGACGATACCGTTCGCCGGAAAAGAGGCGTAGTCACGCGTCTTTTCCCTCGAGCTGTATCGTCCGCAGCAGTCATCGGGTTAACCCCTTTTACTGCCATGCACAAAGTAACAAACTGCAAGAGACATAGATACTCACAAGCCCCCTCGACTGCGGGGGCTCATGAGAATCTATGTCTCTAGCTGAGACCAATGTGTATCCATGTTCTTTGGAAGACTGTGGCTTCTTGTCCTCGAATGAACAAAGACTGCAAAATCAAACTATGCGTCCAGAGGCAGAGAAGGGGTTTTGTATATAGGCCTATTTGCTTGTGTGTCATTTTGGAAGGAAAAATGCGACTAGAGTCTTCATTCTCTTCTAGTGTTAAGCTTTCCGAGGTATAAAGTATTTTAACGCCTTCCCTACCAGGCAGTTGTCGCAGATTGTCTTTTAAAAATCTTTGTCGAAGAGGCATCGACCTTCATGAGCGCTCGCAACTGCGGGCGCTCATGATGATCTATGTCTCTTGCAGCTGGAGGATTTTTTTTTCACTTTTGCAGGAAAGGGGTTCATTTAGACGCAGCTTTGTCTGTGGTCCGCCGTCAGCAATGGCAAATCATAACCCCTTCAGTGCCAGCTGTCGCAGACTGTGTTTCTCCATTCTCTGTCAGTTCAACTCAAAAATGACCTAGCTTTCCGAGGACCGCGGATTCAAAGTGGTGTCAGCAAGAGGCATAGATCCTCATGAGCCCCCGCAACTGCGGGGGCTCATGGGGATCTATGCCTCTTGCAGCTGGATGGTGTTTAGATTTTATCGGCGCTGAACGGGTCAACAATGAATTCACACTCTCCTTGTCCTTGGGGTAGTTATAGTACGTTGAACCAGACGACATTCATGTCTAGAAGATACCATCTCTTGCCGCAAGGTTCGTCACCACTTTTAGTACAGTGTTGTCACTTTAGCCATAAGCTAAGCTGAGACCCTGATGGCGGTCTGAAACGTTGCTGATCTTTAATGCGTAGCATACACATGTGTAGGAAACGCTGCTTCTAGTCTGCAAGAGGAATACACGCCTGTAGGTGTTAGTGAGCCTGTAATCTAGCTCGCCTTAAGCCAACGTTTAATGGAAAACAACCGATCAACCACTGAGTTCATAAACTGTATGTTACTCACAACGTTCAGTGGAGAGAGAGAGAGAGAAAAAAGCATACAGCTCATAAACATTTTGTTAAACAGACGTTTAACGAAAAAACAACAACAGCCACAACCTGCCCAAAAACTTTGTGACAGTCAACGATTAACCGTGAAAATAGTCAACTATCTAGCCCATAATCGTTATGTAATAATAATAATAATAATAATAATAATAATACCGTTATTATATAGGCGCTTTTTCTCAATTTTATGGGCAAATCGACTCAAAGCGCACACTCACGTAACAGACACGCTTTTACGCAATTTAAGACAAACACAGTACAAGACAGACGAAGCGCCAGTTCAGCTACTGAAGTTACAGAGATTTTTGATCGCTGGTATTTGAAATTTGTTAAGTGGCCTGAAACCGGTACCAAAGT
>BTPG01000005.1:133273749-133621249 GCA_036245525.1 Semisulcospira habei | reverse complement strand
CTTTTGTGGTCGCGGCCTGTCTCATGAAACCATCTGTACCTGCAAAAGACATAGATCTTTGTGAGTCCATGCTGAATGCAGGGGTTTATGAGGATCTGTGCCTTTTGCACCGATCATTTCACTGTTTGCATGCCACTGAAGAACTACCAAGTGATTTGTGCCTTTTCCCAGGTACTACCAAATCGTTCAGGAAACCCCGTAATCTGCAAAAGGCGTAATTCCTCATGGGCCCCTGCATCAGTGCAGGGACTCATGAAGATCTTTGCCATTTGCTGTATTCATTTCTTATTTGCGGTCCGGCCGCGCCGGACAAAGCAAGTTAAAGCCAGCTATACTACTGTTGCCTTTTTTAAAAAGTGCTATCAGCAACACCGCTGCTTCTTTACTGGAAGTGCCTCGTGTGAAGTGGCGTCCCAAGTGCGAACGGACAGGCGCTTTGAAGGCTTCTTTTCTTTTTCGTTTTTGCATGTCCACCCTCCAGTGACAAGTCATCATTGGTACGTCACGTAAAGGTTAAACATGTTATCATAACAAAGATCCCCTCTAAAATGACAGAGTTTGTGTTGCACATCTTACAGGCGAATCGTTTAAGGGCAGTCACACCTCACGCCCTTCAAACTGTACTGTCGTTCCCCTGAGAGCGGTCATACCTCGCCCCCCGAACTTCTGTCGGTCAGTACCTCAAGCCATTATTAAACCCCACTGACTACTATTCCATGTAAGCAATGAATATTTTGTGAGCAGTCATACCTAACGTTTTCCAAACCCCATTCCCATTCCCTCCGGAGACATAATAATTCAAAATCGGTCGTATACTGACGAGCAAAAGGAATGCGACATTTTTGGAATCATCGGAAATACTTTAGTGTTTCCGATGATTCCAAACATGTCGCATTTCTTTTGCTTGTCAGTATGGCTAACGCTCACCAAAGCCTGCTGTCATTCTCTTCAGAGGGAATGAAAGTAGGGGTTTGATGCTGCGAGGCGTGACTGCTCTGAATTCACCCACGACCGCCGCTAATCGCATCTAGCTGAAAAATACTTTCCCGAATACTATTTGGTTCAAGAATCGTTTAACCCCTTCGCCACAAGCAGTACCTAGACGCAAGAGGCATAGATCCTCATGCGCCCCCGCAGTTGCGGGGGCGCATGAGGATCTATGCCTCTTGCTGACCCCACTTTGTATTCATGTTTGTTCAACGGATAAAGTTCCTTGGCCTTGAATTAAGAAAATTTTCAGAAAAAAAAAACAACAAAAAACATCTGCGACCAGTGACATGGAAGCTTGTACGTGTCTTTTGTGCAATGGTTCTCTGGCCAAGGAGGCAAGCTGATCCAGCTGGCACTACCCTTGAGCTGTCGAGGCTGGTTCGCCTCCATCAGCTGCATCTTATTTATACACCCCCAACAGTCTATAAAGACACCGCCTAAAGTTGGTAAAATCATTGTTTAAGTATTATTACGTATGAATAAGCTAATTATGTGATTTTAAGCAGAGTTTTTTTTCTTCTTCAAAATGCTGTAAGTGTAGTATGACTCACTATTTTTGAATGTCAAACGCATCAACGTTTAAGCACAGGCAGATGTTAACTCAACGGTAATTGTAATACACAGTAAACGTCAGACATAAGAAATCACCTGGGGACCAATATCTCTTTTTGTTGCTATTATGCGAAGTTTGTTATAAGAGAATTCATTTGTATAGAAAAGCCGCTGTCGGGACTTCGAATTAAAAAAAGCGTTGTTATATCCGACTTTATGTATATCCGACGTTAGTGTTATAAGCGAAGTCGACCGTAATGGTACACCTCATCTGATTTCTATAAGAGATTGAGGTTATAGTCAGCAGGTTTTGTATGGAAGTCAGACGGACACATATCTATGCAAAGAAGTCAGACGAAACCTGAGGTAAACACAGTGATAACTTTACAGCTGGTCACCCTCCGCCTGCGCGCTGAAGAGAGTTTAGAAATGTCTCGAAAAACGATGAATTTCATGGACGACCAAACATAGCAGGGGAAAATAGCTGTTATTAACGGTATCAACAGCGGCGCCATGTGCACAGTTTGCATGACATGGATCGATACATTGACAATTCGTGCATTTGATATGAAATGAATTAACTCTTTCGAGACGTGCCGCCTCCGGATACGCGGCTTATGCCGCGTATCCGGAGGCGGCACGTCTCGAATGAGTTAACGATACGAGATATAAACTTACTGGTTAGCTATATAACGAGAAATTGTACAGTCACACTAGTGAAGTATTCCCAATCTCTGGTTTTATTTACCCTTCACTGCCGAGATTTAAAAAAAAAAAGTTAACACAATCCAGCTGCAAGAAACATAGATCCTCAGAGCCCCTGCAGTTGCGGTGGCTCATGAGGATCTATGCCTCTTGCTGACATCATCGCTTTGTAACCATGTTTTTTGGATGTCTGGGGCTCTTTGACGTTGAACTGACGTTGAAAGATTTTTTTGTGAATTAAAACCCCACCAGTCTCGCACCCCCCCCCCCCCCCACGCCCACCCCCTCCCCCTTCCCCGCCACTCCCGATATCCCCCCCCCCCCCTCCTCTTCCTTTACGACAATGCTCACTATGAAGGTCTTCAGTGCTGTACAAGTGTCCATCATCATCATCATCATCATCATCATCATCATCATCATCATCATCAAGATTTGACAAACACAATCAGCGTCCACTCACTGTTTAACTCTTTCGAGACGTGCCGCATCCGGATTCGCGGCGTAAAGCCGCGAATCCGGATGCGGCACGTCTCATTAGAGTTAGAATAAGTTATGCAAGTTTGGGAGTTATCTATACAGACTGTGTGTCAGCTGTTAGGAGATGGATTGGCCATAATAATTCAAGGGTAGTGCCAGATTAGCTAGGCGCCTGGAAAGGCGCCAAGCTAATCAGGCGTTACCCTTAAACTATTATGACCCTTCCATGTCCTGCTTTGTGGCTCAATGCGGAATTAGTTAATATTAGAGTAGCTCCCAATTGATGTCATTATTTTCAGGCTTTATAAAGCCCGTTATCATCTTTAACTTAAAGAGAGGCAATCATTTGTGTCATATCAGTTACAGTTTTATGCATAGATAAGACACACGTGCACACCGACAGAATATACAATTAAGCTCAGTGCATTACATTTGCATATTATTAATTTTGTTGCCGAGAGCGTTGATGTACGCGTTTCATCATTGTGCGGTTGTGTTTTACATTCTGCATGTGTGTTGGCTGTGTTGAAAAGCGCTTGTTGTCACAGCTTGTAAGTAAGGCGAAACCAATCGAAGCATGTGCACCAAGCGCACGTTGTATCCGAAATTTACATTTGAAACCAGCTAATTGACACACCAAGGGGTTTTGTTTTATATTTAAAACAACAAACATTTAATGATAGTTCGGAGCCATAATGAACACTTCAGTAAAAGCTATGTTCACACTATAAAGCTCCAAATAGTATAATACAATGGTGCACGGTCCTAACAAGTTCGGGTCATTTCTTGAGGACGCCTTTTAGGTGTTTTAACCCGCTGGCTGTCGATAGCGCGTTTTGTCGAGGTGATTTTTGCAAGAATCACCTCTACAAAAAGCGATGCCGACAGGCAACGGGTTAAAACCCAACAGAAGGACTGACATGAATAAAAAGCCGGCGACAAGTTTACCTTGATGAAGATCTATAGTTCACGGATCATGAAACATATTGCCTTTCAAGACTTGAAGCTAATCAGGCACTGTGTTTGAACTAATGTAGTTAACTCACTACCAGACATAAAGCCGCGTCTCCGAATGCAGCACGTCCCAAATGTGCCAGTCCTTAGCTGCAATTTTTTCTAAGACAACTTGGGCTTTACTGCAGCCAGTGGATGCAGATTGTGTTTTTGAAATCATCATAAATTCAACGTCAAGCACCCGCAGCCGCCAAATGAACATGAATACAAAATGGTTTCAGCAAGAGCCATAGATCGTCATAAGCCCTTGCAATTGCGGGGGTTCATGAGGAGCAATACTTCTTGCAGTTGAGTGGTGTTCAACTTTTCTCGGCAGTGAACAGGTTTGATAGCGGAGTCTGGCTTGAGAGCTATAGTTGTGTAATAAACTATGGTAAATGGCCTCATATCCTCATATTCTCTCGATTAGTCCCCGATCACATTTTGTGCCAGTGGGACATTAAAATGAAGATAGTCAGTCATTCTCTCGATATTGCCTGGCTGAGATGACCCAACCGTATAATGAAAGATTCATGGGTGTCGCAAGCTTATGGACTGAGGACGCTGCACGTTGCCTTTGTACTTGATGCTTCACCTCTCTTTTACATTTCAAAGTGGTCCTGTCACTAGACTGTATGCATTAAAAAGAATTCACATTAAAACAGAAGACGTTATACGTCATAAAACTGCGAGCCATACCTTTGAAACAGAATATTTATATCAGCTTTTTATTCTAATGGCTGTTTTTTGTGGGTGTGTAGTTTTTAGTTTTGATGGTCACACTGCATTGGAATATTCAGACATCAAACTGTGCTACCAAGTATCTTTGAATATTGAGTAAATGTTTACTGTCTTGCCATATTTGCGATTTGAAATGTTACACGTTTTATTTCTAAAATTTATAACATTAACATTTTTACACTTTTATTGATAAAATTTACATTTCGGGTTTTTGAAACTGTAATGTGTGCAGGCATTGTTTTCGCCACAAAATAATGCAATAACATTGGCCTTCCAGTCTATATGGGTTTTATCTCCCGATGTATATCGACTGTTGTCTCATGTCACGAGGGGTTTATGTCGCCTTCAGCGGAGAGAACGGAACAGCTGCGATTTGTAGGGCAGGAGGGAGAGATCGATTAGTATTTATTGCTTCTGGTTTGTGACACGTTATGAAGGGTTAGGTTATTTACTTCCATATTGGACAGTTCTACAGTGAAAACCACCCATCTGCAAAAGGTGTAGATCCTCATGAGCCCCCGCAGATGCGAGGGCTGATGATCTATACCTCTTGCTGGTCACCTTTAAACCAATGTGCGTGTGTGTGGAGGGGGGGGGGATCAGCAGTAGAGAGGGTCATGAGGTTATGAGTACCTGATTCTCAGTGCCCACATGTTGATGCATTTTTTTTTAAAACCGAGCTGTGATTGAGATCGTGCTCACCTTTTCGATCACGGTTTGGTATGGTTCCATCAAGGCGAAAGAGAAAATCAGACTGAGCAGGGTAGTCAAGACCGCTTCAAAAATCATAGGTAGAGATCTACCTAGCTTGGACTCGCTGTACCAGCAGCGTCTCTTACGTAGAGCAAGTCTTATGATATCTCCAGTGATTCCACCCACCCTGGCAATGATCTTTTCCAACTTTTACTATCAGGGCGTAGGTACAGGTCTATCAGTAACAGGACTAGCAGATTCCGCAACAGTTTTTTTTCCCCCCATCTCAAGCTGTTCGCGCTCTCTCTGATCAGCTGGATTGATTGGCGAGAGCGCGAGCGGCGAATGAGGACTTGTCGGAATGTGTACAATCAGCTTATAACTGAATTAGTGAGGCGTGCCCGTTCGCCGTGTTTAATACCAGTATTTGCTTAGTTAGCATGAAAATCATATTTTAGAGATTACTCTCTCTCTCTCTCTCTCTCTGTGTGTGTGTGTGTGTGTGTGTGTCTGTGTCTGTGTCTGTGTTGTGTGTCTGTGTGTGTGTGTGTGTGTGTGTGTGTGTGTGTGTGTGTGCGTGTGTGTGTGTGTGTGTGTGTGTGTGTGTGTTATTATTTTAGTCTTAGTAACTAACATCGAGACAAATTCCAATGTTTTTATTGTTGTTGTTGTTGTTTTGGTTTGTTTTTACATGGAAAGACTATGATATGGCAATAAACTATCTTATTGAAAGATGAGTACAGTCACGATTAGAGTCTGCCTTTAGCGAGACTAGCTTATATCAAATTACAGCGTTTTTAGTGTTGTCTATGCATGTGAGTAGGCACATTTAACAGAGCTTTTCTACTTTCCTTTATGTGCATCGGTACAGGGTTTCTGCGTATAAATGAGAAAAAGAGCAGAGAAGTCTTCCATTTTACACATTTAAATTTCATAATTTAAGTTAGGCCTTTTGTCCGGCTATATTGTAAAACTAAGAACATTTTAAAGGAGGATATTGCCTTCTTTATATAAAAAAACATACTGCCCAGAGCATGTCGCTTTAAAGGACGATTTTAAGACGGTTTGTAAAGGCATATAACATGTGTCATTAAGGTGGAGGAGGGTTTGGAAATGAGCAGGAATATATGTAGGGTATGTGGAGTTGGGAGATGAGGGATGAGGCGTGGGCGGGGGGGGGGGGGGGGGGGGCGGAGGGGGAGGGAGGCTATTCATAAATGCAGGTCTATTTTTGTGTGTTTACACATAATTAATATGCCTGCTTGTTTTGTGGGTGCATGACTATGGGCATGTGCATGTGGCTGTTCAGTCTGAACGTATTTGGGATGACTGCGTGTGCTATTCATGATTAACGCATTGTGCCCGCGACACACCACAGCAAGATATGGCTCGACCATGATAGTTCGAGAGTGGTGGCAGAATAGCATGGCGCCTATAGGCGCCAAGCTATTCTGCCACCACCCTTTAACTATCATGGTCGATCTATCTCCTGAATTGTAATGCAGTCCTCATATGATAACTCCAAAACTATGTGGGTATTTCGTACCTCGGGCAAAATGAGTTAATATGTTCTTTCTTTTTGTTGCTGTGTGCGTGCTTATGTGCGTACATGTGTGTGGTTATTCATTGTGTTTGTGATTGTGTGTATTTTTTGTATATTCATAATCAGCTTTTGTGCGTGCGTGTGTGTGTGTGTCTGTGCGCGTGTCTCTCTGTGTGCACGCACGCCCACAATATTTGTTTTCATGACTGATTGATTACACCTGAGTCCCTCCGCGAAGTAGCCCAACAATGCAGCAGGGCAGCTTTCAGGCTTACGACACAATACATTGACCCGTCTTGCGACACTGCTCGACCATAAAACTACACTTTAGAGGGATGGGTGGGGCGTAGAGGGATGAAGTTTTACATCTCAGTGACTTGAAGTTTGCACTGATGGGATGTTACACACGTGACGCACAAAGAATGCTGTTAACCTCTTTACCGCGAGTGGTCGCAAATTTAGTGTCTGAAATCTTTCTTAATCCAGTGCCAAAAAGTCTTTGTTATTCTTCAGGGGCCAGTTGCATGAGTGAGCTATAGCCTGCGTCAGACATTAATGGCTGGCGCTGGACTAAGCTGACTTCCTGCCGCCATCCATTATGTAAGGTGCTCCGCTATAGCTTAATGGCTGACCCAGGACTAAGCTCACTCATGCAGCCGACCTCAGGTACATAGCTTGAGAACACCTCCAAACTTTAGCGTGGGATTGAGAGTTCAATGACTGAGTGTCAAAGAGTGTTGGCTATCACCATGTTTCATTCTGCAGATCTTTCAATTATTTTTATGAATGCTTTGTGATTTGTACCGGATCCTCCCGCCACGATGTGTCGTGTCGTCTGTTTACTGATCTTTAACTGCGCGGTGTTTATGGGCGTCTGGCGTCATAATGAATAGGGCTCGGGAAGTTCCCCGCGTTGCCTAGGAGTGTCGGCTGCCGTACCGCCATCTTGAGAGGACACGCTAGCCTGGCGATAGACTTCAGCTAGTAGCGAACTAGTGTTTCAACACGTTTTTCTTCATGTTTCTTTTTTGGAAACAAACAAAAACAGATTCTGGTTAGCGGTTTCCTACGGTGATGGCAAGACTTGCTGTTATTGCCTATATCACGTCAGGACTTTCCTGACATCGTCCTGACAGCGATTTCCCGATGAGCGCATGAGTCGCGTATCCTCTCAAGATGGCCTCCACGACTAGCGTGATGACGTCAGCTTCCCGAGCCCTATAGTAGTTTCGTAAGCTGATGGTACTGGTTCCTCCGGCTTGAAGGCCCAGTAAAACTGGATTTCTTATTGCGCATTCTTGTACGAATTCTCCGCTGGTGACCCCAGTACAGTTCAGTTTGGTTCATTTCGTTCCCTGCGCGGGGAAAGGTCCGAACGCCTTGCATTCCATCCTTTAGAAGTTAACCCTTATCATTCGAAATACACCAGTGTGTGAAATAAGTTTGACTAAAATAGTTCAAGGGTACAACCCGCTTGAACTAAAGCCGTTGGTCTATATCCTTATCTGTAAGTACTATAATGTAGCTTGCATATGGAAGTGGTTTGAGGCTTTTAGCCTCAGTATGATATGTGTCAACTGACCTGTGAAGGCAAACGACAAGTCCGTTTTTGTGAAAGCGAGATTTCATGTGAAAATCTCGCTGTTCACAAACATTGACTTGCTATCTTTTGACTCTCGATTTAGCCACATGTGCAAGACTGTTTCTGGTGTTAAGACATTTCACCCACCCACTTTGCCGTTTAGTTCTCGCTACGCTGAATACAAATTTGCCCTTTGTTGTTCTACGCTCGCAGTTAGCTAAATGACAGGCCATTTAGGAGAAGGAGACATTCAAACTCTTTTACCGTTCAGCGACCACCTAAAATTGACCTTCCATACAGGGATTCACACACACGCAAGAACGCAAGAACGCACACACACACACACACACACACACACACACACGCACATACACACAAACACAAACGCACGCACGCACGCACACACACACACACACACGCACGCACATGCACGCACATTCACTGACACACATACACATACACACGACACATTTGTCCTCCATCCTCATCACAAACATACACACACACGCACACACGCGCACGGACGCACGCACGCACGCACGCACCCCACACACACACACACACACACACACACACACACACACACACACACACACACAACACACACAACACACACACACACACACACACACACACACACACACATCCGTTCTACATCCTAATCACGATCGTCGTCTGACACGCCTGACATCCTCCAAATGACTGGCGATGAAGCGACATTGATCATTTCAGGGCAGCGCCATATTAGCTTGGGAAGACGCCAAGCTAATCTGTGTCAATCCATCTCACAGGCGCCAAGCTCATCTGGTACTTCCATTGAACTATCAATGTCCATCCACCTACTGCGTCTGACATCTACTTGTCAGGCAATGCCTCCCCAATCAGTCTCCAAGTCTGGGAAGATGCCAAGCTAATCTGGTACTACCCTTAAACCACACTGCATGGTTGTCTCCCTCGATTCGCTACCGCTATTAGCGGTAGCGAATCGAGGGAGACAACCAGTGTACCCTTGAACTACGAATTTCGATCTATCGCTTGCAGCTGAACAATAGTGATAATACACCTGCCAAATCGGTTCAGTGTAGGGTGTACGAGTTGTCACATCCCACACGTCTCAATAACAACGTCCTCTGCTTGCCCCTTGCTGTCTTGAGAATTGACAATGACGAGTCGAAAAGGAATGTGGTTGTCTCTCTCCCTCCCTTCTCACACGGTTAAGAGGACAGGAGGTGTCGGGAGGGGATCATAGTAAAGGGAAGGGTTGGGAGAGGGTCGGGACTGGAGGGTCGGCGGGGGAGAGTGGCGTTTTTGAAGCAGGTACCAGGGGCCATATCGGTTTTCAACATTAGGGAGACTTAGAACGACCAATCAACTTCGTTTCGTTTCGGTTCTACGATACGAAACTGGGTGCGTGAATCGCTGACTATGTGGCTTAGATGGCTCAGCGAAAGACGTTTCGTTGGTGCAAGGAAGATCAGTAACTCTTACAGGCACGCGTTCTGCTTGTAGGGGTATAGTCGCTACATCGGGTATCGCTCTCGATTTCTGCCCACCTACGCCAAAAAATTGATATTAAACAAATAAGTCATGTGTGCCTTTGCATACACAACAGAAGTGAATTAGCAGCCGTTCCAAATAAATTTGTGATGTGCTGGGTGCGTAAACAGCGACAAAGCGAAGACCGCCATGTTGGGGCGGTCCGAGGCGCAGTGGTTAAGGCGCCTGCCACCAATGCCAAAGGTGCGCGGTTCGTTACCGGGTTCCGGCGTTGGACTTTTCTCCTCTGGTAAGTGTCACCGTTAATTCGGGCGGACCGTCGGGGGTTCTTTCTCCGGGTACTCCGGTTCTTCCACCCCACCCCCCCCCCCCCCCCCCACTTTGGTACCGGTCTCAGGCCACTTTACAAATTTCAAATACAAGCGATCAAAAATCTCTGTAACTTCAGTAGCTGACTGGCCCTTCGTTTGTCTTGTACTGTGTTGTCTTAAATGGCGTAAATCCGTGTCTGTTTCGTGAGTGTGTGTGTTGGGTTTCAGGCGCGGCGCTTTGAGTCGATTTCCCCAAAATTGAGAAAAAGCGCCTATATAATAACGGTATTATTATTATTATTATTATGTTGTAGGCCTCGCGGCACTTAGCGAGAGCCGATGAAAGTGGGGTTCAGATAACTGACATAAAAGCATATTTTAGTGGTACCTTAGCGATACTTGTTGACAGAGTGCATTTCTAAAATGGCCCTCCCGCTTAAATCTAACACGATATGGTGTCACATCAAGGATTTTTACTCATAATCGACCTGCGAAAGTCGTTTCGTGAAAGCTGGCGATCTGACGAAGATTTACGACCGAAGTCGTACGAGTTCGTAAGTACACACAGTCTGGTGACGTCACTAACGAAACGGGCTAACTTTGAAACGCACTTCGTTTGTCTTCTAAGTCTCTCTATAGTAGCAGTCATCTGAGCCTCGTCCCTGCCTAATCGAGGCATAGACCTTCATAAATCACTATATCACGGGACTTCATAAACCAACTATATCACGGGACTTCATAAACCACTATATTACGGGACTTCATAAACCACAATATCACGAGACTTCATAAACCACTATATCATAAACCGCTATATCACGGGACTTCATAAATCGCTATATCACGGGACTTCATAAACCACTATATCACGGGACTTCATAAACCACTATATCACGGGACTTCATAAACCACTATATCACGGGACTTCATAAACCACTATATCACGGGACTTCATAAACCACTATATCACGGGACGTCATAAACCACTATATCACGGGACTTCATAAACCACTAACTCACGGGACTTCATAAACCACTATATCACGGGACTTCATAAACCACTATATCACGGGACGTCATAAACCACTATATCACGGGACTTCATAAACCACTATATCACGGGACTTCATAAACCACTATATCACGGGACTTCATAAACCACTATATCACGGGACTTCATAAACCACTATATCACGGGACTTCATAAATCACCATATCACGGGACTTCATAAACCACTATATCACGGGACTTCATAAACCACTATATCACGGGACTTCATAAACCACTATATCACGGGACTTCATAAACCACTATATCACGGGACTTCATAAACCACTATATCACGGGACTTCATAAACCACTATATCACGGGACTTCATAAACCACTATATCACGGGACGTCATAAACCACTATATCACGGGACTTCATAAACCACTATATCACGGGACTTCATAAACCACTATATCACGGGACGTCATAAACCACTATATCACGGGACTTCATAAACCACTATATCACGGGACTTCATAAACCACTATATCACGGGACTTCATAAACCACTATATCACGGGACTTCATAAACCACTATATCACGGGACTTCATAAACCACTATATCACGGGACTTCATAAACCACTATATCACGGGACTTCATAAACCACTATATCACGGGACTTCATAAACCATCACGGCTGACGCAGAGTTTCTTGAAGGTCAGAAAACAAAATGATAATTCAAGGGTAGTGCCGAATTAGCTTGGCGCCTTACTACCCTTGAATGACTTATAGCTGGAACTAGGAAGAGCGTCTAAGATCAGCGTTATACTTGAATAATCCTCCCTCACTCCACCATTTTCACTCTCCAACGCGTTCAGAACAATGCTGCCCGCCTCGTCCTCAGAAAGAAAAATCCGACACGTCACACCGCTGCTCAAACTCTTCACTGGCTCCCCATCCCCAACGCATCCATACAAAATTCTGTCTCTCTGCTACAAATCCCTGAACAACTGCGCTCCTGCTATCTCCAACTTACTTCACCCTACACACCTTCCCGCTCCTCCGCTCTGCCTCTGACCCTCTCCGCCTCACATCCTCGCACCAACTTAACACTCGCCTCCTCGGTCCACCCCTGGACACTCTCCCACTCTCTCCGTCAGAAACACTCTCTCTCCTCCTTCAGTCCGCCTCAAACTCACCTCTTTCAACAGTTTTAGCACTATATCACCACACTCCCCACCCCAAGCTGACCGTCGTAATGTATTCCACTGTTTGTGGTACGCAAGTCATTGTCTAAAGCGTGCGCATGCGTGCGCGAGTTGTGAGTGCGCGCTTAGAGTTATAATTATTATAAGATAAGCGCATTATAAATACCGTAATTATTATTATTATTATTAGGACTTCATGGCGTACACACATATTTGTGTGCCGTTCTGTGTTTTTGGACTTTATGGCTTGGAGACGTAAGATCCAAAATCGTAGAGCATGAGAGCCGCAGGCACAGGCTGGGGTAGAGAAATTTGTTTTTTTCACAATATGTTGCGGGGTTCATGAGAATATATGCCTCTTGCTGAAACCACTTTGTTTGTATCCATGTTCCTTTGACGCTTGATGATCTTTGACGCCTGGGGATATTTGCGAAGACTTCAATCACGGAACAGGACCGTCTGTGTGTTCAACGCCTTCAATTGCCAGTCAACAGCGTCCACTGGCAGCCACTGAACTGGCAGGTAACACTGACACAGACGGTCACGCTCCACGGCGATTCTTAACCTCCTCCTCACGCAGCCCTACAACTGAGTCGTAGAACCGTGCGACACCTAACACCTTCAGAAATAGGTGGCCGATCATGCAGGTCATATTTGTGCCAAGGAGTTTTGCATTAATCCTTCGTGTCACACGTCTCAGCTCCTTCGTCTACAAGAAGCATATGTTGTCATGAGCCCCTACAGCTGCAAGAAGCGTAGATTAAATTCTCGTGAACCCTGCAGCCGCAGAGGCTCGTGGGAGTCTATGTTTCTTGCTGATTCTGATCGGCGACGGTCTCATTAATTTACACCTTTGTTTCTCTGACTGAGGAGCGGGGAGTTAGACTGTGAGTGTGAATGGGGGTTGGTTTTTGATCGGATCACGTTCTGAGCTGTCATCCCGGGTAGATCGATTGTTTCCGCTCTGACGGCCTGCATGGCATCCTTAAAGTTCAGTGCGCCTGTGGTATGGACGCGGATTGTGCTTCTGAAATCTTTGTTAATTCCATGCCAAAGAGCCCAAGGCAACAGTGATACAAAATGGGGGCACATGATGATCTATGTCTCTTGCTGTTGGATTGTGTTCACTTTTTCTCGGCTGTGAAGGGGTTAAAGTTTGTGGGTGGGTGGGTTAATACAGCGTGTGTGTTCACTGGGATTGTTAACAGTATTTACTGATTCAATTCAGTTTACATTTGCTGAACAAGCGTGAACGTTTAGCTAAACAGCGCATTAAAGATGGACGCAGGTAGGTGTGCTATGTCTGCGTGCGTGAGCGAGTGACTGAGACCGACAGAGAGAGCGAGAGAGAGAGATGTCGGTCTAACTGTAACTCCACTCCCTAAAGAGTCCACCGGAAGATCAACCCAGTGGCTTCATCTTTACCCAGGAACGTCCTTCCGCGTTTTCCATCCACCTGCAAAAGTCACAGATCTGTACAAGCCTAGCCTCCGCACCACTGGTTTAGCCTGGTGCAGGAGGAATCCAAATTTCAGTTAAAGATAACGTTTGTTTGATTGGATTACGCAACAAGTGGAAAATGACATAATTACATGTCAGTACTGTGTCACCATGGCCATCAGTCTCAGTATAGGACATCAACCTTTGCTTAGAGTGACTTCGTACCGACCAAGCGAATGCCTTTGGTGTTTCGTAGTCTTGTTGACCAGCAAAATGCTGTAATTTAAGTACACATGGCCATCGGCATCCTGGCAAACTCATTACAGGGCATTACCCTTTAGTTTTAGTAACTTCCTATCGGTCACAGGTAACTTCCTATTCTTGCTTTACACTGAGGGTACGAGTATTAGGTCGTCGTGTTCCAGTGATACTCAAAGCCATAGATTCATACAGGTTAACTAGTGGACGCAGTGTTGTGCAGTTCACATACACACACACACACACACACACACACACACACACACACACACACACACACACACACACACACACACACACACACACACACCATGCTTTGATACATTGGCCAGTGGAAAAGGATGACTTTATTAACTCATTTGAGACGTGCTGCCTAGGGATACGCAGCGGTTCGCCGCGTATCCGTAGGCGGCACGTCTCGAATGAGTTAACCTGCTGTCTCTTCCTCTTTCTATTGCATCTCCTCACACCCTCCGCCCCCCACTCTTCCCTACCCCCCCCCACCCCCACTGCCCATCACCCCCTCATTCTCAAATCCCCCGCGTTGGATCTCGGCCTTAAGGTCTACACTGACCCACGAGCACACATCCCATGTGCAAGATTTTTTTTTTTAAAGATCCCACAAAATCTACAGTCAAAGCTATAATATTCCACCATGTCAAAAATAAAAAAGGTTTATTTTATGCTTTGTCTAAGTGGGCCCAAGAACACGTATTTTATGGACATCCAGTATGACTGTATTTGTTCAGCCGCCTCGGCGGCCGCGACCAGACGAAAGTACGATGATGAAAAAAAAACCTCGGATGAGTAAATATGAAAAGGCCGCTCTGTACAGAGATCCTTGCAAACCTGAAGTGGTGTATGTGTTGCAGTAGGTGCCCGTGAGAAAATTCAGTTACAAGGTGAATGTGAAAACATGAAGAGATAACAAAATTTACAAGCGAAATGAACCCCATCACTGTCGGTGCACGCATCTTGTGTTCGAGTGTTGAAATCACTGTAAATTAAACGTCAAAGATCCCCATCGTCAAAGGGACATGGATGCAAATTGGATTTAGCAAGACGCATATATCCTCATGAGCCGCCGCAACTGCGGGGGCTCATGAGGATCCACGTCTCCTGCAGTTGGATCATGTTCATATGTAAATTCAACGCCAACGATCCCCCAGCATGAAATGAACGTAGATGCAAAGTGGATTCATCAAGAGATATAAATCATCATGAGCCCCCGCAACTGCGGGGGCTCATGACGATTTATGTCTCTTGCAGTTGGTTCGTGTTCTCTTTTTGTCGACAGTGAAAGGGTTTCTCACTGACGTTTTGGCGCGCAAGAAATGCAACACGCTCCCTGTCCAAATCAGTTTGAGGCCGCCCTCATTTCGATCACTCCAAGTGGCGGTAACAAAATCATTCAGAATGTTATCGCTCTGATAACCCCCGTGACCCTGTCTCTATTTGTTATGCATTTTTCAATCTGTTTGGTCCGTTCTAGCGTATGGCAGAACAGTTACTGAATGCGTGAAATTCCAAGACGTAAGCCACTGCGTGCTCTGTATTATTTTAGACTCAACGTCGACATTGTCAATTTTGAGCCTGTGGAGTCCTTTAGTCTAGTCATGTTGAAAACAAGTTTTTCATTTTCCCTCGACGAATTTATAATCCCCTGGAAAACGAAAGTTTTCTTTAACTCATTCAGTCTTGTCGCGCGACAACAGGGTATGGATCGGCCATGACAGTCTTCAAGGGTGGTGTGGGAATATCTTGGCGCCTACAGGCGCCGAGATATGCCGGCACTCCTTGAACTGTCAGGGTCACTCTGTCTCCATGACTGTCATGTTTAAATTCATTTACTTGTCAACCTATCCCGGTGGGTCCGGTGCCATGTGTCCATCATTTAATCGTATGCCCTGAAGAGAAAAGTGCTCAGCCTTTCTCGCCTTGCTATGCACATTAATATGACATACCTCCAGGGGACAATATATTACATATTGCCCAGCAAGCCATGACAGTTTAGGGGCTCTCTGGCGCTTCTCGTCCCTCTGTGCAGGTTCAAAATTAGTTCAAAATGCTAAAGACTTTTTAGAGCCCCCCCCCCCTACCACCACCCCCCCCCCCCACCCCGCTCTACTACCCCAACCCCCCATCCTCCATGTTATTTTGTGTTTCTATATTTTTGATGTCGTGGATTTAAACCATCGGGTAGTTATGTTGTCAAATAAAGATATCTATTCTGTCAAAACGTGTACCGTTCATGAATAAAGGTTCATCATCAGATCAGCATCAGCATAATCAGCATTCCATACCAGGAGTGCCTTACTTGTGCAAAGAAATTACTGTATTATTTTACTGTGTTATTTTACTTTTTCTTAAATTATGTTATTTCACTCTGTTATTTCTCGCAGATATTTTACACTATATTTTACTCTTCTTTTTTTCTGGCTCTGTTATTTTACTTATTATAGCTTTACTGTGGATTTTTACTCTGTGTTTGCACTGTGAGTACCCCAGTGGTTACAAGCATCCATCCCCACCCATTCCATCATCATAAGGTAAACACAAGTACATGTCTATACATGGCTGAACTATGCATAGAATTTGCATTACTTTCGCAACCACCGTTCGAGTGTTGACAGTGTCACTCGCATACTCTTGCCTCTGACACACTGAAAACAGGGTGACGCGAAAGTGATGCACTTTACATGAAGTGCGCGCAACAGGACATCTTTAACCTATCGGGTGTCGGTAGCGGTTTTAGTCGCGATGATTCCTGCAGGAATCATCGCGACCTAAAACCGCTACCGACACCCAAAGGGTTACAAGTGATCCGAATCCTGAGCGCTCACGGGCAGTGCCTGAATAGAAGTACCCAACGGAGAAAGAAACACGCTTAGAAAGACAGTTACAACACAATTTATTAATATTTCTGGTAAATACCCTTTGTCAAAATAGACAAACAAACAAATAGAAAGATCAGTCGCTACTTATCTTCTTTTCAATCGCAGAAGGAATGTGGTAACCTTTTTGGTCTGGAGTGTCTGAATAGCTTGGCGTCTGCACAGGCGCCAAGCTAATCAGGCACTACCGTCATGCTATCTTGTTAGTGCCTCAATACCGCTTCAGTTTGTAAATAATGGTGCTAGTGCCTGTTTCTTTGGTTTAAATAGACCCGTGGAGTACTGATGGTCGATATCATGCGGCAGCTGTACTGGCCTTCTTGTCGTTGGGTTCTTCACTGTACTGGCCTTTGTACTAACGTTTAGCGATCCATCTACTGCACCTGGTACGTAATCGTCACGGGACATGTTCCCCAATAAAGTGTCAAGATATTGAAAGTGTTCATCCTGTGGCTGTCGTTAGGGGTTGTTGTCACGATGGTATCTGCAGGAATCGCGACAAAAACCTTTACCGATAACCGAAAGGTTCCGCCATCACCCTTTTTCAGGAGCGAGTTTTGATTGCTATAATTCGTCGACTCAACGGGTTCTCAGTGTTGTCTCGCCTCAACTAGCACTTTTAACAATCCATGTGAGTATGGGCAGATAATTCAAGGGTAGTGCCAGATTAGCTTGGCGCCTAATGGCGCCAAGCTAATCTGGCACTACCCTTGAATTATCATCTACTGCCCCTCACGCTCATCAACGGAAGTCTCCTTTGTGCAAAAGGGGGAAAAAAAAGAGCAGAAAAGTCTTTTATTTTACGACATTCAAACTACATAAAGTAGCTCTTGTGTACAGCAGCATAATTTATATCCCATAATAAGAACGTTTACAAAGGAGACATTGCGTTATATCAATCTTTTTTTAAATTATTATTGCGGCCTGAAGCGGTCCCTTTACACAAATCTGAGCTCGTTCCATTTTATCTGGGAAAAGGGTGGACCGTCTTCATTCGCTTCTGACGGGGATCCAAAAGAACAAAACGTGCTGGTCTGTGATTTTGGACCTTACGGCCTCACGCCGTAATGTCCAAAATCACAGACCAGCTGTACTGTCACCCTTTGCACTCTTGCGGCCGGCAGGGGGTAAATATGAGATCGCAATACCTTTATGGTCTACTATGATGACGGATTTCAATGTTGACTCTCCGTACATGCTCTCTGTTTGGGGCGCAAAAGGTCCTCGCGCCGGCGTCGGCCGCAGGTGGCCCTAGCACAGTCGTGTGCGGGCCGGCCACCAGCGGCCGACGCCGGCCCGAGATTCTTTTGCTGACTGCGTCGTAGGTATCCCGTTTGTAAGGCCATGTCATCATTTTCTTTCCCTGCATACTTTCCTTGAGCATGCTGGATTATAAGTTTAATTCTAGAGCTATTTTTGCGATATTCCATTCCGCTGCTGGAAGCTGAATGTTTGTAGTCAAGAAGATGTGAATTCCGTCATGGCCACAGTGTTGTCCATGTGTGGGAACGGGAACGCTAACAGTTTCCGGATTTTAAAACACGACGAAATCGCTTTGTGGCTGACGGAATGTGATATAACTGAGTTAATGGTATTTTTGACGGCATCGCACGGCGCAACATCAAAAGTACCGGTAGGCCTAAGTTAAATGTTGGAGTCCGTGTCCATAAAGCAGTTTGCTCGTTATCCATGTTGTAATCTTGGGTCGAGAAGGCAAGGTTGTGGGGGGGGGGGAAGGGGAGAGGGAGGAAGGGAGGGGGGAGGAAGAGGGTCAAAAGCAAACAGATAAGTAATCCTCTTGTCCTCTGTGTGATCCACTGAATGCATAGACTAAGAACTCAAACAACAACAGCATCAGTAACACCATCAGGAACAACATCATGGTCATCGTTAACAAAACCATCAACAACAACATCATCATCAAAACAGCAACATCAAAACAAATTTAGTGGGACAGAGATTCAGACGGGTGGTTGGACTGATGGTTTTCACTTCATTCTTTCTTCCTTCTCTACCCCTTTCCTTAAGCTCCCACCACCACCCGCTTCCGACACCCACCCCCTCTCTCCAGTCCACATCCCACCCCGCCCTCCCCCAAACAATCACAAACATGACAGTAGTACGATGTTAGTTCAGGACTAATTTCAAAGGACATCATTAGCCAAATCTCTCAAAGCTGATACGCTGACTTACAAACGTAACCTATTCACTGGCTAGTTCTAGTATTTGTATTAGTTGTTTGTCCAATATCACGTCATGAACCAAATACTTCCACGGCAGAAAGTCTACACATGCGGGGGCACATGAGGATCTATGTCTTGCCCCATTCAAGCTATACCTCTGGTTGCTCATGAAAATCGAGGCGTCTTGCTGACCTACATGCCCACACTAAGAAGACAGAAATGTTTCTTCTTTGCAATGTGACGTAGTGATGTCGTCTTGAGGAATTTCGCTGTTTGTGTTGAGGACATACTTTCAAAGCACCAACACGACAGTTTTTAAGCTAGTGTTATTTCTTTTTATAGCACAAAAACGTGGAGGGGGTAGGAGGGGGCGGGGGAGTGGGAGGGGGGGGGGGGGGCGTTTGGACAGTGTCAAGGACGCGTTCTAGGCATTCTCTTTAGCTGCTTTTATTTTTAGACATGATTTCTTTTAAACAAATAGTGTGTAAATAATCAGAGGCTAGTAAATTTTCCTTTTATGGTCTGATTCATACTTGCTCACCTCGCAATTTCTCATAATAAATGTATACATATTTCTGCTTTTGTGCGGGCTGAAGATGGGTTGTACTTATTTTATGCGTTTGAATAGAGGAGAGACAAAAATCTAAAAGGCTCAGTTCGGGCCACATATAGAGAAAGTGGGTTTTTTTTTGTTTTTTTTGTTGTTGTTTTTTGTTGTTGTTGTTGGTTTTTTTGGGGGGTCTTTTTGGGTTTTTTTTTTTTTTTTTTTTTTTTTTTTTTGGGGGGGGGGGGGAGGTGGATGGGGAGGGGCGGGGGCGGTGGGCGTTCTTTTCTTTGTTTTCTTTTAAATATTGAATCAAGCGGCCATCGATGCCCTGTAAAGGCCACCATTGTAGTTTGTCTGGCATTTAGCCTACACATATGTTATCCATTTCACGTGCAAACACCATAACGTCGCATTTTATATGTAACATCGTTTGTACTATATCTCATAAAACTGACGAAAGTGCCTCAAGGATAGTGTCTGATTAGCTTGGCGCCAACAGGCGCCAGGCTAATCAGGCACTATTCTTGAACATCGATGGCGACAACAAGTTAAGTAGGCTTTTAAGAGCTGTCACGGTGAAAATCGACGTCATCAGCTGGCGCTGGACGTTACCTGATTCGAGACCTGCCGCATTCGGATACGCTGCTAATGGGTTCGGTAGCGCGGGTTTTAGTCGCGATGATTCCTGCAGGAATCATCGCTACTTAAAACCGCTACCGACACGCAAAGGGTTAACTCGTTCAGCCCGACGCACGTGAGTATTACCCAAATTTTGGAGGCGTCATCTAGCGACAATGCACCTGTTGCGGGAGATGGATCGACCATGATAAATCAAGGGTAGTGCCAGATTAGCTTGGCGCCGACAGGCGCTAACTAATCTGGCACTACCCTTGAATTATCATGGTCGACCCATCTCCTGATGTAGTGCGTCAGGGCTGAATGGGTTAAGGAAGTAAAGCTCAACGGCAAGATCTGTCAGATATAACCTGCACTGAGATTCATGGGATCGATGGCCTTTACACGTGTGATTGATTTCACGCGCGCGCGCGCGCGCGCACACACACACACACACACACACACACACACACACACACACACACACACACACACACACACACACACACGCACGCACGCACGCACGCACGCACGCACGCACGCACGCACACACACACACACACACACACGCTGCGCTTGTACACTAGGCGGCTCAGTGTGAAAGTTCCATTATCACAAATGTGCCCGCTAAATCAATGGCCACGTTAGCACGCTAGCAATCTGTCCTGTGTATTTCATGTCGATGTCGATGTGAACTCTATCCCTTTTTTTTTTTTTTTTTACCGCGATTCCTTTCTTTGGCCTGTTATCTAGGATATCTGGTTGCTACGGTATTTTTGGCCCGTATCGTTTTTTTTTTTTCTTCTGTTATAATATTTATGATTTATTGCTACTACTATAGCTGGCGGCTGTATTTCTGGTTTGTGATTGTTATCTTTTGGCTGAGCACTGCATTATTACTGTAGGACTCATGAACGCATGCCAGAGGGGTGGGAGGTGGGGTGTGTGTGTGGGGGGGGGAGGGGGGAGTGGGGGGGGGTAGGAGGGGATGGGGGAGAAGGGGACGTAGTCTCATGCTGTGGACTGTAGATTATTGATTGTAGAGGTGGCGGAGATGCGGGGTGGAGAAGTACTGGGTGGGAGTGGGCGGGGGGGGGGGGGGGTAGGGTGGAGGGGAGATGGTAAATCACGGGCCATTTTCAGGCTTCGGATAACTTGATCACAAAGACCGTATTGTGATAACCACCGAAGCATAATACTGCCAACAGATTACTTTTTTCACCCTGCCTGGCCCAGGAACAGTATTATCGGTTTAACCCCTGTACTGCTGACCAAGACGCAGCTACCTTCACCGAACTCCAAGATGCACAGACCCTCATGAGCCCCGCGACTGCAGGGGCTCATGAGGGTCTATGCATTTTGCTGGTTTCACAGTTTTGGTCTCATGATTCGAGGTGTTGTAGTACATCTCGTTCCCCAATCATATACTGCGTTCCACACACAGAACGGTTAGCGGGCTTGTTTGTCTGCCAAGGTTTCAGAATTGTCGTTTGGACACTAGCAGCCATGGAGCTAAAACTCGGAGCACAAGTCACTACATGCACGTGCCTGGCAATCAGTGTGGTGACCACCGTTATGTGAGATCGACGGTCATTAAAACTCATTCTACCCCAACACCGAAATTCTTACATTTTGCCGTTTTCCTCTGAAGACTGCATTGCAGTGCAGAACACAGATCGACCATGATAGTTCAAGGTTGATGCCAGAATAGCTTGGCGCCCATAGGCGCCAAGCGGGCATCACCCTTGAACTATCATGGTAGATCCTTATCTTCTTGTGGTGTGTCTGGGGTAGAATGAGTTAAACACCACCACTTAGGTGGCTAAATGGTGGTATTTAATGACTAGTGACACTTTTACCCATCACGACTTTTCTTGAGAGAGAATGGTGGTATTTAATGACTAGTGACACTTTTTACCCATCACGTAATGACTAGTGACACTTTTTACCCATCACGTAATGATTAGTGACACTTTTTACCCATCACGTAATGATTAGTGACACTTTTTACCCATCACGTAATGACTAGTGACACTTTTTACCCATCACCTAATGACTAGTGACACTTTTTACCCATCACGTAATGACTAGTGACACTTTTTACCCATCACGTAATGACTAGTGACACTTTTTACCCATCACGTAATGACTAGTGACACTTTTTACCCATCACGTAATGATTAGTGACACTTTTTACCCATCACGTAATGACTAGTGACACTTTTTACCCATCACGACTTTTCTTGAGAGAGCACCTGTCTTCTACGAGCACGTTTTACTTGCTTGTAAACAGATGGTCCATCAAAACAGGTTCTATCGTGATTATATTATTAGTATGTGTGATGACTCATCGGCAACTCAAGCTGATGCCCTAGAGAGTGAAAAAAAATCCTAACTTAGATGTACAAAAATAATTCCTAACTTATATGCACTAAAATAATTCCTAACTTATATGCACTAAAATAATTCCTAACTTATATGCACTAAAATAATTCCTAACTTATATGCACTAAAATAATTCCTAACTTATATTCACTAAAATAATTCCTAATATGTCTTCTACGAGCACGTTTTACTTGCTTGTAAACAGATGGTCCATCAAAACAGGTCTATCGTGATTATATTATTAGTATGTGTGATGACTCATCGGCAACCCAAGCTGATGCCCTAGAGAGTGAAAAAATCCTAACTTAGATGTACAAAAATAATTCCTAACTTATATGCACTAAAATAATTCCTAACTTATATGCACTAATATAATTCCTAACTTATATGCACTAAAATAATTCTAACTTATATGCACTAAAATAATTCCTAACTTAACTCATTCACTGTCAGTGGACGGAGACTGTGTTTTGGAAATCAATTTAAATTCATTGTAAAAAATCCCAAACCGTAAAAGGAACATGGATACACAATGGTTTCAGCAGTTCCGAAGGCTCATGAGATCTTTACCTCTTGCAAGTAGGTGTTTTCAATTTTTCTTGATAATGAAGGATTTAAAATGTTTTATATATGGTAACCCACAAGCACCTATAGAGACGCCCAAATGATTGAAAACAAGTCCTACCTTAGATGCACAAACGTAATTCATAACGTGTAATTCATATTTTAATTGCAATATGAATGTGTTCTCCTTTAGGCTGCCTTTAGAAATGTTCACGCGAAAGCACAGGTTGTTTTTGGATGACGCAGTTACAAAACTGTTTTTAGCCAAGTTTCAAACGAACAGTTTACATTTAACTCATTCAGCCGTGACGCCTACAGCAGGAGATGGGTCGACCATGATAATGGGTAGTGCCATATTAGCTTGGCGCCTGTCGGCGCCAAGTTAATCTGGCACTGCCCTTGAATTATCATGGTCGATCCATCTCGCGCAACTGGTGTATAGTCATTAGATGACGCCTCCAAAATTTGGGAAATACGGCCGTCGGGCTGAATGAGTTAAAATGACACCATTCATACTAACCCTTTCACTGACGTTACGCCCTTGGCTGATGTTCTTCTCATATACCGCAGTGGTTATTTTCCCTTTGTCAACTCCTGCAAAGCTTTGTCACACACGGGGATTTCTTTCTGTCAACGCCTTAAACGAGTGTCAGCACTGCTGTTCGCATGCTTGTATCGTCAGGCCTTTTCATGGCGTATGACTGAATGATCCCGATGTTGTACTTTTTTAATGAAACTAAAAAAACTTGAGTTTTTTATGAGTAATTAGAATCTATTTTGTACAATTAAAAAGTAAATACGCAATAAATCATATAATAGATAATAAATTCACATTAACCCGTTAATGTTACTGACGATACCGTTCGGCGGAAAAGACGCGGTATCGTCAGCGATAGTTAAGTTGTTAAACAGTGTGCGGTAAATGGCCATAACTTAGAATTCTAAAGTACAAAACTGATTGTATGTCATAAATATTTTGAAAGGGCCATAGATTTGAAGGAAAACAACTACTTGAACGTATCCTGGAGTGCAAGGTGTTGCCACTTATACACTGTGCTAGCAATAATCGTAAACTGCAAACCGGCGTGTGTGTGTGCGTGCGCGCGCGCGCGCGTGCGTGTGATTGCGGTATGTCATGTGTGCGTGCGTGCGTGTAGTATCCATTACAGTTGTTCATATAACGACAGACGAAAAAGTTTGAGGGCAAAGTGTCTGGGCATGTGTGTCTGTGTGTATGTGTGTGTGTGTGTGTGTGTGTGTGTATCTGTGTGTGTGTCTGTGTGTGTGTGTGCGTGCGTGCGTGTTGGTGTGTGTGTGTGTGTGCGCGCGCAAGCGTACGTGCGTACGTACGTGCGTGCGTGCGTGTTTGTGTGTGTGTTTGTGTGTGTGTGTGTGTTCCGTGCTTTGCGTACGTTCATACATGCGTGTGTGCATGCGTGTTTGTTTGTGTGTGTGTGTGTGTGTGTGTGTGCGTGTTGTGTGTGCGTGCTTGCATACTTGCATGCATGCCTGCCTATGTGCGTGCCTGCGTGAGTTTGTGTGTAAGGGAGGGAATGGGAGGGAGGTTTGTAAGTTTGTGGAGCGCTAAGGGGCAAACCTTGTAAAGCAAGTATGTTTATACGTAGGAATCAAGTGTCAAACTTTCTGTCAACTGCAGCTAGTTAACTGTACGATTGTCTTCTTTTATAAAAGCAAGGCATTCAGGCTGTGTTTTACCTTACTTCAGTTGTCCCCACGAGGTCAGAACTAAACAATAGGGCAATGTCGTCTTGGGCCAAGGCGGTTGCACAGACGTTAAACCGGGAGAAAAACATGCGCTCGATTTGAAGATCGACTGGAGCCGATCGCTATCAGCAAGAGACGTAGATTCTCATGAGCCCCTGCGAATGCAGGGGCTCATGAGAATCTATGCCTCTTGCAGATGTAAGGCGATGGACTGCGGGCGGGGGACAGAGGGCTCACGCAAAACAAATGTTTGAATAGACATCGAAACGGTGACGTCCCTTGGCCAAGGACACCGGCCTAGGTGCTCTCCCCTTCTTGCTCTGTTGATTTTGACACCAGACAAAACACTCTGCAAGATTTACGAGCGAAAGAAAGTTGCGCAGAAAGATGTCATTGGTATACCTCGCGAGCTTGGAATGCTTTTCATACCCGCGAAAAATAAACAAACAAAATTTCTGGAGATGCGGAAGGTGTTTGCCACCCATTCACTCCCCCCCCCCCCCCCCCCACACACACACACACACTCCAACACACCAGTTATTTCACCGTGAAGCACCCAAATCGCAACCTGCCCCTTCCTCCCCTCCCCCCCCCCCCCCCCCACACACACACTCCAACACACCAGTTATTTCACCGTGAAGCACCCAAATCGCAACCTGCCCCTTCCTCCCCTCCCCCCCCCCCCCCACACACACACACTCCAACACACCAGTTATTTCACCGTGAAGCACCCAAATCGCAACCTGCCCCTTCCTCCCCTCCTCCCCCCCCCCCCCACCCTCTCTTCTCCAACCACTACTCATACTCAGCAGGGGTCTGATAAGGGTCTCCAACTGTTGAAAAATTAATTATTACGTGTCCTTTGACAATTGTTTGTATTTCATCTTATTTGTTGTAAATTCAGTCTTAACCAGGTGGGTGTCTAGAAAAATTCAACACCACCCAACTGCAAGAGGTATAGACCCTTATTTGCCCCCGCTTCTGAGGGGGCTTATGAGGATCTTCACCTCTTGCTGACACCACTTTGAATCAGTGTTTCCTGGGACAGCTAGGTGGTGTTGTTTTGGGTTGGTTTTTTTTTTTTTGGTTTACTTTGTTTGTTTGTTTGTTTTTGTTTTTTGATTTTTTTTTGTTTTGTTTTTGTTTTGTTTTCTTTGTTTGTTGATATTGTTTGTTTTTAATTTTTAATTTTGTTTTGTTTTGTTTTTTCTTTGTTTGTTGCTAATGTTTGTTTGTTCGTTCATTTGTTTGTTTGTTTGTTTTGTTTGTTTGTTGGGGGTGGGTGGGAGAGGGAGGGTTGTGTTCAATTAATGAATACTGCAGAAACATCTGCGTCAGGTGGAAATGAAACGGTTAGCATGATCCCTTGTCTCGTTACCAGGCCAAGAAGCGAGAGGAGCTGTTTGACGCCCAGAAGCGGCTGGAGGAACGCTTGCGGAAGGAGGAGGATGAGCTGTTCAAGACATTCCACCAGGAGCGCCAGGTGGCCAAGTCTGCCATCACCAAGGAGATCGACCAGGAGTGGGAACAAAGGCTGCGGGAGCTCACCGACAAGTACCAACTCAACGACAAGAAAAAGTCCAAGAAAATCAAGGACACTGATAAGAAGGTGAGGATGGTGCGGTGGGGAGGAGAGGGAGGAGGGTGAGAGGTCTGGAGGGGAGAAGTGATGGAGTTGGTGTTCATGTAATGAGGAGGAGGATGGTGATCATGGTGGCGAAATCCAGATGAAAGGCGACTGCCAAAAGTGTAAAAGGCAGAAGAAGGAAACACGCTCAGAAAAGACAGTTCAACATAGTTTATTAATATATCAGGTTAAACCCCATTTCAAAATCGAATTTTTTTTACAAACAAATACACAATTTTTCAACTTATCTTTTGGGTGATGTGAAGATGCAACTTTGTTGCATCTTCCCATCACCAAAAAAATTAGTTGCAAATTGTGTACTTGTTTGTATGTCTGTTTTGAAAAAAAAAGCAAAATATTCATAAATTGTGTTGTAACTGTCTTTTCTAAGCGTGTTTCTTTCCGCGTTGGATTCTTCTCTGATCATGATGGCCGTCTGCCATACTAGACAAAAGACACGATGTCCATTTTTGTGAAAAACGAGATTTCATTGTATGATTCAACGACAAGAAAAAGCAAAATCAAAGGCAATGATAATAAGGCGAGATGGGTGTGAATGAGGAGAGGGAGTGGGAGGGGGCAGGGGAAGAAGCTGCGGTTGTGGGGTGGTGTTGAGGATGATGATAATGATGATGGAGGCGGTCTGTCGTACGATGAAAATCGCGCTTTTCACAAAAGTGGACTTGGTGTTTTTGCCTGCATGGGCAATAGTGGCCTCAAGCTTTTGGATCTGTTTTATTTCCGTGTGTCTCAATCAAACTATTCTAAGTTATCTGTCACAGGCAAAAAGTGAAACCTTGCGGTAGTTCTGAAGACATACTTTATAGCACCGGCACGGAACTGGAACACTTTCGACGTGCTCCATTTGGATACTCGGCTGCATACCACGTATAATAATAATAATAATAATAATAATAATAATAATAATAATAATAATAATAATAATAATAATAATAATAATAATAGTAATGACAATAATAATAATAATAATAATAATAATACCGGTTATGATATAGGTTCTTTACCCAATTCTGCGAATCGGCTCAAAGCGCCGCGAACTGAACCCAACACGCATGCCCACGTGACACACACGCATTCACTCTGAAGACAAACACAGTACAAGACAAACACAGGACATTCGGCGTGGTGCGAAGAGTCAGCTCAGCTACTGAGGTTTCGGAAATTTTGATTGCTTGTATTTGAAATTTATAAAGTGGCATGAGACCGGTACCAAAGTGGAGGGGGAGGAAGAGGCGGAGAAAGAACCCCTGACGGTCCGAACCCCTGACGGTCCGCCCGAATTAACGGTGACACTTACTAGAGGAGAAAAGTCCGACGCTGGAACCCGGTATCGACCCTCGCACCTTTAGCATTGGTGGCAGGCGCCTTTACCACTGCGCCACGGACCGCCCCGTATCGTGATGTGGCATGTCTCGAATGAGTTGATTTACACTCGGACAATCGATGCGCGCAGGGAGTGGACATTGAGGAAAAGAGGAAATGAAAACATTCTCAGACGCCACCCCACCCTGCACACTGGTTGCCTCCCTCGATTTTCTACCGAAGCGAATCAGGGAGGTAGCCGGTGTGCACATCCCATCAAGAGCATGGAAAGAAGACGTTAAACTGTAGAGAAAAGCATTTCTAAGTCGCACCGCGTGAAACGTAGGAAATCGAGACGATTAGCGTCGCAGGCAACATCACGTGTTGAACAACTCTCTCTCTCTCTCTCTCTCTCTCTCTCTCTCTCTCTCTCTCTCTCTCTCTCTCTCTCTCTCTCTCTCTCTCTCTCTCTCTCTCTCTCTCTCTCTCTCTCTCTCTCTCTCTCTCTCTCTCTCTCTCTCTCTAACATCAACGTGGTCTCCTGCCCTTAACATTATACCTGAACTCTGAGCCCCTTGATCAAGTTAAAAAACACCGTTTGCTTGGAGTCACAGTAGATAACCAGCTCAGCTGGGAACCACATATCGAAAACACCTGCAAAACAATATCTAAAAATCTATTCCTGCTATCAAAACTAAGTCAAATAGTTAACACTGACTGAGACTAGAAGACTCTTTCTCCATGCCCATATTAAGACACACTGTGATTACTGCTCCACTATCTGGGATGGATGCAGTGACGTACATTTAAAGAAACTTAACTCATTGTACCGTCGAGGGGTAAAGTTAACTGTGCCTGGTCCCTCTCCCACCGACGAAAAGTTTAGAACCATCCGACTGCTAAACCTAAACAAACAGTTCACATTTAATCGATGCATACTTATGCATAAAATTCTTCACCATAAAACCCCATCTTACCTTCGTATGTTATTTTTGGATAATCAAAGACAAAACACGAGGAACAGTTTGTTACAGCTACCAAGGGCCAGGCTTGATATATATAAAACCAGCCTTTCGTTCTCAGGTGCCAAAGCCTGGAACAAACTACCACCCCAAATTAAATCTATTTCTAATTCTAGAACCTTCAAAACTCGTTTATATAACATCTTGTTACAGTAACTTACTACCTGAACGGACTACTTATATGTGTGTGTGTGTGTATATATATATATATATATATATATATATATATATATATATATATATATATATATATATATATATATATATATATATATATATATATATATATATATATATATATAATTATTATTCACTATTATTGATATGTGTGCGCATTATTTGCATTGCTTTTTTTCCAGTTTATTTCTTCATGTTTCGATTTATTGTATTATTGTGTTTCTTACTCTTTGCTGTTAATATTTCTTTTCTAACAGGACAGTTTGTAAGAGAGGCGTTTCGCCTAAAACTTTATCCTGTCAATAAAACGTTTCATCATCATCATCATCTCTCTCTCTCTCTCTCTGTCTCTCTGTCTCTGTCTCTGTCTCTGTCTCTCTCTCTCTCTCTCTCTCTCTCTCTCTCTCTCTCTCTCTCTCTCTCTCTCTCTCTCTCTCTCTCTCTCTCTCTCTCTCTCTCTCTCTCTCTCTCTCTCTCTCTTGTTTGTTGTTGTCTGTTATGTCTGTTAAGTGTTATGTGCATTTTGATTTCCCGCCTTTTGAACTTTGGGTGTTTCGATGTTCTTCGCATACATTTTCTTTTCATTTACATAATGTGTGTGTGTGTGTGTGTGTGTGTGTGTGTGTGTGTGTGTGTGTGCGCGTATGCATGCGTGTGTATGCATGAGTGCATGTGTATGTGTGAGTGCGCGTGTGAGTATACATGTTTGTGTTTGTGCGTATGTGTGCATAGTCATATGTGTGTGGTATACATGTATGTAGTTTCATTTGTCGTTAGGCTTGATTCTGTATTTCTTTCAATTTTCTTGTTTTTACATGCATGTATATTTTGGTTAATATTTGTATGTGCGTTGTATGACTGTGAACTGTATTTTTGTTTTCTCTCTTTCTAGGGAAATTGCACCTCAGTGTTGCTCTGGGGGAGAGGGTGGGGGGGGGGGGTCGTGTGAGTGTGTGTATGCGTGTTGTGTAGTGTGTGTGTGCGTTGGTGTGTGTGTGTGTATGTGTGTTTGCGTGTGTTGCAGAATGTGCGTGTGTCTTTGTGTGTATGTGTGTGGTGTAAAATGTGTGTGTGTGATGTAGAGAGTGTTTGTGCCTGTGAGCTTTTATTTACTTTCGTGTGAAACTGTTGTTTTGTTTGTGATAGTGTTCAATGGTAGTTCTTAGCTTAATGGTAGTAACGGCAAGTTTGAAAATTGGTCCTGTTACCAAATACTTTACCGTTATAAAATAAAGGTTCTTTGTTCATTGTTCATTGTTCTCTCTCTCTCTCTCTCTCTCTCTCTCTCTCTCTCTCTCTCTCTCTCTCTCTCTCTCTCTCTCTCTCTCTCTCTCTCTCTCTCTCTCTCTCTCTCTCTCTCTCTCTCTCTCTCTCTCTCTCTCTCTCTCTCTCTCTCTCTCTCTCTCTCTCTGATGTCCTTACATTTTCGGTGCGCCCGCCCCTTTTCTGCTCTCTTTAGATAGAGTTTTTGTACGACAAGACAAGGAACCTGTGGCCAGGACGACCTCAGTGGGCTGCGGCCTGAAATTTACCGAAGGTTTCACACTGAAACTGCCCTTACTCGTCTCGAAAACCAAAATCGATAGTGTTAAAGGCCGACGACCGAATGAGTTAACTCATTCGCAGCCAGCCGCATCCGAATGCACGGAGTAAGCCGCGTATCCGGATGCGGGTGGCTGCGAATGAGAAGCCATGTTGTCTGATCTCGTCCTGCCCCCCAACGGCAGGTTTTTAGACAGCGTGCACAGTTACTGCCATCCCCTTTGGCTGTCCGTAGCGGTTTTTGTCAAGAATCATCACGACAGAAACCGCCACCGACAGTGAAAGGATTAAATATTTCGCTTTTTAAAAAATACATTTGGTTGTCGATGGCTCTTTTTCAAGGTGATTCCTGCAGAATTCCCTCGACACAACGCGTTCCCAACAGCCAAAGGATTATTCGCTGGGTGTGTATGTGGGTGTGCATGTGGGTGTATACACCAGTAATCCTGTCTTTGCATCTGGTCCATATAGCTGATGACCGTCCAGTTCGAAACGGAGAAGAAGGACCTTGAGAAGAAGATGACCTTGAAACGGGAGAAGATCACCAAGACGGCCACACTGCGCCTGCGCGAGAAGGAGCAGCGCGCGACGGCCGACATGGTGAAGAAACAGAGTGTGGAGATGCTGAGTCTGCTGGCCGCCAAGCAGGAGGAGCTAAAAAACGAACTCAAGAAAACGCTGGTGAGTGGCGGCTAAGGTCCTCGCATTGGGTGGGTGGCTGGGTGGGTAGACTGGTAGACTGGTTGACTGGCTGGTTGGTTGGTTGTTTGGTTGGTTGGTTGGATGGGTGATTGGTTTGGGTGGGTTGGTTGGTTGGTTGGTTGGTTGGTTGAGTTTTTGTTCAATAAAGTATTTTGTTTTGATTTTGAAGAACGGGAATGACGACATTAGTTTTTAGGTGAAATTTGTCATCGACCAGGCAAGCCCAATTTTTGCTTAACAGCAAGAACAGCACTACTACTACTACTACTACTAGTAGTAGTAGTAGTAGTAGTAGTAGTAGTAGTAGTAGTAGTAGTAGTACTAGTAATAATAAAAAATGCATTGTGTATAGAAACATGTGTCTTTTCCCTATTCTAATTGTCTCCCTCCTTCCTTGCAGCCACGTTCAAAAGCCTTTGAACCTCCGAAACAGAACGGAGTCTCTCACGATGCCCCGTCACAGGAAGTGACATCATCATCCCCAGTGGCTCCCCCAGTTTCTGAGGAGCTGCTGCAGGAGGCTCTGGAGGACGTGCTTCAGATGCCGTCCGTGGCCCGACCCATCTCCCCCCACCCCCCGGTCTGCAGGAAGAACGAACTCTTCCCCGATGAAACTGTCTTTGCGGACATTGATGAACAGGTTATCAAGGTAAGGTGGTGTCTTGTTAAAAAGAAAAAGAAAACAATAAAGTCATGTCGCGATTTTCACGTGCATGTTAACCCCTTCACTGTCGGAAAAATGTGAACTATCTTGTTACTTCTTTTGCCAGAATTAGAGGCCCGTCCACCCATAACGTCATTTTCATGCACTTGAACGGGCTCCGACCAGCCCCATCTCAAAGTCTACCGTGTTTTCCATACGGTAGACAAAAAGACAAACGTATATCGTGCATAATTTATGTCGAGAGATTGATTAAACTAGCTTAACTCATTCTACCCCAACACCGAAATCCCCAAATTTTGCCGCTGCTATCTGAAGACTGTACTGCAGTGCAGAACACAGATCGACCATGATAGTTCAAGGGTGATGCCAGAATAGCTTGGCGCGGGGCATAGGCGCCAAGCTATTCTGGCAACACCCTTGAACTATCATGGTCGATCCATATCTTGCTGTGATGTGTCTGGGGTAGAATGAGTTAAGCGATTCCAGTTGTCCCTTTTTATGTCTTTTAATGTAAATTGTCTCATGACATTATCTATTTGCTTGTTGCGCAGGTGGCGGAAGGGGAACAACCGACCTATACAGACCTGGTGAGACAACTGACAGAGAACCTTGTCACAGAGCTAGAGAAAGTCCGGTGAGTTAGCATACCAAGAACCTTGTCACACAGCTAGAGAAAGTCCGGTGAGTTAGCATACCAAGAACCTTGTCACAAAGCTAGAGAAAGTCCGGTGAGTTAGCATACCAAGAACCTTGTCACAGAGCTAGAGAAAGTCCGGTGAGTTAGCATACCAAGAACCTTGTCACACAGCTAGAGAAAGTCCGGTGAGTTAGCATACCAAAAACCTTGTCACACAGCTAGAGAAAGTCCGGTGAGCTAGCATACCAAGAACCTTGTCACACAGCTAGAGAAAGTCCGGTGAGTTAGCATACCAAGAACCTTGTCACAGAGCTAGAGAAAGTCCCGTGAGTTAGCATACCAAGAACCTTGTCACAGAGCTAGAGAAAGTCCGGTGAGTTAGCATACTAAGAACCTTGTCACAGAGCTAGAGAAAGTCCGGTGAGTTAGAATACCAAGAACATTGTCACACAGCTAGAGAAAGTCCCGTGAGTTAGCATACTAAGAACCTTGTCACAGAGCTAGAGAAAGTCCGGTGAGTTAGCATACCAAGAACCTTGTCACACAGCTAGAGAAAGTCCGGTGAGTTAGCATACCAAGAACCTTGTCACACAGCTAGAGAAAGCCCGGTGAGTTAGCATACCAAGAACCTTGTCACAGAGCTAGAGAAAGTCCGGTGAGTTAGCATACCAAGAACCTTGTCACAGAGCTAGAGCAAGTCCGGTGAGTTAAAATACCAAGAACCTTGTCACAGAGCTAGAGAGAAAGTCCGGTGAGTTAGCATACCAAGAACCTTGTCACAGAGCTAGAGAAAGTCCGGTGAGTTAGAATACCAAGAACCTTGTCACAGAGCTAGAGAAAGTCCGGTGAGTTAGCATACCAAGAACCTTGTCACAGAGCTAGAGAAAGTCCGGTGAGTTAGCATACCAAGAACCTTGTCACACAGCTAGAGAAAGTCCGGTGAGTTAGCATACCAAGAACCTTGTCACAGAGCTAGAGAAAGTCCGGTGAGTTAGCATACCAAGAACCTTGTCACAGAGCTAGAGAATGTCCGGTGAGTTAGCATACCAAGAACCTTGTCACACAGCTAGAGAAAGTCCGGTGAGTTAGCACACCAAATATTGCGCATAACAATGATCGTTTATTTAAACGATCATTTTAACCTGTGTTTATGAGCATATTTTTGGGTCATTCCACTGAATTTTGACGTAGTGGTTTACGAACGCACACTCCCTCATTTGAATGGTCCAAACGACTGTCTGGCTGCTTGAAGTAAATTGTTGGACCGATTGATTCACTCACTGTTGTTTATTTCTGATCTGTCAAAGGCGCCTGTCACGTGTGTGTTTATGCAATATAGTATTACATTTTCTTTGATTGAATCGTCGCGCACCTGGTTGATCGGAAAGATGTGATTTCAGTCCAGACAAAAAGGTGACTGTCAAGCGCGTAAAATGCAAAGAAATTCCCAAAGAAAGAAAGAAACACGCTGAGCGTGGTTTTTTGTTTGTTTGTTTGTTTGTTTTGTTTTGTTTTGTTTTGTTTGTTTGTTTGTTTGTTTGTTTGTTTGTTTGTTTGTTGGTTGGTTTTGTTTTTTTTTGTTTTTTTGTTTGTTTGTTTTGTTTTGTTGTTTTTTTTGTTTTTTTTTGGGGGGCGGGGGGTTGTTGTTGTTTTTGTTGTTGTTGTTGTTTTGGGGGATATCTTTGAAGAAACTAACATTGTATTACATCAACGCACATCAACGTATCGATGCCTTTGGGACATATCTGCTTATTGATTTGGTACATTCACATGTAGCGCCATCTACCGGTGGATCACGGTGAAGGACCTGAATGTGATGGAGTTCGCAGACAACATTGATGCCGAGTCACCCATGGGCCTGCTGCGAGGCATCAAATTCGGCACAGAGACATACCACGTGCTGTTCATGAGGCTTTGCAGGTAAAGCTTTTTCTGTGGTAGTTTCCTTCCTCACCTTTAGGTCCAGTAGTTGGATTGTACATTGTTCGGGGGTGTATAGCGGCGCAACAGCGATGCGAAAGCGGTTGCCACAGCGACACGAATCGCGAACATAGAAATATAGAATGAGTGTTTCCATAATTATGAGCGACAGCGGTGCGATTGCGGTGCGACAGGCGACAGCGGCGCGACAAAATGTTTATCAGTCGCCCCATTTAGCGATTCAAAGACGATGATTTCAGCTTTCAGCACTCAACAACAAATCTGAACAAGTCTAAACAGCTTAAATAGGAGCGCCGTTATAATATTATTATAGAAACACACGAATCGATTTTCCACCTGCTGCTCAGCACTTTTCTTGCCGTTTAGCCTACCGCGCCGCTCTGGCGTAGGGAACACAGCTTAAGTGTGTAGATGCATGTCCATGCGATGATATAGCGCTTAGACTCAGCTGATTAGAAAAAAAATAGAATTCAGTTTTTCATTATGTGTGAGCACCCAACGATCTATTATGTATGAACCCCCAACGATCAATCAACCATTCTTCATGTACCCACACCCCTACCGATCAATCAGCTGTTGTCTTTGTTATCACCCCCCTCGCTCTCCCGCCCCCCACATCCACCCCATACCCACACCCCATCCACCCCAAACCACCCCACCTATTAACCATTTAAATCCTGACATATCCTAACATGACGTAGATTTGACCATGATAGCTGTCCTGGAACTATCATGGTCAATCTACCTCCTGCACTGTAATGTAGCCTTCACATGACAACTCACATATCTGAGAGATTCATCCTCATGATTTAATAGGTTAATCAACCGTTGTTTGTGTATCCCATGCAGTTACGCGGGTCTGCACTGTGTGGAGATTAAGGGTCACTCGAAGAGTGTGGGTTACGAACCGGGCATGAAGATCACGCCGGAAACCTTCCAGAACACGTGGAACGCCGTGCTGGTTGCCGGCGACTGGAGGCTCATACAGTGCAACTGGGGCGCCAGGTAATATACAGAGTTTGTCCTTTATGTCATAAGTTGGTCAGAAACGCACGACGTTCACACATTCGGTGAATACAGCCAGCCCGCTCCATCTGCGGCAAGAAGGGTAATTTTGATGAGCCCATGATACTAGCGCTAAATTATATGTAAATTAGAAGAAAGTTAAATACTGACAATCAAAAGAAATGCGACATCATTCGACTCAAATGATGTCGCATTTCTTTTGTTCGTCAGTAGAAAACGCACACGTTTACTTAGTGGATTCAGTCAGACCGCTCCACGTGCAAGGGGCAGATATTCTCATTGTCGCTCGCTGCACAGGGGCTAATCAGAATGTGCGACTCCATTCTGTTAAAACGTCAAACGTGGAAGGAGTTTTAACCCTTTGTCTGTAAGTAGCGGTTTTTATCGAGGTGATTCCTGCAGGAATCACCTCGATAAAAACCGCTACCTACAGCCAAAGGGTTCACAATGGCACGTCACTTGCCAGCGAGGGGCTCATCCACTGTTTCTCACTGTGGGTTAGTAACCACTGTAAAACTTTTACCTACACACAATGCTGCAGTGATCGCAGCGTTCAAGGGAGACGGTCCCTGTATATTGCTTGCGTATTTTCTCTCTTTGACCTGATTCTGATATAGGAATAACTTTTGTTCATATGTGCACAAACGGTATGTCGTTCTTCCATCTATTCAGACATCTAGTGTTGAGCAAGGACCGCGAGGACAAGGCCAAGAGCAAGGACCACATCCGCTACCAGTACGATGAACACTACTTCCTCACCGACCCTGATGAGTTCATACAGGTCAGTATATGACGCACGCGTTGGTCGAAAACGCAGGTTTTGTGTCGTGTGTCAAATATTCATATCTGCTGCTCACTGTGCATGTTCTGGTGTTGTGTTTGTTTGTTTGTTTGTTTGTTGTTATATGTGTGTGTTTGTTTGTTTGTTTGTTTGGGTTGTTTTTATTGTTTGTTTTGTTTTTGTTTGTTGTGGGTGGTTGTTTGTTTTTTGGGTTTGTATGCTGTTGTTTTTTTTTTGGGGGGGACGACGACAATTGGAGATGGAGGGTGTTCCTTTTGCGTTATTCCCCTTCTTTCTTCTTTTTTCCTTCCTTCCTTTCACCCGCCGTTAGGTGGCCTTAGTCGCATGCTCGGTGTTAAACCCAAATAACTAACTCATTCCTTTCGTCCGTCCGTCCATCCATCCATTCTTTTATTCTCGTCAAACCTTTAGGGAGCACGTTGGTCTCCAACGTCCATTTTGCGTGATGGACATTCCTTTTTCTCCACGTCCTCTCATGCTGTCTGGACCTGAAAGAAATTACAAACAAACGACCGTTTTCAGGAGTTCTGGCCGCACGACCCGAAGTGGCAGCTGCTGGGAAGCCCCATTACACTAGTGGAGTTCGAGGCCCTGCCCTTTGTGCGCTCCATCTTCTTCCACTACGGCATGAGGTTTGACGGACACAAACTGGCAGTCGTGGACGCTGACGAGAAAGGGGGATGCAAGATCAGCATCAAGGTAAATAAAAAGAACAAAGTTTGTTGTTGTTGCAGTTCTTGTTGCTGTTTGTTTGTTTGTTTGTACTTTTTTGAGTTTTTGTTTTGTTTTGCTTTGTTTTGTTATTTTTGTTGTTGTTGGTTTTTGGTTTTGCTCTTCAAGTCTTTTTTGTTTGTTTTGGTCGGATTTTCGTTTTGTTTGTTTGTTTTGTTTTGGGGTTTATTTGTTTGTTTTGTTTTGATTTGAAGTTTGTTGTTTGTTTGTTTTGGTTTGTTTCTGTTTGTTTGTTTGTTTGTTTGTTGTTTTTTTTTTTTTTTTTTTTTTTTTGTTGTTTTTTTTTTTTGGGGGGGTTGGTTTTGTTGGGTTTTTTTTGGGTTTTTTTTGTTTTGTTGTTGTTTTTTTTTTTTTTTGGGGGGGGGGGGCGGGGAGGGGGGTGGCGGGTGGTGGGGAGGGGGCTTTAGTGTTAAATAATTGAAATGTGTGTGTTTGTACATATCATTTCTTAAATGCGAGCAGGTCTGTGATTATGGACCTTAGGTATAAACCAAGTGTGTTGTCACAATAGCTTGGCGACTCTAGAATTTAGGAAACTGACGTATCGACCATAATAGTTTAATTGAAATATCGTAGTTGATCCACATCTTGCTGTAGTGTTTCAGAGCTGGGTTAATTAAAAATCAACCTTTCCTTCTTCAGATCCCTGAAGAGTACGAAAACGACCTGGTCTTCTACTACCAGCTGCGGTTTGCCGACAAGGACCGACTGAAGGACCTGAGCTACAAGGGCGCCAGCCTGGAGCGCTTCGTCTTTCAGACCATGGTGGAGAACACAGTGACCTTCAGTGTGCACGTGCCCACGCCGGCCGACTACTTCCTGGAGATCTTCGCCAACAAGATCGACGAGTCGAGCAGGATTGAGGAGAACAACACCAATGTGGCTCCCTTCAAGCTGAAATGCGCCTGCAAGTTCAAGATCCTTTGCAAGTCCATGACGGGGAAGATGCATCCTCTGCCCAACTGTGCGGCCGGAGAGTGGGGGCCCAAGAAGGCCCTGCGCCACTTCGGTATCACGCCGATACTGTCAGAAGGCGCTGCAGGGGACGGAGAGAAAGTAGGTATCATCATGGCTGAGGATAAATTCAAACTGAGGTTCAAGCTGCCTCGCCCCCTGCAGTTTGTGGCCAAGCTCCGCATGAACCAGGTGGAGGAGAAGACCTTGGATCCGTTCGTGCAGATGACGGAGGAAAACAGCCTATTGACGGTGCACGTGACGCTGCCCCAGCAGGGACAATACGGGCTGGACATGTACGCGCGACCCAAGAGTGCCGCTGACACCAGCACGCTGTCACACGCCTGTAAATACCTCGTCAACTGCACCAAAGTCACGGACCCAGTGGACATCCCCAAGGTAATGCCGATAATTATTCAGAATCGGTGAAACTTTGTTTTAACTCATTCAAGACATGTTTCATCCGAATACGCGGCACAATGCGGGCGTAATGCCGCGTATCCGGATTCGACACGTCTTGAATGAATTAACCCATTTAGCCCTAACGCACTACAGCAGGAGATGGGTCGACCATGATAATTCAAGGGTAGTGCCAGATTAGCTTGGCGCCTGTCGGCGCCAAGCTAATCTGGCACTACCCTTGAATTATCATGATCGATCCATCTCCTGCAACAGGTGCATAGTCGTTAGATGACGCCCCCAATACGTGCGCCGGGCTGAATGAGTTAAAGCAGTGGACGTGTCAATACATGTATCGTCAATCACAATGCATATTCGCACCTGCCCTTGCTACAAATAGTATGAGTACCCGTTCGCTGCTATTGATCACGAATTGCATGTCTGAATCCACTGCACACTGACTGACATTCAAGTGAAGAGCACAGGTGTAAATAGATCCCAAACATGCACACAAGGAACATAAGACGCATGAGAAACATAGGACTATCAAGAGACAAATCCTCATCAGCCCTCCCCGCGACTGCGAGGACGTATTGGGGTTGATGACGCTTGCAGCTGGGTCGGCAGGTAAGGGTATAAGAAATAACAAACAAAAGGGAAAACAAGTGTCAGAACTGTGCGCATCAGCCCAGGTGGGGTCAAAATTTGCTTAAAATAAATAATAATAATAATAATAATAATAATAATAATAATAATAATAATAATAATAATAATAATAATATCTTTTTCGACGTCTCCATACTTTGAAATCATCTTCGTTTGGGTGGAGGTGGAGGTGGGGGTGAGGGAATTTGAAAGCAAAAACGTTTACCCCATGATATCTCTTAAACATTTCTGACCTTTGTCAAACACGGACTTGGGTGTTGTCGTTTATTCCGTTTGTTTCGTTTCGTTTTTGTTTTTGTTTTTCCTGGCGGCGAAACATTGAACGTTTTTTCTTTGGTCTGAATTTTGACAGGTGCAGGAGTCGCGGCGCAACAAGTGGGGCCCTACGCCAGTGTTCGAGATGTACGGCCTGGAACTGATGACCCACAAAGAACCCAAGATCCGGCTGGGGGGCGGAGTCAACTCCTGCCTTATTGAGCTGCACGTGCCTCAGGGGGTGCAACTCTCCTACCAGTTTCTGCGCGAGCCAGATGAGGACAACCGAGACTACGTGGTGGCGTCACGTGACCCGCTCAACACCCACATTGTGCGCTACCAGGTGAGGGAACAGAACGATGTGTAGCCTTCTTGTACCGTGTGCGGTCCACACTGGTTGTCTCCTTCAATTCGCTGCGCTGACCAGCGCAGCGAATCGAGGGAGACAACCACTGTGTGTACGTTAGTTAGTTACTTATTAGGGTTTAACGCCGAGCAGGCAACCAAGGTCATCTCATGGCGGGTGTGTGTGACAAACCACTATCAGTTGGTGGCATATATGAAAACTTGTGCAGGTGTCCAAGTACGGTTTGGCCGTATACCTCTTCCGGACACGGTTTAGCTAGAGTATACTCTGGCAATACCTCCATTTGGCAGTGCCGAGTTTGCATTTGAAAAAAAAAAAAAAACTCTTTGGTCATACATCATGCAGGGCTCAACTGTCAAATGTCTCAATCAAAATTATAATTTTATTGCAAGCACGGAAAAATACAAAAGCAAAATTTGTCTGCAAAATATTCCTTTTTGTGAGTAACACTAATAGTACAAAAGCGTTAACGGGTATGTTGAATGTGCGTGCGTTAACGGGTATGTTGAACGTGCGTTTCGATTTCTGCGTTTCCAAACATATTTTAGCAAATCTGCCCTTGGAATGCAAAAGACAGTAAGTCCATATAAAAAGCGATATGTTCATTGTAATAAAATGAAAATCTTGCTTTTCATAAAAATGGACCTGCTGTCTTGTGCCGTTCTAGCGGGTAGAAATCCCTTGGACACAACATATCATTTGGACATTACATAACATTACATTTCAAATAATGTTTGACATTCAAGCAACTGAGTTCGAAATGTTTCGTATTTCAAGAATGTGTTCCCAGTGAGCAAAAGTCATCAGGCCCACTGCGGCCGCCGTGGGCCCGAAGACGTTTTGCTACAGGGGTTTCGTATTTCTTTCTGTCCGACAGATATCCTTGCTCAAGCCAGGCAACTACATGCTGTGTCTTTACGCGCGGAGGGACGACAGCGAGGACCGCTCCCTCCCCAATGTCTACAACTACCTGCTGCAGTTCATGCCCGAGGCGGAGAATGACGACCCCTCTCTTCCTTCCAGCAACAGAGGCAAAGGGGGGTCCATCTTCAAGAAGGGACTGTTTTCCTCCAAGAAGGACAAGGAGAAGGAGAAAGACAAGTCGAAAGACAAAGACAGAGACAGGTTCTCCGACAAGTCTTCTGATAAGTCTTCAGACAAGTCTTTTTAGAAATGTGTCGAACGTGTTCATTTGTGCACAATTATGAGATGGATGGACAAGGTGGCTGGTTCGAGACGTGCCGCATCCGGATACGCTGCAAATTGCCGCGTATCCGTATGCGGCGAGTCTCGAATGAGTTAAAAATGTGTTAAACGTTTTCATCTGTGGACAGTTACAATCTTGGGAGATGGGTGGACAAGTTAACTCAGTTGGGACGTGCCGCATCCGAATACGCGGCAAACTGACGCGTATCCTTATGCGGCGCGTCTCGGATGAGATGATAGTTCAAGAATGTCCCAAGCGAATCAGGCGCTGCCCTTGGACTATCGTAGTCTGTGTCTAAAACGTGCTGATGCACTCAGCAATAGCAAAGTACAATGTGGATTGATTTACATAATAGTTCAAGGATAGACGCCATGCCAATATAGCACAACCCTTGAATTAGCCCGGTCCATCCGTCTCCAGCAACTGGTATGAAATCAGGAGAAGACACCTAACTGTGGGACTGAGACCACGAAGTGACTGTAAAATGTCAGACTGACATTTCAATTGACTTGAAAGAGGAGAAGGTCCATGATTAGTCGAGGGGTAATTATTCTTCAAGAACTGACGCCGAGGAGAAAGATAAAATTATATGTATACAGTTTCCGGACCATTTTCGATATAATAAAGTTTTAACCATTCGATACGTGCCGTATACGGATGCGCGGTGTTTTGCCTCGTATCCGCTTGCGGCACGGCTCAAGTGAGTTAAAGGAACATGTTAAATGCAGACTAAAAAGATTCAAACGAATGAACGCGTCTCCGTGAAAGACGAAATTACAGTGGCTCGAGAGACAAGGACAAATTTCTCATACATACATGCACAGACGTCATGGGTTCTTCGACAGATCTGATGTTCTGGTACATCCTGTCAGAACAGGCCGTCACCCCTTCGTCAAAGGGCCATCACTTCCTTCGACGAAGGAGTGATGGTCCTTTTTTTAAGCCGCGCAGCATGCATGCGATCGAGGATATGCTCTGGGAAAAGAGTGAAAAGGGATGATAAAATGTGCTTGGTACTGGGATTTTGCACCTTACGACTCAATGATGTGAGATCCAAACTCACAGGTCAACACACAAGTCAAAACAAAATGTCTGCTCGTGGAAACTGCTGTTGGTGAAAAATGTTTTGGCACTGACAGGCTGTCTGAAAAGGCATTTAATGAAAGTGGTGTTTGTCATTATTTCGTTTCCTCTTGTGTTCCTGTAGACAAATCAACTGTACTTGTACGAGTGTGCTGGTCTGTGACTTTTGACCTTACGGCCGTAGGCCGTAAGGTCTAAAATCACAGGCCAGCACACCAATTTATGATAAATCCCTTTCTTTCCAATCATTTCCGCAAATGATCTCTCGGGGGTTTTATTTTCTTCTACATTCATCTTTATATGCAATTATGTAACTTGCGTTTGTGATGTCCTGCTTGAACTAGCGTACTGTTGTAGACTTTTCTGTAGCTGTAAGTTACGGACTTTGTAACACGCCAGAAAGACTCATACGCCAGATCGGCCTGGGGTCGTTTTTGCGCACGCCAGATCAGGAAGGGATCACTTGTGTGGCGTGCGGCCAAAGCAGTGAATCGAGAGTCGAACTGCCAGTGAGCGCACATTGTGTTTCTGCGATCTTTGCAAATTTAACGTCGATCTAGAGAGATCCCCAGCCATCAAAGGAATATGAATGGAAAGTAGTTTCCGGTCAGCAAGAGACATAGATCCCCCGTGAACCCCCGCAAGTGCGGGGACTCATGAGGATCTATACCTCTTTTAGTTGGGCGGTGTTCAGTTTTTCATCAGCAATGAACGGGTCTTGGCGTGTTGTACCGTCTGTCCGTCAAGGTCCTTAAATGTAGTTGTTTCTTGCTCGTCTTCTTGTTTGTTCGGTTTTTTTTTTTTACTTATCTTTTTTTTTTAATGATTGGGTTTTGCATTTGAGTTCTGATAGTGTGTGTATCTGTCGGTACACTATCACAACGTACTGACTGAGTCTGTGTTAACTCATTCAGCCCGACGGCCGTATTTCCCAAATTTTTGAGGCGTCATCTAATGACTATGCACCAGTTGCAGGAGATGGATCGACCATAATTCAAGGGCAGTGCCAGCCCGACAGGCGCCAAGGTAATCTGGCACTACCCTTGAATTATCATGGTCGACCCATCTCCTGCTGCAGCGCATCAGGGCTAAATGTGTTAACACTTTGGCTGTCGGTAGCGGTTACTAAAACCGCTACCGACACGCAAAGGCAACTGAGGGTTAAAAGAAAAGCCAGGCCCCGAAAGCTTTTTTTTTCCATTATTTATTCAGGCAAACGGCCAATGAGTAGCAGAGGTAGAAAGAATCACCAGTTGACGAGAGGCACGTACTAAAATGTAGATGATGGGTTTTTAGCAGAGCCCGAGACGGCTAGTCCTGATTCAGATCAAACACCAATTCCGACACTCCCCCAGTGAGCAAAGGACCTCGGGCTGTGCGCAGGCCCACTGCGGCCGTCGTGGGCCCGAAGACATTTTGCTACTGGGGCCCTCTCTTAGGTTTTGAAGACCTATAGCTTTGAACTTGCAATGAACATTTGACGTTGGAATAGACTTGAAGAAATGACTAGTTTGTTCCAGTTATGCTTTCGTCACTCCTTCTTGTTTTCCGTGAGGCAGAACTTTGATCGTGAAAAGTTCAGCGTTATAAGCCTTTGGAAACAAAGAACTTCCCCCCTAGTTATGAGTGTCTTGACAAAAATTTGAAACTAGTGCCACTTCCTGCATCGCATATCCGCCGTGACTGGTGCGTAAATAACTCGTAGTTGTGCCCGAGGTACGAAATACCCACATTTTGGAGTTATCCTCTGAGGACTGCATTACAATTCAGGAGACAGATCGACCATGATAGTTCAAGGGTGGTGGCAGAATAGTTTGGCGCCTATAGGCGCAAAGCGAGGCTATTCTGCCACCACCCTTGAACTATTGTGGTCGAGCCACATCTTGCTGTGGTGTGTCGCGGGCAGAATGAGATAAGTTTGTGACTGATCCAGAAGGAGCCTACGGGAATCATCACGACTTAAACCGCTACTGACGCCCAAATGGTTTAAAAAAATCATAATTTACTAGCACACATGTCCTCCTCTACAATTAGCTGTTTGAGCGTACAATGAGGAGTAATTGTGAAAATTATAATTTAGAACTGCGGTGGGCGTGAATGTGCGAGAGAGAGAGAGAGAGAGAGAGAGAGAGAGAGAGAGAGAGAGAGAGAGAGAGAGAGAGAGAGAGAGAGAGAGAGAGAGAGAGAGAGAGAGAGAGAGAGAGAGAGAGATTGATTCACTAATACAAGACGTGCACTGAAATGCTGTACTTTTTTTTTTCGCACTTACTACCATGACCATGGGCCCTAGATCCTTTATACGTAAAAACATTATTTATTAAAGCGTATGGTCAGGTATCAAGGCTCTAGGTTCATGAAGACGTGTTTCTGTCATTGCCCTCGTGCTTGAAGCACGCCACTCAACATTGAATTGTTTGAGAACGGTTATGCCTAACGGCCAAAAACTCCCATTCTCACACTGGTTGTCTCAGCCTCTCGATTCGCTGCGCTGATCAGCTCAGCGAGTCGAGAGAGACCACCTTTGTGGGTTATTCTGTCTCGAGGTGCTCGTGTGTTCAGTGATGGAACAGTCGACATAGACTAACAGGAGTCCATGGTGACAGTGCGAAAAATTGAAATGACTGAACATTGAAAACAAAACAGTCCAATGACTAACCATGTCCCATACTCCTTGAACAGCAAGAGACATAAATTTTCATGAGCCCCTGCGAACGCAGGGGCTCATGAGAATTTATGTCTCTTGCAGACGGAACAGGGTGGCTGAAGGGCTGTTCTATCTGAAAAAAAAAAAAAAAAGAAGCTGAAATTGAGCTTTCTAGGATTTTTAAAAGGCTGAATCAGCTTCCAAGACCGAAGACGGTCACCCAATCACAGGAGTCCTTTTTAATCTATTTGAGGGAATGAGTCTACATAGGACACATGGACATTATCAATCAATATTATGTACAATAAATTAACTAAAATAATTGTGGCGCGTGTAATGGTCGATTGTATCCGTGCAAAATGTGTTGGTTTGGGTTGGTTTTTTTTTTTCTTCGAGTACTTGTAAAATATTCACACTTTGGTTGTCCAACAAACCAAGGGGAATTACTCAGCGCTGGACAGACGAACAGTTAGATCCCCTGCCCCCTCCTATCGCCAGCCCACAGAGAAATACGCAGGTATAGAATAAGACGATCATTTGCATCTTCAAAAAGATGCATCAGGTCTCTTATATAACCCATGTCTTTCTCCGGAACTTAGGAAGTAGGCAGGGGAAACATACATACACAAACACGAAGGTGCATTACTATATGTGGTCGGGTAAATACCCTGAATTCCCACAGTAGATGCACAGAACATTACACAACAATGTAACGATACAAATTTGCCTCGAGTTATACTGAGATACTCACAAACCAGATAGGTGAGGCTTGCGCTGGCAGAATGGCCTGATAGGAGGGGGCAGGGGATCTAACTGTTCGTCTGTCCAGCGCTGAGTAATTCCCCTTGGTTTGTTGTACAATTCTGCCAGCGCAAGCCTCACCTATCTAGTTTGTGAGTATCTCAGTATAACTCGAGGCAAATTTGTATCGTTACATTGTTGTGTAATGTTCTGTGCATCTACTGTGGGAATTCAGGGTATTTACCCGACCACATATAGTAATGCACCTTCGTGTTTGTGTATGTATGTTTCCCCTGCCTACTTCCTAAGTTCCGGAGAAAGACATGGGTTATATAAGAGACCTGATGCATCTTTTAGAAGATGCAAATGATCGTCTTATTCTATACCTGCGTATTTCTCTGTGGGCTGGCGATTGGGTGCCTGATAGGAGGGGGCAGGGGATCTAACACTTTGGTTGTCGGTGAGCGCTAGCGCTTTTTGTCGAGGCAATACCTGCTGGAACCACCTCGACAAACAAACAACAAAAAGCGGCCGCCACAGCCAAAGGGTTCCATGCATTCTACTGTATTGCTGTTTTGTAAGTTCGTAAGCTACAAGAACAGTGTAAATGTATGCTTGCCAGTCCTCTAGTAAAAAGATAACCCCAGGCGTTTTCCTTATTAGAACTTTAATGAGGGGCATTTGGCACACAGGTAAACATGCCGATAGTGTTTCTGTTTTGTTATTTTGTAGAACATTTTCCTCTGCGCCAGTTGACTCCCTTCACTTCCTGGGCTAGTTTCGAGAGATGGATCAAAGTTGTTAAAGCAAACTGGCTCCGGGCAGTAAAAGGTTAATAGTTTGAAAAGCCTGACCATAATGCTGCACGAGCGGGTAACTTAACCCTCTTCATCCCGATACACCCATTGCTTGAAATAAATCTGACTCAATTTGACAGTTCAAGGGTGGTGCCAGAATAGCTTGGCGCCTGTGGTGCCAAGCTATTCTGGCACCACCCTTGAACTAAAACGGTTGATCAAGCTCCTAATCTGTAATGAAGCAACTAAAAAAATAAGCCTCAGGGTGTAATGGGTTAACTTCAGATTTCTCTGCTCCACTTCTCCTTTGCATGTTGGAGAGTTCCACCGACTCCCACGCACCAAAGGCAGTAAGAAAACCTCTGTTGCCTGTGTCTGTATCCACGTGGATAGCGTTAGAGAGAGGGGAACAAAGCTGGAAAGGTCTTAATTGAGGCAAGACAACACAGGAAATCCGTTGTATCGGCAAATTCGAGTAATCAAAGCACGCCCTGAAGCATAGGCTTTCAACCCTTTGACCTCCGGAACTAAATGACGTCCACTCTATAGAATGGAAGGCATTTAGTTCTGCGAGTCGGAGGGTTAAGGGCAATTGTTAGTAAGCTTGGCACCTGCAGAGGTGCCAAGCTGGCACGACCCCAGAACAGTTATCTCCCGTGATTTTTTTTTTAACCAGATGGAACAGCGTGTAAAATGTTCCCTTCCTGTTTCTGGGAGCGAAATATAATCATGTGCTGGTCTATGATTTTGTACATAACGTCTATAGGCCGTAAGGTTAAAAAAATCACAGACCAGCACACATAAAATAAGCATATCTGCTGCCATACCCCATTATAAATATCGCTTCTGTGTACAGTTTTGACCGATCAACAGTAATATTGACAATACATGTACACTTTGTGAAATCTATATATATTTGTATGGAATGATCAGTTGCAATAATAACAAAATAAGTGTGTGTGTGTGTGTGTGTGTGTGTGTGTAAGACAGACAGGACAGAGACAGCTACAAAAACACCAGAACAAAAACATCACTCACAAGAACGGCAAAGCCCTCATGGCTCAAACGTCTGACTGATGCACATAATTCCTTGGCCCTGCTGTGAGTGTGACCTTCATGTTTCCGAAAGGTCAATAAACTAAGGATTAAAAAGTGCCTTCACTTCATCACAGTTTCCGAAAGGTCAATAAACTAAAGATTAAAAAGTGCCTTCACTTCATCACAAAGTTGTCTGTAGCCCTTCTCTGAAAAAGGCCACTCATACTGATATGTTTAGAAAGGTCCTGCCATAATGTATCATTGGGACAAGATTGAAGTCTGGGTATGAAAAAGTTCCAAGATATCGCCAGCGTTAAACGGACGGACGACAGATGGCTTAGTACATAAAGTATCTCTTTTGCTACCGCACGAGAGACAACAGAAAATGCTACAATCAATATACTTTTCTTTTTTTTAATGCACCATACAAAATTCCCTTCTTTGTCAGGGATGGGTATTCTGCATTTATTTGCCCATAAAATATAATTCTGAAAAAAATACAAGATTGCAAATCTGTGATGATCTATGATTTTGGACCTTACATCTATAAGCCAAGACGTCCAAAGCAACAGACCAACATAAACATGAACCTATTTGTATTTCTATTACCTCTCTTTGTCTCTATCTGCAAACCCCATCTGCCCCACACACAACAAAAAGACATCCCTCCCCCTTTCCATACGCCTTCTCTGCTTACACATTAAAACAACAAACATTGCAACTCGCAAATTGCACCGATTAGGTAACCGACACTCATAATATTAACCTTTTGGCTGTCAGTAGTACTTTTTGTTGAGGTGATTCTTTAAAAAAACAAAAGCACTACCGACAGCCAAAGGATTCAAACATGATCGGATGCAGGTTGTAGGTAAATTAGCTCATTCACACCTTTAACGACTGTGTAGCAGCAGTGGCAGATGGATCCGCCCTGACATTTCAAGGGTATTGTCAGATTAGCTACCATACCAAGCCAATCTTGCATTACCCATGAACTATCACAGTACAAAGACTAAAAGGTGACGGCGTTGTTCAAGCCAATAACGACCATTAACAGACTTCAGGCTGTCATTCATCACCTCGTAAAGTTAAAAGTTACTGTCATTGGCAGTTACTCTCTATCAAGATTTCCCTACTGGTCACCTCCAGTCTCATGCACAAATATTAACCCTTTGTGTGTCAGTAGCAGTTTTGTCGTGATGATTTCTGCATGAATCATCGAGACAAAAACCACTAAAGATACACAAAGGGTTAAACACACACACACACACTGAAAGTAAGATTTTTGTATGTGCATGTTTTGTGTTTGTGAAAAGATCTTTCTTCAATATTAAGACAATTTAAACATGAACAACCTGAATATATATACCTATTAACCCCTTCGAGTATCCTTGCCACTGGACATATTTTTTGTTTCTGAATTCTCTGTTCAACCGTCAAAGGAACATGGAAACAAATTGGTTTGAAATTGGCATGAAACATAGACCCTAATGAACCCGCGCGACTGAGGGGGTCACGAGGATCTGATTGTCTCTTGCAGTTGGACCATGCTCACCTTTTCTCCGTAGTGAAGGGTTAAGTGATACCATAAGTCTGTTACTAACAGTAATAGACTTATGGTGATACTAATAGTCACACTATTTACATATATTGTCATTAGGCAAACTTCAAAGGCCACGAGAGATCGATAGTGAACTAGACCAATAGTGCCAAAGTATCAAAAGGAACTCTAGGGAGACTTCTGTTGGGTGTGGCAAAGCGCGTATGGGCCTTTCCGAGTGCAGACACCTGATCTGCGATACAAATGTACAGCTGATCAAAGGACGTAACCAGTGTGACTAGTAGCAACAACTAAAATTATTCTACCAGAACTATAAATTCAACTTTGCACCAACAGAAAATCACATCACATGATTACACAAGACTTAAAACTGAACAATCCATAGACATGCATTTTGAATGATTCTGCTATGCAGGGCTTTTGTAGGAAGCATCAAACAGCAAATCACACACACACACAGTGTTGAACTGACAAGCACATTTTTAGAAAGTTAAATATTATGTACAGAATTACAGCACAAATTGATGTACAAGTAAGTTTTAATTTTTAACAAAGTCTTTGTTACAAATGGTTGCTAAATCATGTGTATGCAATGATAAGTACCATTTGTAGACTAAAGAAACCTTCACCAATCATGGAAACAAATTTAAAGCACAAAAATAAAGTTTACCTTTGCTTTATTTGCTGTTAAAACTTGCACAGTTGCTCCCAGATCAAACACGTGCAAACAAACTAAAGACAAATGCACATGATACTTTAATTACTTTAAATGCAAAAAGACTGAAGACAAACATATCTGTCTTTGGGCATTTTGCACAGTCAACTGCAGAAACACACTCTGTTTATCATCATCTCATACATGTAACAATATCAACCATGCATCTTTTCCATTCTCAACTTGCTGAAATGTAAGGGATCAAAATGATTGCAAATGACACACAACATCTTAAAACTGTCACTGTACACATGCAGCCTGAAACGAACCCCATTTGAGTGCAGCAACTGCTGGCTACGTGCGCAAGGGGGACAACTCCTTTACTGCCAGTGGATGCAGATTACGTTTTTGAAATAATCATAAATTCAACAAAAAAGTTCCCCATACATCAAAGGAACATGTATACAATTACAGAGCAGTTTCAGCAAGAGGCATAGATCTACACCTCTTGCAGTTGGGTCAAGTTCAATTTTTCTCGGCAGTGAAGGGGTTTAACTAAAAGCCTTGAATAAAAAAAACGTAAAGAGTGACAGCCCATCACTTGAAACTTTAATGCACACATCACCTCTTGAAAATTCTGAAAAAGACATTGCTCACACATACATTAGGGAAACATCCTTCAATTCTGAATACATGTATAAATTAATATGATGTTCAGGCCAATGACACACTAAAGCAGGAAACAGACCAACTAAGATACTTCAACGGCTCAAGGGTAATGCCTGATTTACCCTTTGGCTGATGGTAGCACTTTTTGTCACGATGATTCCTGGAGGAATCATCGTGCCAAAAAGCGCTACCAACAGCCGAAGGGTTAACTTGGCACCTGGGACAGTTAACACAATCAGCCCCGATGGCCTACAACAATATAATAATTGACCAAGATAGTTCAATGATAGTGCTGGAACAGGCACTAGGCTCTAAACACCAAGATAACCTGGCACCACCTATGAACTACTACAGTTGACCTATCTCCTGAACAGTGGCGTAACTTTCAAAGACAACTGCCAAATTCTGACATTAGAGCTCAATGAGTTAAAGTGCCTGATTAAGTTGAACTGGAACTATCACTACTGATCCATCTTCCACAACTGTTAAGGGGAAATTTCTTTAATCTACTTCAAAGTCAATGATACTACCATCACCAGTTCGTGTTTCTTCAATCGATCTGGAAACTGAACCAAGACACCTATCTGGGGGATCTCCAGACGCATTTTTCAACGGGAAACTTTCTCCATTCAATGAAAAATCTCCCTGCAGGCCTGTACTGTCTGTTGCAGAATGCAAAAACGTCTCAGATTTAGAATCCATCTTCTCTGCGACACCATCGGCACCTTTTGCATAATCACAGTTCAAAAGCGGTGAAACACCAGATGCTTTGTCAATGGAAGGGGAACTACTCAAAGCTCCAGGTTCTCTGCCAAGCGAGGTAGTAAAAGCAGAGACCGTGTCCTTGCTTTTACTACCCTGCTGGGCAAAGTCTGCAACACGACTCTGCATCAATTCTTTTATGCTGTCCTTGAAAGTCCCACCATCACTACTCTCATTCACGCCATTTCTGACAGCCTCTCTCTCCTGCCCCTCACTCCCATGATTGTCACTGTTAGTGTGGAACGTCAGACGTTCACTGCCTCCATCAGCTATCCCTGCTCCTGTGGTCATGGCACTGGAAGCAGCATTGCTAGAACTTTCTGTTGTCACTCCACCTGTGTCTTGCTCAAGGGGTGGTGAATCCGCAGGGATGGGTACAGTGGATGGGGGGTGGTTGGAGGACTGGGTAGTAGTGCCTGATCCAGACTGGGTAATGACTGATCCAGGCTGGATGGTGCCTGATGCAGACTGGTGAGTGCCTGCTGCAGATTGGGGCCAGAACATGCGCATGAAGCTGGAGGGGGTGTAGACACGGATCCGCTCTACCGTATAGGGACCAACACGATCACCCCCCAATCCAACCCCACCACCGCCATCCTGGGCTTGCCCACCTCTCCCAGCAAGAGTCACTGGGTTGGCATTGCGGTGAATGGGCACAGCTCTGACCCTCACTCCGCGTCTGTTATTCAGCATCGCTACAAGCTCGGAAACGCTGCGCTCCAGAATGTGTGGCGTCAGCAGACTGTTAGCTTCTCCCCCACCAGCTGCTCCAGCACTGCCCCTCCCTACCTGGGCCTGAGTTGTGCCAGCCCTGCTTGGTGAATCTCCACCCCCATGGGCTGCGTTTTCTCCTGTGTTTTGACCACTGCCGTCATTGCGTCCCTCTTGCCTTGGCTCTCCACCACCATCACCACCAGCCACTGTATCTCCGCCGCCTGCCTGGGCACCATCTTGCGCTGGTGGCGGTGGTTCATTGTTGTCAGCATTGGCATTGGGTGGTGGAGGTTGTTGTGGTTGGTTGAGCAGCTCCTGGATGCGCTGTTGCTGCAGGATGGCAGGCAGCTCGTAGTGGTGAAAGAAATACACCATGGAGTGCTGCACACACAACAAAATAGTATAAGAACGCAGTCCATCACCATCCCATGTGCACGAGGCATAGATTCTCATCAATGTCTCTGACGAGAAAGAAGCAGCTTCAGTTGTTTCTCAAATTGAATACAGTAATAAAAGATATGTTGAACCATCAAAAGTTATGACCTATTCAGCCAAATGGCTTTTCTTAGAAAAGTTATTTGGATTAAAAGGTCATAATTTTTTAGGGCTCAATGCACAAGGTTTCTTTTATTAACCCATTTAACCTGAAGGATGTATTTCTGAAATATTGGAGGTGTACCAGTTGCAGGAGATGGACTGACAATGATAACTCAAGGGTAGTGCCAGACTAGCTTGGTGCCAACAGGCCCCAGGCTAATCTGGCATTACCTTTGAATAACGTTGGTCAATCCATCTCCTGCTGTAGTGCGTCGGGACTAAATGGGTCAACAGTTTTTCGAAGATGGGTCTTGGAGGAATCACACTAGAGTCTTTAGTCTAAAGTAAGCTCAGAAGCCCTGGAAGACTGAAGTGAAGGGGCTTTCTTACCTGTATGAAGAGCCACGATGTGAATAGTGCCAGACTGCTATACTGCCCATTGAATCGATAGTGGTAGGCATAAAAGGCAAAGTGGTACAGGTAGAAAAACCTGTAATCAACAACATCAGCTTTCAATACAATGCAAATGACACACAGTGGACAGTAAAACTGGTGAAGCCTCAGGCAGTAAGCACAAAAGATAGAAAAATTCATTTTTCTCTAAAAGGTATTTTTTCGAAAAATACTTACCGATGACATGACTATGTGGAGGTGTCTACTACTTACTCAATTTTAGCCTAAGAACCTGTTGTGTTACAACACAACCCGGGAGGTACTCGGAGAACCCCCAGAGGGGCCGAGAGTTGTCTCCCGTTCCTGCCCATTCGGTTCCAAGTCACGTGGTGACCAACCAGTCGGAATACTTAGCGCACCAGTGGCAAGCGGGGCAGGTGGGAGGGTCCTCCGAGTCATGTCATCGGTAAGTATTTTTCGAAAAAATACCTTTTAGAGAAAAATGAATTTATTTCCTCAAAAACATTACCGATGACATGACTATTTTGAAGAATTGCGAGAAGGAGGAGGGTACCGCACCCAAAACACCACAGCAGATGGGTTATAGGCAGAGCCGTCCTCCCTGCTGCTGACAATTTTAGCTACGTGCGTATCAACGGCGCCAGGAGGGAGTGCTGCGCTGCGGTGATGTCCCCCATCAGAGCGGGGTTGTCTCGCTGGCCTGCCAGATCCCGGAGGTAGAAGCGGGCGAAGGTGGATTCTGCCTGCCAGCCCATGGCTGCCACGATGTCTTTGACAGCGCAGTTCCGGTTGAATGCGACGCTCGTGGCCATGGCGCGTACCTCGTGTGCGCGTATCCTAAGCCTCTTTGCTCCCTGCGGGGAGAGGTCCTGGTATGCGGACCGTAAGACCCAGTGTAGCCAGGAAGATATCGCCTGGGCTGTTATGTCAGTTCTGCCTGGGTTTAATGGCAGAAAGAGGCGCGAGCATCCTCTCCGGATGGCTTTGGAACGGCGTAGGTAAACGCGTAGGGCACGCACAGGATCTTGTTGCCTGGTCTCCCGGGGAAAGTATGTATCTCGCAGCGGCCGTAAGGTGAACACCTGTGCCGCAGTCAGAGGAGACCTAGTCTTGGCAAGGAAGGCAGGGTCTGTGAGGAGCTGCACAGAGCCATCCGCTCTAACTGCAGGCAGGCAGGGCGCGCTGACAGCGCATGTAGCTTGCTTACTCGGGCCGCCGTGGCAAGGGCCAACAGGAAGCATGTCTCATGAGTCACATCCGCGAAGGAGGCCAAGGGCAGCAGTTCAAATCTGGCAGAGTTAAGAAACGTCAGTACCCAGGGAAGGTCCCAGCGAGGGACAAGCGAGCGGGGAACTGGACGCTGCAGGCCGAAGTGAGACATAAGGTCGGTGAGGTCTTTGCAGTTGCCGGGGTCCGGGCGGCCAAGGTGCCGGTAGGTGTCGGCAACCATGGACAGGTACCCCCGGATGGTAATATGGGCCAACCCTTGGTCTCCGAAGAGCCAGAGAAGTCCGCAAGCTGGGGATTTGTCAGTTCGGTGGGGGTGAGGAGCTGGTCGTCACACCAGGAGCACAGTACTCACCATTTTCCCTCGTAGACGCACCAGGGCGAGGGTCTGCGGGCTGAAGCGATCGCTGCCACTGCTGCACTTGAGAAGCCTCTAGCGGTGAGGGTTTGCCGCACAATCTTAAGGCGTGAAGGCGGAGACGCTCCAGGCACGGGTGGAACAGCAGCTGGTGGGGTTGCTTGAGCATCGTGCTAGGCTTGGGTAGCAGCAGGGAGGAGCCCGTGGCGCGGCTGAGGAGGTTGGTGGTCCAAGACCAGTTCCAGGAGAACGGGGCGACCAGCAAGACAACCGCATTGCATCCTCGAAGCTTGAGGAGGACATGGGAACGAGGACCATCGGGGGGTACGCATACGCAAAGAGACCGTCCCACGGGATGGAGAGCGCATATACTGCCCAGGCCAGGGGGTCTGGGATCGGGGAGATGAAGAGGGGAAGCTGGTGATTCCACCTCATGGCTAACAGGTCGATCATAGGCCCAGAGAGCGCAAATCATCTGAAAGATGTCCTGGCGTAGCATCCACTCCGTATGTGGCAACTGGCCGCGCCGAGAAAGAGAGCCGGCCAAGACTTTCAGGTGTCCGGGAATGTGTCGAGCTCGGAGGGAAATGCAGCGGTCCTCGCACCAGCGCATCAGATGGTAGAGGAGCAAGCACAGGTAGGGCGAGCGTGTCCCGCCCTGCGTCTGTATGTAGGCTACCACTGTCACGTTGTCGGAGAGGACGAGCAGCTCCTGGTGACCGAGGTGCACCTCCCACGCGATGAGGGCTTGCCATACCGCTTGCAGCTCCAACCAGTTGATGTGTCTGTCCGCCAGCTCTGGAGGCCAGGGGCCGGACGTCGTGAGGAACTGCGGTAGCAAGTGGGCCCCCCACCCGGAGAGACTTGCATCGACACACAGGGAGAGCTGAGGGCGGAGAGGTCAGGGGGACTCCTGAAGCGAGCCACAATGTGTCCATCCTACGCCGCAGATGGAGGCGAAGCATCTGAGGCACGGGCACCAGGGCGGCTAAATCGCCGGAGGACGGATGCCAGTGAAGCAGGAGGTGCAGCTGTAGCGGCCGGGAGTAGAGACGACCGATGGGGAGGAGATCCGCCGCCGCATTCGGCATGCCAAGTAGCTGAAGCCAGACTTGGGCGGGGGCTGCATCCTGCTGGGCCAAGTGGCCGGCTAGGGCGGCTAACTTCAGAATCCGGGGTTCCGGCAAACGCACCCTGTTGAGGTCGGTAGCAAACTCCATGCCGAGGTGGACGAAGCGGCGTGAGGGCGTGAGGTCTGACTTGCCTGCGTTGACCAGGAAACCCAAGTGCGACAACAGCCATATCCTAGCATCCCTGTCCGCTGCCAGGTCGGCCTTCGATCGGTTGCGTAGGAGGAGGTCGTCGAGGTAGTTCGACATCGGACTGGAAGACGACTGTCAAGCCTTGTTTGGTTATTGGTGTTTAACGTCGAGCAGGCAACTAAGGCCATCTCACGGCGGGATGGGTAAAAATCTGGTCAGCCAGACTAAAAGCAAGGTCTTAAGACAAGATGTAAATATGCCTTAAAAATATGTCGGGCTAAAATGTCGCACGAGTCTTTAAAAGAAACATCTACAGACTCTCAAAAAGGGCAAAATAGTAAAATTCACATAGCCTATGAATGCTCAGATCTTGTTAAAAATATTGCATTCTCTCAAGAAATTGAAGATTTTGTCCGGGGGAACATCCCGGAACAAAACCTTCAAGGAGTCTGCTGTGAAGTGTTTATATCTGGTGTCAATTAGATTGGCACAATACAGCAAAAAGTGTCAAACAGAAAACTGCTCGTCACAGGCAAAACACCATGGACGCTCATCCTGTTTTAGTAAGAGTGCGTAACATGCGTGTGCCCGATGTGGAGCCGAGTAAGGACAGTCTCCTCATGGCGGCTGCCGCAGCAATGAGATAGACTGTCGGACACCGTAGGAAGAGCTTCATGCAGCTTGTTCCCTTCCTCTTTGTCCCACTCGGACTGTCACTCGCGGGTTATCTACGCACTAATCACAGGTTTAAAATCACTATGAACAGTCTGTGTGTCAGGGACAGGGTAATTGCGGGCACTGTTGGCAGCAGAATCTGTGATCCTGTTGCCTTCGATGCCCACATGCCCTGGGACTCAAATAAAAATGTCATAATATTCTTTCATGAAGTCCGCGTAAAGCTCTCTAATTTGCACCAGCAGGGGGTGGTCTGTTCCCGCGCCCTGAAGGGCCTGCAGGGCAGAAAGAGAGTCAGACAGAATCAGGAAGTTCCTTTCCCGAGACCGATAGGCATGCTTGAGTGCCAGCAGAATTGCCTGCTGTTCTGCACTAAATACAGAGAAATGGTCAGGGAGGCGGAGCTTAAATGGGCGTCTAGGATGGCGAGAAGACACTGCAGCCGCAGCCACTCTCCCATCCCCTAGACTTGGACCCATCCGTATAAAGACGACAATAGCCAGGAAAACTTGAAAGGAGTTCATTGAGGTTCTGTTGGTATATGGCTGGTGGAGTACAGTCCTTCTTGTGGGCGGTCAAGTCCAGCAAGATGTCAGCAACTGGTAATAGCCAGGGTGGAGTGATGTGTTGCAGAGATTCCGAAACTTTGTCCAGGTCCACTCCGGCCGCCTGCAGATGAGGTCGGACACGGAAGGAAAGTGGATGGACAGCTCCCGGATGGGCATCGTAAATCTCTGCAAACGACAGGTTAAAAACACCATCATAGGCAGGATTGTCTGGATGGGCCTTCAGCTTCAGAACGTAGCTGAGCACGAGGCGGATGCGGCGGAGCTTGAGAGAAGGCTCCCCTGCCTCGGCATACAGACTAGGAACTGGAGATGTCCTGAAGGCCCCCTGACATATTCACAGACCTTGATGGTGAATTGTGTTCAGACGCTGTAGAACAGACTTGGAAGCGGAGCCATATACCACAGAGCCGTAATCCAGTTTGGACCGAACAAGGGCCCGGTACAGTCAAAGTAAGACAATGTGGTCTGCACCCCAGTCAGTACGACCAACGACATGAAGAACGTTGAGGGCCTTCTGACAAGAGGTTCTAAGGTAATTAATATGTTTGCAGAAGGTCAGTCTTTTGTCAAAGATGACCCACTGAAACTGTGCCTCCTCGGCCACCTTAACTCTTAATCACCTATAAGAACATACACTGTCTATTCTCCTGTACCTAGAAGATAGTAAGAAAATTACTGAGAAAATGGGTTACTTCACCAAAGCGTCTATAACTTTTTGGAATAGACAGATATTTAAGTCTGGTTTTTTTTTTCTTAGCTGACATATGGATGGATAGTATTTTATGTTGTGGTGGAGTGTAATTTGATACCTGTTTATATTATTTACTGTAATTAATTACAGGTAAATTAACTGAAAAAAATGCACCTTGATTATTTTGATATGACAAACAAAAGACGTAAAACTGAAAAATGTGTCGGTGGGCGAAAATATGAAAGTGTGTGATAGTGGAGTGAGATAATTTTACATTAGTGATCACTATTACCAGGCAATCCACTGATAATCCTTCAGGTAATCGAAGTGCACGTATCCCCGTCGGCGGATGTTGCTACAAATTGATCGCCAAGTTCGTCTGTTTAGTCGAAAATTTCGAACATTTCAGCAGGGAAATACTGATAAAAATAATCAAGTGGTGTCGCTTCCAACTCAAATGGAGTTGTTGGGCCCACATATCGCGTGAAAGGCTGCAAAAAAGTCTGAAATTGGCCGCTGATGCCAGATAGCATCGCCGCCACCATCTTGCAGTCGTCGCTTCGGTAAACACTGCTGAAATACTCCGGTATTTTCGTCATCCCAGTCCGACAGATCGCTAGTATGTACACTAGATGTACACTAGACACACTTATGTCACTTCCCTCTGGCTCTGAAACTGGATAATTGCCAATTTACTCCAAAATAGCGGTAAACTCTGGGTCACTGTCGTGTATGTCGCCATGTTTGCAAACACGTGCGTTAGCGAGCAGCTAGGTGCACGGTAAAACTCTCCCAATTCGACACACACAGTGGCTTAGAGCGCATGCCCAGTATCTAAAGTTAGTTTGACCTTGCCCCCTACGGTATACAATCTCACCTTCTTCACAGAAGAACCCACCAACGTATCACATGACTTCTAAATTTAGTACCGAGGACGGGCGTCTATGGGCGCTTTAGGTAAAGACCCGGAGGGTGTTTACGGGCGTTATAGGTGATTAAGAGTTAATTGGCACTCCAGCAATGCTCAGACTAGGTTCTGGAAAGAAAATTCGTCTGGTTAGTAAAATGCACACAGACTGTCTTGGAGGGCGAGAACCTGAATCCGTTGAGAGACACTCACCCCTGGATGCGATCAACGCACAGCTGCAAGCGCCTCTCAAGGGACGCAAGCCCTCAACCTCATGCACACAAAGCAAAGTCGTCCACAAACAAAGAGCATTCAGAATCACCCTTGACGGCCTTTATAATGTTATTAATTTTAATGCTAAATAAAACAGGAGATAAAATGCTGCCCTGCGGGACACCCATCTCCTGTTTAAAGGAGTCGGAGAGGGTGGAGCCCACACGGACATGGAATGACTGGTTAGACAAAAAATTGTGAATAAAAACGGGCAGATGCCCTTTAAAACCCATGTTCCACAAATCAGACATTATACCACAATTCCAGGTAGTGTCATATGCCTTCTCAAGATCGAGGAAAATTACATAGACATGCTGCTTGTTGACAAAAGCATCTCGAATAAACAACTCAAAGCAGACTAGATGGTCAGTTGTACTACGGAAGCACCGGAAACCGCACTGGAGGTCTGTGATGAGACCCTGCAACTCAAGATGCCACACCAGGCGAGCGTTGACCAAGCGTTCCATAGTTTTGCATAAACATGATGTCAAAGCGATGGGCCCGTAGTTGCCCAGGTCGGAAGGATCCTTACCCGGCTTGGGGATTGGCACAACCACAGCCTGACGCCAAGATTGCGAAAAATGACCGGTTATCCAGATAAATATGGTTAAAGGCCTTGAGAAGTTCAAGGAATGAATCCTCAGGCAGATGTGTTAGGAGCTGATAGTGGATGGTATCTAATCCAGCAGCAGAGTCAGTACATTTCTGCATGACTTGCAATTCTGAAAACATAAAAGGGGCATTATAGTCTTCCGAGTTACCCGATATAAAATCACAAGTATAAGACTCTTGCTTCTCCTTCTCTCCTCGCGCTGGGACCATACGGCGTTGAGGCGCGTCCCCTGGGTGGTGGATAGGGGGTCCCTCGTGAGAGGGGTGCACCGAATGAAATAAGGTGCCGTGAACCAACATGGTCTAAGGGAAGGTGACCCCAACAGAAAACCCCTGGTCCTCCTAGTAAGGGGGTTGGGCGTGGGGGTAGCTTCCCCACCCTGCAAAAAAGGAAATAGCTACAAAAACGCCGACGAAAAGACTAACAGTAATTCCTTTCCTGGAGGAGGAAGGTTCTTCTACTAGAAGACTTATGACGTCCTGTGGTGAAAGCCGGAAGTCTTCGGAAGCCACAGGACCGAACCGCCTCTCTCTATCCAGGGATACAACCATGGGCACATGGAACGTCAAGACCATGTACCAGAGCGGCAAGGCCGCCCAGATAGCAGCGGAAATGCAAAAGTACAACCTTTCCCTGCTAGGCATCAGTGAAGCCAGATGGACGCAGTCTGGCCAGAAAAGGCTGTTAAGTGGGGAGATGATTCTGTATTCAGGTCATGAAGATCGGTCACAGTCTGAGAAAGCCAGCTTCCAGTATCACTAGGCAGGCATTGTCATGGAACCCCCAGGGAAAGAGGAAAAGAGGTAGGCCGAAAAACTCCTGGCGTCGAGACCTCCAAGCAGACATCAAGAGACTGGGAACCACCTGGAGTAGAATCGAAGGAGAAGCACAGGACAGGAGTTGCTGGAGGTCTCTCGTCGACGGCCTATACCCGGGTAGGGGTGACAGGCGTAAGTAAGTAAGTAAAGTTCTCCTTCTCTCGCTGGAAGAAAGGTGGGGGCCGGCCGAGGGCTAGTACGGCTACCTTACCTCTCGGTAGAAGCGGGGACGGGGAGAGGAACCTCCATACCACCCTCAGTGCACAAAGGCGGCCGGGCGTCCCAGCAAGTCAGCGCCATAGAGTCCACGCAACCCAAGAAGGCACAGAAAAGGGAAGCGGCAGAACGCTCAGGCAACAAAGCACTCCCACACAGGGCACAGACAGGGTCGGCGCAAGGCACACAGCCAAACAACAAGTCCAGAAGACCAGCGAACCGGTCGCACCAACACAGTCGAAGTCCGTAGGCTAGGCAAAACACGTCTGCACAGCGTGAGCTAAGTAGAACAACTGGTTGGTCACCACGTGACTCGGAACCTGGTGGGCAGGAACGGGAGACAACTCTCGGCCCTTCTTGGGGTTCCCCGAGTGCCTCCCGGGTTGTGTTGTAACACAACAGGTTCTTAGGCTAAAATTGAGTAAGTAGTAGACACTTCCACATAGTCATGTCATCGGTAATGTTTTTGAGGAAATAAACAAATAGTCAGCAGCGTCCTTTACATCAGTGGTTAGGCATTTGACCGTACATGTTTAGTCCTAATTAAACCATTAAATTTACTGGACTGATCTCTATTGAAATAACATTACTGAGGACTGACATACAACAGGTGGCTGATCGACTATTAAAAAAAGTCTGAGTATGTTGCCAGAATAGCTTGGTGCCTATAAGCGCCAAGCTATTCTGGCAACACCCTTGAACTACGACTGGTATGGATAGTAATAGTCAAACTGGAACACAGTCTCCAGAGGACAACGCTCAAATTCGGGAATTCTGACATAAGGGCTGCAGTGCTGCAGTAAAGTAGATATGTGGTTTCATTACCTTAACCAGTGTCGCTTGCTTATGTTGGTATGACAACAGATGGCATCGTACTGGTCAGCAACCCACACAATCAGAATGATGTAAAACGCAGTTGTTGTGTCGTTGAAAAACTCTGACATTATCGCTTCCATGCCTGAGAAGGGGGAAAAGTGAAAACTTATTTTTACAGCAGATCATGTTGGGATGCAAAAATAAGTCCAAACAAAAACAGCTCATCTCAGGTTAACTCTTAATCACCTATAAGAACATACACTGTCTATTCTGCTGTACCTAGAAGATAGTAAGAAAATTACTGAGAAAATGGGTTACTTCACCAAAGCGTCTAACTTTTTTGAATAGACAGATATTTAAGTCTGTTTTTTTTTTCTTAGCTCACATATGGATGGATAGTACTTTATGTTGTGGTGGAGTATAATTTGGTACCTGTTTATATTATTTACTGTAATTAATTACAGGTAAATTAACTGAAAAAATGCACCTCGATTATTTTGATATCTGTAAATGACAAACAAAAGACGTAAAACTGAAAAATGTGTCAGTGGGCGAAAATATGAATGTGTGTGATAGTGGAGTGAGATAATTTTACATTAGTGATCACGATTACCAGGCAATCCACTGATAATCCTTCAGGTAATCGAAGTGCACGTATATCGTTAGCGGATGTTGCTACACAAATTGATCACCAAGTTCGTCTGTTGGGCAAAAGTTTCGAACATTTCAGCAGGGAAATACTGATAAAAATAATTAAGTGGTGTCGCTTCCAACTCAAGAGGAGTTGTTGGGCCCACATATCGTGTGAAAGGCTGCAAAACAGTTTAAAATTGGCCGCTGAGGCCAGATAGCATCGCCGCCGCCATCTTGCAGTCGTCGCCTCGGTAAACACTGTTGAAATACTCCGGTATCTTCATCATCCCAGTCCGACAGATCGCTAGTATGTACACTAGACACACTTATGTCACTTCCCTCTGGCTCTGAAACTGGATAATTGCCAATTTACTCCGAAATAGCGGTAAACTCTGGGTCACCGTCACTCAATGGAACGTATGTCGCCATGTTTGTAAACACGTGTGTTAGCGAGCAGCCAGGTGCACGGTAAAACTGCCCCAGTTCGACACACACAGTGGCTTAGAGTGCATGCCCAGTGTCTAAAGTTAGTTTGACCTTGCCCCCTATGGTATACAATCTCACCTTCTTCACAGAAGAGCCCACCAACGTATCACATGACTTCTAAATTTAGTACCGAGGACGGGCGTCTATGGGCGCTTTAGGTAAAGACTCAAAGGGCGTTTACGGGCGTTATAGGTGATTAAGAGTTAATATTAACCCTTTGCATGTCGGTAGCGGTTTTAGTCATGATAATCCCTACAGGAATCATTGTGACTAAAACTGCTACTGACATGCAAAGGGTTAACACATTAACTCTCAAAGACACCAAAGTGGAATGGCCATGACTGTTCATGGGTAGTGCCAGATTTAGCTTATCATCTGAAAAGGACTGAACTATGAAAACTATACATGTTTTTACTCACCCACTAGAGCCAAGATAACAGTAAGGAGTGGTGCAGCAGGAAATGCCACGGTAACATTCATCTCCAGCATCTGAAGCAGGTCCACTGCCAGAAAAAAAAACAAGTTCTTTACCTGCTTATTGACCTCCTGACCTAACAGAAGGTTCAGTCAAACAGCAATCCATGGGAAAGACTTTTCATTAGGCGTTTCAAGTCGGACTTTCAAGCATGTAACAGTATTCAAACCAAAACTTAATGAAATACAATATATGTTATATATGTGATATATGTTAACCTTTTGTGACAATTACCTTCGGGGGAAATTGATGCGTTTACGAAGACTTCACTACAAAGTGCCATTCGTCAAGTTATAAATCCACCTAGGTCAAAATGTTATGTAAAAATGCCAGCATCAAAACTGCACTGCGACTGGATGATGGACAGATATTGGAACAATGGCAGATGTCACATTGCGCAGATTCTTTATAGTCTTTGCCAGAAAAAAACGAAGCAAATAAACACAGCTTACCAATAAAGAGAAATATCTGATGGTGCGAGTACCTCAAAAGTGTTGATACTGAAACAGTCTGCAACGAAAAGTATCAGGCGTTTGCTCAAGAAATCGATCAAACAAAAATGAAGGAAACTGAAACAGTATACTGGTCTGTGATTTTCAACCACATTAAGGTAAAAAATCACAGACAAGCACACGTCTAACATCACATCAAGAGAATAGGACTAGGTTGGTACTTCTGTAAAGTTACCAAAGTTTTACCACTTATTGTCAAAAAGGCAGGAAACCTTTGCATATACATGTGAGCACAAATGACAATGTAGGGTGAATGCAAGAGGTTTGCTGGTCTGTGATTTTGGACCATACGGCTGTCAGCCATATGGTCTAAAATCACCGACAATTAGACAACTAGCATTTAAACCTTGATTTTAACCCTTTGTCAGTAGCAGTTTCTGTCACAATGATTCCGGCAGGAATCATCGCAACAACAAGAAAGGCAAAGCCATTATGGCTTACGTGTATCACTGATTACATTATGTGTACCTTTGTTACAAGGGCTGGAGCCGAAATCATGACGGCACTTTTAGGTATCTATCGGCCTGTTTTTTCCTACCGACTCGGAAAAGCGGTTCCAATGGGATTCATGAAGCACTTGTTGTCCTGATTGACGTCATCTAAGGGCCCGTAAGTTATAGGCACAACACCCCTCCTCCAACTTAGCTAAAGTCCCGTTTTAAGTCGCATTCCAAGATGGCTGCGTCCTTACTGCTGGCTATTCATCGAGCACAATTGAGAAGGAGGGGCCGCATTTTCAGGGACAGAACTAACCCTTTGGACCACTATGACGACGTAAAGCTGCACAAGAAGTTTAGATTTACGCGTCAACAGATTTTTGATATAATTGAAGCGGTAAAAGACGAAGTGGATGTGGCGAATCGCAAAGGGGTGTTGAACGCATCCATGCAGGTAACTTTCGAAAATTTTGCAATCACATTGTTTTTTTAAATTAACAGAAAATAACAGAAAAGGGAAATTTAACAGATGGATTGAAATCAAGTCTATAAGCTTTCGGCGGTTGCCGTCTTCGTTAATTATGGTATACGTAATCTTAAGAGGCACGTCAACATTGACTGAATGATAGTGATCATACTCATAAATAGTGCACTACTGCAAGTCATCTCTCTCTCTCGTCTCATTTACTCACTGGAATCAAATACCGATAGGTGTGAGTAAAGTTGTATGTTAACATTAAATCAGCTCAAATGTTGGTCTTACTCAAATTAAATTTTAAGCTTGCTGTAATTAAAATCATAAACACAACAAAAAATTATCAAAGATACTTTTAATTATTTAACAATACAAGACATGAATTTTCAAGCTATGCTATGTATGATTATTTGATAGTATAATGTTATACTAGTATGCTCTCACAGGTTTAAGGTTGGAATTTTATTATTCAATTTATTGTTATTATTATTATTATCATCATCATCATCAGACATCATCATCTTTTAGAATTGTAAATGCACAAAAAAATAAGCATTTCAATTTTTCATGTTTGAGATGAAGAAAGTTAATCTTATCTTATCTTACCTGTTGCCAAAGCTCATAGATTTCATTCTGATTGTAGTATGATTTGATAGTATAATAATGTGATACTGTACTGCTAAACTAGTAGTACTAGTATTATCACTATCAGTATGCACTCTTGAGGTTTAAGGCTGGAATTTTATTATTGTTATTATTATCATCATCATCATCATAATTTTAAATGATGCACAGAAAAATAAGCATTTCAATTTATCATGTTTCTGATGAATAAAGTTAATCTTATCTTTTCTTACCTGTTGCCATAGCTCTTGTTTTCTTTTATTTGTGATGTCGTTGGTAAAAGATGATTGTAAAATGGTCCTATTTTCCCGGATAAACTCTAGGAGACAAGAAATCTCCCCGTTTTGCCAGTTCGGCTTCCTGCTGCTACTGCTGACATTTTTTGATTTTTTGTCTTTGTACGGCATGATGATGAAGATGAAATATTAAAATCACTGTGAACGGGAGGCAGAGTTTGAATGGCGTACATTAAAGTATGAACACGTGCGGACAAAACTAGACGCTGCGCATGCGCATTGGAAGGGCTTCCCCCAAAAAATAAGTCAAGGTCACTAGTCTATAAATAGTTGGGACTTTAGCTGCCATCCCTGTAAATTCCTTCTGCGAGCCCGTCATGAATTCCATTTGACTGGCGTTGTTTATGGGACCGTTCCTAAAAGGACGATTGGGTTTGTGGTCCTGTTAATGAAAAGTCCCGACATGATTTCGGGGGCTGGTTTCTGCAGCAGAAAAATCCATGTTTTCTGAAAATGTAAGCATTTTTCACATACCTGTCAACCCCCCTGATCCTTGAATTGTGTGATGAGTCGACTAAATTAGTATGCACATGAAGGTCTTATCATCAGCTATATTTGTGCCAAATTTGGTTGAAAAATTTGAAAAAATGTGGATATTAATATCTACAATTTTATCAAAAATTGGCATTTTACACACATTTGCCAGCCTCCTGTGACCCTTGACCTTTCTGAGGGATCATCCAAATAAGTATGCATAGATAGGTCTTACCATCAGGTATCTCTGTACCAAATTTGGGTTTGAGGGTGTGAATAGTATTTGAGAAAAAAACATCTTTTGTCAAAAATGGCTATTTCAGACCTATTTCCTGATCTCTTGTGATCCTTGACCTTTCTGAGGGATCAACCAAATTAGTGTGCATAGATAGGTCTTACCATCAGGTATCTCTGTAGCAAGTTTGGGTTTGAAGTTGAGAATAGTATTTGTGAAAAAATAAATTATGTCAAAATAAACTAATTTTGACATATTTCCTGATCCCCCGTGACCTTGACCTTGTGAGAGGTCACTCAAATTGGTATGTTTAGAAAGTTCTTGCCACAAAGTATCCTTGGGCCAAGTGGCTTGAATAGTCTCTGAGAAAATGCCAACTTTAAAGTTTACCATGGACGCCAGACGCCAGACGGACGACCACTGGCCCAAAACATACACTCTTTTTTCTTCGCATGTGAGCCAAAAATCACTACATACAGCCAAAGAGTTAACCCATTAAGCCCACACACACTACAGCAGGAGATGGATCGACCATGAAAATTTAAGAGTAAAGCCACATTATATTGGCGCCTGATGGCACCAAGCTAATCTGGCACAACCCTTGAATATCATGGTCGACCCATCTCCTGCAATTGATGCATGGTCGCTAGGTGACACCTCCAAAATTTGGGTACTTCATCCTTGGGGCTAAATGGGTAAAGTACAAATGCACAAAATCACAAAAAGCACAAACAAGACCTCATCAGCTACAGGATCTGCAATGTGTGAAAGGCTGCACTCTTATTACAGTCCTATACCGCATCGTACTTAGTAAAACGAAATAACAAAAAGATTCCACCCACAAACACTAGCATGATAAATGCAGCAGCAACGTATGAACTTCGAGCCATCCACATGCTGACAAAGCGGTAATGTTCTCCTGTCACCACGTTTCGCAGAAACCCTGAAATAGAAAATGTGATTTTTGTTTTAAAGCAATTTTACAAACTCAATCACAATTCACATTAAATCATTAATTTTTTTATACATTGATACGTTATAATGTAAGTTTGACTGCATATTTTGTGAGGAGAGAAAATGTGTGACTCATTATTATCATGAGAAATTCACACTTAAACAGTGATGGGAGTCACTGTTTAAGTGTGAATTTCTCATGATAATAAGTAAAACAAGAAAGGCAAAGCCCTTATGGCTCACGTGTATGACTGATCAACACATGTGACAATAAGTAAAGGGATGGCTTCTGCACTAGTTAACAAAACTCATGCTTTCTCAAAATTTAATCAGTTTGCACATATCTGTGAAACCCCCTTGACCTTTGCATCGAGTTGACTAAATTAGGATACATAGGAAGGTCTTATCATCAGCTACCTTTGTGCCAAATTTGATTGAAAAGTTTGCAAAAATGTTGATAATAACTACAATTTGTGAGTACTTTTCAGTCGCCTAGCAGGCTGAGGGACTCTGACATTTTCTGTTCTTCATCTGTTTTTCATTGTCTTTTGGATGTTTTGATCACCACAGACTTCTTCGTGATGAATCCCTGGACATTTTGGTGTAATTTTTAAGGACATTTTCCAGTGGAAATGAGAGCAGTTGGACTTGTCATTTTTGTGAAGGCCTTGTGGATACTGTCTGCAATGCACTCTACAGTACAGCCACGCTTGCCAGCTAAGATCTTACTCAGCTCAACTGTGTTTGGCAGCCTTCCCTCAGCCATGTGCATAGGCCTACCAGTACACACGTACTGTGTTATGACAGACAGCAACTGCTACTATGGAAGAGTACCATTATCAGTGCTCCTGCACCTGATGTGTGTGCACACCTGGAGGAGGATGGCGCAAGCAAGGACATCCTATCCCAGTTATCACCCCTTGTGATGTCCACTCTGCCCCGCCCCCCCAGGACTACCCATGTCAGCCAGTTCCCAGAGACTGTTTTCCCAAGTCAACAAGTTCTACATCTACGGACTTGTCACTTGATGCCTACCATACCACGTCATCTCCCAGAAGTGTATTGTCCGAGGTTTCATTGCCTGCAGATTTTTCGCCAACAGACTATCTCTAATGCTCAGTATGCTGCCCCACCACCCAGGGGTGTGTGTCCGCCGGCAGGAGCTGAGCATCACTGCATTCGAACATCATTGCAAACCTACGCATCTTCATGTAAGGCACGCACACATTGTGGTTGGTCAAGAGACTCAGGTAACTTGATTTATGTATCTATCAGTACAGGTGTCTTTGACTGTTCTTCACCTGTGCAGAAATCAGACCAGAACAGGCTGTCATTAGCCTTCTTGAACGCTGTCTTGCAGCAACAAAACTATTGAGATAAGAGATTACATCACCGATCATCAGCTAGATTTCTAGTTGCTGGCTGAAACGTGACTTCAAGATGAGGGTGACGAACCATACATACTAGCTGAATTGACCCCTCCAGGATATTTTCTTAAGTCTTTCCCTTGTGTTGGGTGAGGAGGGGGTGGTATAGCAGTACTAGTCAGGAAGTCCTTAGAAAACTGCACCATGTCCAAACGCTTGCCCTTTAACTCTTTTGAAGCTGTTGAAGTTAGCATCATCAGTGACATCTCAGTTACTCTGACTGTAGTATACCGGCCGCCTCCAAAATAAACTGACTGCTAGCGTATTTTTCAGTGAATTCCAAGATTATGTAGACAGTGCCTCCAGCAGCAGAAACGAATTAGTTATGATTGGAGACTTTAATTTTCATTTTGAAGTTCCATCTGATACTGATGCACTTCATCTGCGTTCACTTCTGTCTGACCATGGCTTGTGTCAGCATGTGCAGGAACCGACTCACAGACGTGGTCACACCTTGGACCTTCTGATCACAGGTGTTATGTGGTGGAGTTGTAGTCGTAGTATGATAAACACACCAGACACACGCACGTAAGGTTCTTTTAAATAAACTTCATTCAGCTGCAATCCGTCACACATGGCTTAAGGATGTAGACAATACTGGAGTAACAGTTCCAACAATATTTTAATTCAGCGATGTGAATTCCACACAATGTATTTCCAAATGCACAAACACTGATACAAAGTCTCTTCTGCAATGCCCACACTGCCGATACAAAGCTTCTCATACGCAGCGCCTCACACAATGTACACCCTATACGGGCCACGTACCTATGATAAACTGCGTGTCTCTACCACTGACAATGCAAGACAATGTACGAACGTGCTTTCCTAGCGCCCTCTTTATTATATATATATACTACCAATTTCCAGAATCATCTATGAAAATCATACAACGCAACCAATCAGAACGAAACACGCAACCAAAAACTCATTAAAATAATCTTTCTAGAAAAACTACAATAGGCTACGAAAATTCGGCTGCTAACTTCAGCTCTAAATCCTAGTGCAGAGATGTTTACCCCCCCAAAAAAATGGAGTAATGGACTATGCCAGAAAGAGTAATCTTGGGTAAAAAGAGTAATGCTTTCTGTCAGCACATTTGATCGTTCTCAAACGCAATCTCACTCAACAAGTTCTTACAAAGCCTTGCAGTTTTTATTTGCACTCGAAATGAGATACAAGTGAAAAGAAAAAAAAAATCACTGTGTTAATTCAGGCATGCCTACCCTCAATTTGAAGTTTCAGTATTAGCTATTTCAAATTTCAGTAATACTATTATTATTGTTACCTATTATTTCTGCACTGTTTTTTATATTGTGCCTTTTATATTAGCATGAGCGCAAAAATAAAAATGACACACACACATCACTAACCAGGACACATATACTTTGCACATCTCTGTAATGGGTTAAATAATGGTTGGGCGCCCCCCCCCCCCCTCCTCCTCCACTTAATTTCATTGCGAAATTTTCTGATCATTGCACTTAGGTCCAACCAAGGGAAAGCAGACACGGACAGGTTGGTTTAAATAAAGGGACGTAATCGAGCAAATTGTCCTAGTATGCTTACTCCCCTTGTTATTGTTTTAATTTGACTAACTCCAACATTTACTTTATTTCTAGATTTAAAAGGCAACTAATATTAATGATAAATTACGAAATCATATAAATTATTATTTTATGTACTAATGTTGGATCTGGTCAAGGACCCGGTTATGTTTTGAAGTAAGATTTTGTTTGATCACTTTCTAAGAAAAAAAGCGGATTGGAATATGATTTCAAAAATCGTAGTTTTTGTTTTAAATAATCGTAATAGTGTGAAAAAAATCGTAGAGTTGCGTAATCTATTCCAAAAATCGTAAGCAATTACTCCAAAATCGTAAGGGTAAACATCTCTGCTAGTGTATAATGAAGTCACATAAAAGTATAGTAGCCCTATCACGACCTTGAGTATCCGCTCTAGAAAATTCAGGAATTTTCACAAAACAAAAAAAAGGCTGCTCAATTCATGCACACAGAAAAACAAAATGTTGCAAACTGTTACGAACTCCCCGACGTCACACATACTAGGTCACTAGACAGCGCGACCTTATCGAAGGTTCTAATCTACGCAAAACAAAGATCGACCGCTATTCTCCGTGCGACTTTTCTAGAAACTTCCGGTAAAACTTAACGAAATCCGCTCTACGTGCAAACGAGAGAAAAACTTACTAAAAAGGTACGTGATTCGTAACCATGATAGCTTAAATAAATATCGGATCGTTTCCTACGATTAACACATGCATGCTCTCACAGGATAACACAACCACAATCGTAACATTACCCCCCTCTTAAGAATGAAATTTCTCAAAAATTTCTTTTCTATCTATCTATATCCCGTAGTCTTGCCGACCGTTGAGGCACCACTGATGACTTGGCAACCAGCTCCCTCCAATCCTCTCTATTCTCTGCCATTCTCAGCGTATCGCCCAGCTTCAGTCCTGTCCACTCTGAGATATTGTCCTCCCATCTTTTCCTCTGTCTTCCTCTCTTTCGTCCTCCTTGCACAGTGCCTTGCAGGATTGTTTTGGCAAGCCCTGCTGAACGCGTAACATGCCCATACCACTTCAGTTTGCGTTTTCTCACAATGGCTAATAAGTCTTCATAGGGCCCGATGGCTTGCCTGATTCTGCTTCCCACTTCCTCGTTTGTGATGTGATCTCTGTATGAGATGCCAAGCAGCCTTCGAAAACATTTCATTTCAGTGGCTTGTATCCTCCTTTCAAGGTCTGCTGTGAGGGTCCATGACTCGCAGGCATACAAGAACACTGAGATGACTAAGGAGCGCATCAGTCTGATCTTGGAGCAGAGTGTGATCCTTTCATATGGTCTTCAATCTTGTCAGTGCTGTTGTTGTCTGTGCAATCCTGGACAGTATTTCTGGTTTTGATCCCTCATCCGTCACAATGGCTCCTAAGTATTTGAATTTCTTAACTGTTTCCAGTTTTTGGCCTCCAACCATGATTTCAGTGCCAATGCCACTGGCGTTATTGGTCATCAGTTTGGTCTTCTCTGCACTGATTTCCATTCCATATGCAATGGCTGTACTATCCAGCTTTTCCACCAGCTGAGCTAGCTCCTTCTCTGTTCCTGCAAGGCCATCAATGTCGTCCGCAAAGCGCAAGTTCGTGATTGTTCTGCCTCCAATACTGACAGTTCCTTCATTATCTTTCAGAGCGTCCGTCATGATTCTTTCCAGGAAGATGTTGAAAAGAGTAGGTGAGAGCAAGCAGCCTTGTCTGACTCCAACTGTAGTCCTAAACCAGTTTCCTATTTTGCCATTGAAGCAGACTGCGCTAGTGGCCTTGTTGTAAAGGTTTGCTATGACTGATCAGGTTGGCATTGATGTTGTATAGCTTCATGGTGGACCAAAGGGCTGCATGCCACACCCTGTCAAACGCTTTCTTAAAATCCACAAAGACATGATAGAGGTCCTGCTGGTGCTGGAGGTATCTCTCACAGAACTCTCAGGTTGAAGATCTGTTCAGTTGTGCTGCGCCCTGGTCTGAAGCCTGCCTGTTCCTCAGCTATGATTTCCTCTGCCTGTGGCTTCAGCCTGTTCAGTAGGATCTTTAACATGACTTTGCTTGGGTGGGTTATAAGACTGATCGTGCGATAGTTCTGGCATTGATGTAAGTTGCCTTTTTGGGGGAGAGTTATTATAAGTGATTGGGTCCATGGTGTGGGCCGATCCCCTGACTGCCAGATCTTATTGCAGATTGTTAGTAAGGCGCTTATCGTGTCTTCTCCCCCTTCTTGGACTAGCTCTGCAGGGATGTTGTCTGCTCCTGCTGCATTCCCTTTTTTCAGCGACTTCACTGCAGCCTCTACTTCTTCTCGGAGGATGGGATAGTTGCCATTGTTGGTCACGGGTGGGTTGACAAGTATGCCTGGGTCCCCTGCAGCTCGGTGGTTGTACAAATCTGAGCAGTACTCTGTCCATCTCTTCAGTATGTCTTGGTCTTCCGCAAGACAGTTCCGTTCACTATCTTGAATGATCGAGGAGCGTCCTTGTTTTACACTGGTCAGGTCTTTCACCAGCTGGTATGCTTTTTTTGCTATTATTTTTGTTCAGATTTTCTTCTACGTGTTTACACTGATCTTCAATCCACTTATTCTTTGCCTTTTTCATGCTTTTCTTGATATCCTGGTTAATTTCTCTGTATTGTTTAGCTCCTTCCACCTCTGATTTCTTTTTCTTTAATTCTCGACACTTGTCACATAGAACAAAGATGTCAGCTGTAACCCAAGGTTTCTTTGCTTGTCGGAGTTTGCCAAGGATCTCACTGGCTGTTTGGGTTACAACAGTGTTAAATGTGTCAACCAGTGTGTCCACGTCCGTGTCTTCTGCACCCAGAAGTAGCAGTGGTGCGAATTTTCCTCCTATCTTTGCCTGAAAGGCTTCCGCTACCTCTGGGTCTTTCAGCTTCTCGAGGTCAAACTTGATTCTGGTGGGACCCTGCTTGTTGACCTTCTTTAGGCGGAGTCGGAAGGTCATCATCACTAAGTCATGGTCACTTCCAATGTCTGCTCCTGGAAAACTTCTTGTCTTGGCAATGTTCACACTGGTTTGGAAGTGTCTCTTCACCTTGATGTAGTCAATCTGGTTATGGTGCTCTCCGTTCAGGCTGTGCCATGTCCACCTTCTGGATGCTTTGTGCGGGCCAAACGTGTTCATCAGCTTTAGATCATTTGAACTGGCAAATTCCAGGAGCCTTAAGCCTCTGTCGTTGGTCTCTGCATTGCAGTAGCGTCCGCATGTGCCTTTCCAGTTCCTAGCAGCATCCTCTCCTATTTTGGCATTTCAGTCTCACTGTACCACAAGAATGTCTTTCTTGGGGGTCTGGTCCAGAACTTCTTGCAGTTGGTCATAGAAGTCTTCTATTTCCTCATTGCCATAGTCTGTTGTTGGGGCATAAACTTGTACAATGGTGATATTAAATGGGGTTGCCCTCAAGCGTATGGTGATAAGCCTACTGGAGACTGGCCGACAACTCATGACGGTGTTCACGATGTCTTTGTGGACGAGAAATCCGACACCCTGTTCGTGTTTGTCTTCTCTGCCACTGTAGTTTCCCCAAGGTTCTACCATCGTACTTCGCAAAGTCCTAGGATGGTCCAATGGTATCTGTTCATTTCATGTGTCAGTTCCTCTACCTTTCCAGGCGTTCTTAATGTTCTGACGTTCCAAGTGCCAATGCTGATGTTTCTGGCATGGAGTTTTGATGGTGATGGTGCACCAGTAACACACTTAACACCTCTGCCCCGGCGCAAGACAGAAGGCGCGGTCCTCTTAGTCTTAAGAATGAAATTTCTCAAAAATTTCTTTTCAAACCTCAAAAATACGGTTGTGGCTGTGTAAACCTACACAAAAACATAAATAAGAAGAACTTCACATCAAAATCCAATCAAAATAATTGTCTCACAGTTCCTTTAAAAAGTCATGAGCACCGAAATGTTTCTTCAAATTGTTCTGGACACAGAAATGTTCATTCAAACTGCTCTGCTCACCGGGATTACACTATACACAACAGTATTCCATAGAGAATGAATGTTCAGACCTGCATGCACAGTACTGTGCAAGGCACGGATAACTTATTATTCAGTCACACACAAACACAGTACCTGTCTTTATCCTCGGATTGCACTCTTAAAAAAAACGTCCCCTGAATAATACCAACAACACAGGAACCAGCAGGAATTTGTGCACAAGTGTGTTAAACGGTTTTATGTAGAAAACCGATGAAGAGGAGATAGAGAACATTAAACACAGGCATTACACACCACTCGTGAGTAGTCCGTTACAGAGAATAGAGAAGGAATTTTTGCTGCCAGCCAGTGACCTAGATAACCTGCTCGCTGGGGGGAGAGGCTACCGCACACCACAGCAGCAGGCTGCGGGCCAAACTAAAGAGTGAAAAAAATGGACGCATCCCAGTAGGAGATGGGGCTACATTTTTACCAGTCTCAAACATCGCGCTTCCTGAGACACGGCTGTACAGAAAGGCCGATTTCTCACTCTTTAGTTTGGCCCGCAGCCTGCTGCTGTGGTGTGCGGTAGCCTCTCCCCCCAGCGAGCAGGTTATCTAGGTCACTGGCTGGCAGCAAAAATTCCTTCTCTATTCTCTGTAACGGACTACTCACGAGTGGTGTGTAATGCCTGTGTTTAATGTTCTCTATCTCCTCTTCATCGGTTTTCTACATAAAAACTTTTTTCTGAAAGATTCAATCAGCTCTGGTGTCGCCTGCCTTTCTCTATACTTTAAGTCACTGGATGACGTCACATCATTGGCTAATACAGCGGCGGCTCTGTGTTGAGACGTGGTACTGCTTCTGCCTGCTATCCCGCGATCTTGGTTGGATCTTCTGATGATGTCGCCTCGGGGAACATCTTTAGAAGGACACCGTATGGCTTTGTGACCTTTCTTTCCACAGAGAAAACATGTCAGGTTCTCCACCGGCTTGTATTTCCGGGTGTCTCTGACACTGTGGATTTCTTCTGCTGGTGCAGACACACGCTGTGGCTTACTGGACCCGAACTTCATGTTGTGGGCGTCAAGGTATCTTTGAGCGAAGTCGGCCAGGGCCTTTAGGGACTGGTCTTTTTGCTCTCTGAGTTGGGCGGCCAGGTCCTTAGAACATGCGTTAAAGACTTGTTCTTTGATGATGAGGTCACACAGGTCCTGGTACTCTTTGTTTAAGTCAGCCAGCTCTATCCATTTCTCTAGGTAGCTCCTGATTCTCTCAATGAATAGGCCAGGTGTTTTTCCTTCTTCAGGCTTGCAGTTTCGAAATCGTCGCCTGTAACCCTCTTCAGTGAAGTCGTACTGTCTCAGCAAGGCGGTTTTCAACTGTGCATAATCTTCGGCTTCTTCTCTTGGCAAGCGGGTGTAAAATTCAAGCGCTTTGCCAGTTAGAAGTGCACTCAGCTTGATAGCCCAAGTCTCTTGTTTCCAGTTATTACTGCTTGCGAAGTGCTCGAATCGCTCTAAGTAAGCGTCCATCTTATCTGAATTTTCTGCGAAAGGTGGTAACTTTGGCGCACGGGCTGTTTGTTCTCTGCTGGCTAATGCTGTTGCTTCAGAAGCCCTCTGGCTCTGTGCCTCTATCTCCATCTGTTTCAGATGAATTTCGTGTTGACGCTGCCTCTCCGCCTCTTCTCGCTGTTTCTCTGCCTCTCTTCGCTGTTTCTCTGCTTCTTCTGCTTGGATTTTGAGTTTCCTGATTTCATGTTCTTTAGCTCTTTCTTCTCTTTCCAATCTCTCTTTTTCTTCTTTCTCTCGTCTTTACTTCTTTCTCCTCTCTCTCCAGTCTCTCCTTTTCTTCTCTCTCTCGTTTCTTTTCTTCTTTCTCCAGTCTCTCCTTTTCTCTTTCTAATCTCTCCTTCTCTCTCTCCTTTACAAACTCGAGGAGTTGAGCTCCTTCGAGTCCACATTCCTTTCCAATTTCCAGGAATGTCTCCATTTCCGATGTCGCCATCTCTGCGTTTCACTGCTGGCTGTTTTCTCCTGCTACCCTTTCCACTGAACCAACTGAAGAAGTCCCGTCGGAGGTGCCAAAATGTTACGTGGTGGAGTTGTAGTCGTAGTATGATAAACACACCAGACGCACGCACGTAAGGTTCTTTTAAATAAACTTCATTCAGCTGCAATCCGTCACACGTGGCTTAAGGATGTAGACAATACTGGAGTAACAGATCCAACAATATTTTAATTCAGCGATGCAAACTCCACACAATGTATTTCCAAATGCACAAACACTGATACAAAGTCTCTTCTGCAATGTCCACACTGCCAATACAAAGCTTCTCATACGCAGCGTCTCACACAATGTACACACTATACGGGCCACGTACCTATGGTAAACTGCGTGTCTCTACCACTGACAATGCAAGACAATGTACGAACGTCTTTTCCTAGCGCCCTCTTTATATATACTACCAATTTCCAGAATCATCTACGAAAATCATACAACGCAGCCAATCAGAACGAAACAAGCAACCGAAACTCACTAAAATAATCTTTCTAGAAAAACTACAATAGGCTATGAAAATTCGGCTGCTAACTTCAGCTCTAAATCCTAGTGTATAATGAAGTCACATAAAAGTATAGTAGCCCTATCACGACCTTGCATATCCGCTCTAGAAAATTCAGGAATTTTCACAAAACAAAAAAAAAGGCTGCTCAATTCACGTGCACAGAAAAACAAAATGTTGCAAACTGTTACGAACTCCCCGACGTCACACATACAAGGTCACTAGACAGCGCGACCTTATCGAAGGTTCTAATCTACGCAAAACAAAGATCGACCGCTATTCTCCGTGCGACTTTTCTAGAAACTTCCGGTAAAACTTAACGAAATCCACTCTATGTGCAAATGAGAGAAAAACTTACTAAAAAGGTACGTGATTCGTAACCATGATAGCTCAAAATAATATTGGATCATTTCCTACGATTAACACATGCATGCTCTCACAGGATAACACAACCACAATCGTAACAACAGGGGAGAGCTCCTTTCATGTTCAGGACGTTCATGTGTTTGATTCGCTGTTGTCGGATCATAAAAGTGTTGTCTTTCATGTGCTTGCATCTCGGCCTCGTTCCACAAAATGCTCGATGACTTCCAGAATCTTTCGTCATATCGACATGGAAGTTTTCAGCTCCGATGTAAAGGCGACTTTTGACGGTGTATTCACACTGCCCAGTACATGAACTGCTGAACACTTACAACTGTACACTCTGACATTCTCAACAAGCATGCGCCACTCACCACCAGACGCATAACCTCATGTCCCCCGCCCCCTTGGCTAACGAAGGAACTGAAAGATGCCAAGCGCAAGCTTCAAAGCACTGAGAGACTGTGGAGGTGTAGTGGACTTACAGTGCATAGACTAGAGACATGTTTGTGAAGCATCATGCTGCACTCAAGTCCTCACAGGGAGCAGCTAAGAAAGACTTTGTGCCAAACTTGAAGTCTGCACATCTAGTCGTCAGCTGTTTAGCTTACAAATGAACTGCTTGGAAAGAAAAATGAACCTATACTTCTGAATACCATTCCGATGAATGATCTACCTGATAAGTTTTGTCAGTACTTTGACTCTAAGATAAGCACGATCCGTCAGAAACTGGACAACTGTTCTGATGCTGTGTCCTATACTCGATATGACGGGCCTGTGTTACACGTGTTCACTTCTGTCACAGAGGAGACTGTAAAATTAATTATTTCGTCACCCACCAAATCGTGTTCCCTTGAGTTGAACCCATTCCCACCTCTGTGCTCAAGCTATGCCCTGATGAGCTTGCGAGTGTGATAACCAGAATTATTAACTTGTCTCTGGAGTCAGGGTCTGTGCCTCGGCATTTTAAGCAGGCTGTTTTGATTCCGTTGTTGAAGAAGGCAGGGATGGATGCAAAATTATAGACCACTGTCTAATCTTCCCTTTCTTTCCAAGATTCCGGAGAAAGTTGTGCCAAGTCAGCTCATGTCACATCTCAGTAGTAATGATTTACTTGAACTGTACGTCTGCATATCGAAGAAATCACAGTAATGAGACAGCCTTGCTTCACATTACCAACAGCCTGCTTACAGTTACACATGCTGACATCGGACATGTCTCTTTGCTATCATTATTAGACCTGTCTGCGGCGTTTGACATGCTGGATCATGGGATTCTTTTAGAACGCCTACGCGTGTCTTTTGGTATTTCCGGTACAGCGCTGTCATGCTCAAGTCTTACCTTCTTGAAAGATATCAGTCTGTATGTGTGAATGGGATCATGTCTCAGCCTGTGCTTTTGAAGTATGGTGTCCACTGGGGTCTGTTTTGGGTCCTCTGCTGTTCTCTCTTTACACTGAACCAGTTTTCCCGAATCATCAGCCAGAATAGCTGCATCACAAGTATGCTGATGACACTCAGGTCTCTAAGTCTGACCATCCTAGTAACCTGCAGACCACTGTCTCCAGTGTGGAGAAGTGTATAGTTGAATTTAACTCTTAATCACCTATAACGCCCGTAAACGCCCTCCGGGTCTTTACCTAAAGCGCCCATAGACGCCCGTCCTCGGTACTAAATTTAGAAGTCATGTGATACGTTGGTGGGTTCTTCTGTGAAGGTGAGATTGTATACCGTAGGGGGCAAGGTCAAACTAACTTTAGACACTGGGCATGCACTCTAAGCCACTGTGTGTGTCGAATTGAGAGAGTTTTACCGTGCACCTGGCTGCTCTCTAACGCACGTGTTTGCAAACATGGCGACATACACGACAATGACCCAGAGTTTACCGCTATTTTGGAGTAAATTGGCAATTATCCAGTTTCAGAACCAGAGGGAAGTGACATAAGTGTGTCTAGTGTACATCTAGTGTACATACTAGCGATCTGTCGGACTGGGATGACGAAAATACCGGAGTATTTCATCAGTGTTTACCGAAGCGACGACTGCAAGATGGCGGCGGCGATGCTATCTGGCATCAGCGGCCAATTTCAGACTTTTTTGCAGCCTTTCACGCGATATGTGGGCCCAACAACTCCACTTGAGTTGGAAGCGACACCACTTGATTATTTTTATCAGTATTTCCCTGCTGAAATGTTCGAAATTTTCGCCCAACAGACAAACTTGGCGATCAATTTGTAGCAACATCCGCCGACGGGGATACGTGCACTTCGATTACCTGAAGGATTATCAGTGGATTGCCTAGTAATAGTGATCACTAATGTAAAATTATCTCACTCCACTATCACACACTTTCATATTTTCGCCCACCGACACATTTTTCAGTTTTACGTCTTTTGTTTGTCATATCAAAATAATCAAGGTGCATTTTTTTCAGTTAATTTACCTGTAATTAATTACAGTAAATAATAAAAACAGGTATCAAATTACACTCCACCACAACATAAAATACTATCCATCCATATGTCAGCTAAGAAAAAAAAACCAGACTTAAATATCTGTCTATTCAAAAAAGTTATAGACGCTTTGGTGAAGTAACCCATTTCTCAGTAATTTTCTTACTATCTTCTAGGTACAGGAGAATAGACAGTGTATGTTCTTATAGGTGATTAAGAGTTAAAGACTGGACGACTTGCAACGGACTAAAGTTAGAGAGCATGCTTGTTGGTACTCAAGCAAGAACATCAGTCTCCAGCAGTGATCACATTTCCATAGGTGGCCATGACATTTCTTTCAAATCCGATGTAAAAAATCTTGGCGTTTACCTCAATTCGAGTTTATAGATGGAAAAACAGATCAGCCATCTTCGCCACACTGCCTACCTGGAACTCCACAGAATAGGCACGATCAGATCCTTTCTGACCTCGCGCTGGGACCATATGGCGTTGAGGCGCGTCCCCTGGGTGGTGGATAGGGGGTCCCTCGTGAGAGGGTGCACCGAATGAAATAAGGTGCCTTGAACCAACATGGTCTAAGGGAAGGTGACCCCGACAGAAAACCCCTGGTCCTCCTAGTAAGGGGGTTGGGCATGGGGGTAGCTTCCCCACCCTGCAAAAAAGGAAATAGCTACAAAAACGCCGACGAAAAGACAAACAGTAATTCCTTTCCTGGAGGAGGAAGGTTCTTCTACCAGAAGACTTATGACGTCCTGTGGTGAAAGCCGGAAGTCTTCGGAAGCCACAGGACCGAGCCGCCTCTCTCTATCCAGGGACACAACCATGGGCACATGGAACGTCAAGACCATGTACCAGAGCGGCAAGGCCGCCCAGATAGCAGCGGAAATGCAAAAGTACAACCTTTCCCTACTAGGTATCAAAGAAAAAATCCGACCACATCACTCCCCTGCTCAAGCTCCTTCACTGGCTCCCCATCCCCCAACGCATCCAATACAAGATTCTGTCTCTCTGCTACAAATCCCTGAACAACTACGCTCCTGCGTATCTCTCCAACTTACTTCACCCCTACACTCCTCCCCGCTCCCTCCGCTCTGCCTCTGACCCTCTCCGCCTCCTCATCCCCCGCACCAAACTCAGCACTTTCGGCCCCCGCTCTTTCTCAGTATACGGTCCAACCACCTGGAACACTCTCCCACTCTCTCTCCGTCAGAAACACTCGCTCTCCTCCTTCCAGTCTGCCCTCAAAACTCATCTCTTTCAACAGTTCTAGCACTATATCACCACACTCCCCAGCCCAAGCTGACCGTTCTAATGTATCTTCACTATTTGTGTTACGCGAGTCATTGTCTAAAGCGTGCGCATGCGTGTGCGAGTTGTGAGTGTGCGCTTAGAGTTATAATTATTATAAGATAAGCGCATTATAAATACCGTAATTATTAATTATTATTATTAAGCCACATGGACGCAGTCTGGCCAGAAAAGGCTGTTAAGTGGGGAGATGATTCTGTATTCAGGTCATGAAGAGGAGAATGCCCCCCATACAGAAGAAGAAGATGGGGATGGATCGGTCACAGCCTGAGAAAGCCAGCTTCCAGTATCACTAGGCAGGCATTGTCATGGAACCCCCAGGGAAAGAGGAAAAGAGGTAGGCCGAGAAACTCCTGGCGTTGAGACCTCCAAGCAGACATCAAGAGACTGGGAACCACCTTGAGTAGAATCGAAGGAGAAGCACAGGACAGGAGTTGCTGGAGGTCTCTCGTCGACGGCCTATACCCGGGTAGGGGTGACAGGCGTAAGTAAGTAAGATCCTTTCTGACAGAAAAGACTACTGCCCAGCTTGTATGCTCTCGCATACTGTCCCGTCTAGATTACTGTAATTCTCTACTTGCTGGTATATCATCTGATCAACTCACTCGCAATCAGCGTATCCAGAATAATGCAGCCAGGTTAGTCCTTCGCAAAAAACGCACTGATCATGTCACACCACTGCTAAAGCATCTCCACTGGCTACCTGTCAAGCAGAGAATAGAGTACAAGCTGGCCACTTTGGCATACAAACACTACGACAATGCACTTCCTGCATATCTGTCCTATTCCCTTGCATCACACAATCCTAGTAGAAGTCTACGCTCAAGCTCACAGAAACTGCTTGTTCAGCCCAGAGTCAACCTAAAAACTGCTGGTGCACGTTCTTTCAGTTATCAAGCCCCTCACGTCTGGAACTCATTTCCACTGCAGGTCCGTCTATTCCCCACCCTGATGTCTTTCAAAACAAATTTGAAGACCCATCTTTTCCAGGTAGCATATCAGGATTAGCTTAGTCTGGATGTGCTGCCTGGAAATGTTGGCTGTTGTCTTATATGTGTAGCCGTGTATGTAGATTTTGGACCTATTTCTTGAGCTCTTGTGACCCTCGACCTTTCCGAGAGATCAACTAAATTAGTATACATAGAAAAGTTTTACCATCAGGTATCTTTGTACCAAATTTGGGTTTGAAGTTGTGAATAGTATTTGAGAAAAAACATCCTTTGTAAAAATATGGCTACTTTGGACCTATTTCCTGAGCTCTTGTGACCATTGACCTTTCCGAACGATCAACCAAATTAGTGTGCATATAAAGGCCTTACCATCAGGTATCTTTGCAACAAGTTTGGGTTTGAAGTTGTGAATAGTACTTGAGAAAAAATAAATTATGTCCAAAATAGCTATTAATGATATATTTCCTGATCCCCTGTGACCTTGACCTTTGTGAGAGGTCACTCAAATTGGTATTTTTAGAAAGGTATTCCCACAAAGTATCCTTGGGCCAAGTTTGAAGACTTTAGCTTGAATAGTCTCTGAGACAATGCCAACGTTAACGTTTATGACGGACGATCGACGGACGACCACTGGCCCAGAACAGACTCACTTTTGCTTCGCACGTGAGCCAATAAAAGGAGGTACGTTTCAGATTAGCAAATTGACAGACTGTCATTGCAGTTCCAAAGCGTGTTTCTTTCTCTCTTGGTTTTTTTATTGTCACTGATAAAGTCCCAAGTTAGGTTCACTTCTAAGGGACACACACTTAATCCATTTCATGCGCAAAATCCCCAAACCACACTAGCAACTGTTCTACCCCTAAGAGGACCCTAACAAGGCTGTTCTCAAAAGTCTCTTGCCTATTTACCAATGCACAATTTTAGTTGAACATCTCAGTAATCTCACCTTTATTTTCTTCCTGCTCAGCAAGTTGTTTGATGGAAGACATGAGGATATCATCATATCCCAGAAACTCGTCCAACAAAAATCGACTCAACCCATCTCCAAAACACTCATCTTTCAAAGGATCTGTCCAAAAGAAGACAACAAAAGGTGTGTTGAGCAAGAGGCACAGATCCTCCTGAGCCCCCATATTTACAGGGGTTCATGAGAATCCAAGTCTCAGGCAAGTCGATGTACATTTATTTACTGACTGCGACTCTTCAACAAAGTGAAAATTCCTAAATTTGGTGGTCAAAGGTGGTGCCAGGTTAGCTTGGCAGGAGCGTTTTGACCATGATACTTGACAGTTTAACTCATTCAGCCCGATGCACGTATATCCCAAATTTTGGAGGCGTCATCTAACGACTACACACCTGCTGCAGGAGATGGGTCGACCATGATAATTCAAGTGTAGTGCCAGATTTGTTTGGCGCCAACAGGCACCAAGCTAATCTGGCATTACCCTTGAATTATCATGGTCGACCCATCTCCTGCTGTAGTGCGTCAGGGCTGAATGGGTTAAAGATGGCCATATCGAGCAACTTCCATAAACTATCATGGTCGATCCACACCTTGCTGTAATGTGTCAGAGCTGAGCAGGTTACATTTCACACAAGCAAAGTTGTTGTTGATAAAGAAAATGACATACCGAGAGTGATGAGCATGACAGTAATGTTGAGACGCTGTCGAGTCTTGGGTGAAAGTCTGAGGAATCCGTACTCCAGAGCATACTCCACAATATACTTCTCCTCTGGCCACACTGCACACATTCAAACTGATCAGTTTATGCTGAACATCAGTACTACACGATCCATAAGCAAAAAGAATTGATCATTCACAATAGACACCCTAGATAAAAATAACAAGAAAGATGAAGCCCTTATGGCTCACATGTATGACTGATTTAAATGTGTGACATTTTGTGACAATAAATAAAGGGGCACTGCCTTTGACAGGTTTCTGATATAATTCTGATTAACGCTTTTCATCCTGATACACCCATTGCTTTAAATGAATCTATGATAGTTCAAGGGCGATGCCAGAATGGCTTGTCGCCTGAGGCACCAAAGCTATTCTGGCACCACCCTTGAACTAAAATGCTTGATCTATCCCTTAATCTGCAATGTAGCCTTCATAGGACAATAAGCAATTTTTTAACAAGAAAGGCAAAGCCATTATGGCTCACGTGACCGATTTGCATTTGTGGCAAGGGTTGGCTTCTGCAGCAGCAAAATCCATGTTTTCAGAAAATGTAAGCATTTGTCACACACCTGTCAACTCCCCTTGGCCTTTGTGATGAGTCGACTAAATTAGTATGCATAGAAAGGTCTCATCATCAACTATCCTTGTGCCAAACTTGGTTGAAAAAAATGCAAAAATGTGGATAATACCTACAATTTTATCAAAAATTGGCATTTTACACACATTTGCCAGCCTCTTGTGACCCTTGACCTTTCCGAAGGGTCATCCAAATTAGTATGCATAAATAGGTCTTACCATCAGGTATCTCAGTACCAAATTTGGGTTTTAAGTTGTGAATAGTCATATTTGAGAAAAAAACATCTTTTGTCAAAATATGGCGGTTTTGGACGTATTTCCTGAGCCCTTGTGGCCCTTGACCTTTCCGAGGGGTCATCCAAATCAGTATGCATAGATAGGTCTTACAATCAGGTATCTCTGTAGCAAGTTCGGGTTTGAAGTTGTGAACCGTTTTTGAGAAAAAATATCTTTAGTTAAAATATGGCTATTTTTCACCTATTTCCTGAGCTCGTGACCCTTGACCTTTCCAGGGGATCAATCAAATTGGTATGCATAGAAAGGTTTATTAACAGGTACCTTTGAACCAAGTTTGGGTTTGAAGTTGTGAATAGTATTTGAGAAAAAATAAATCATGTCAAAATATAGCTAATTTTGACATATTTCCTGATCCTCTGTGACCTTGACCTTTGTGAGAGGTCACTCAAATTGGTATGTTTAGAAACGTCATGCCACAAAGTATCCTTGGGCCAAGTTTGAAGACTGTGGCTTGAATAGTCTCCGAGAAAAATGTATTTGTTTCTTCAAAAACATTACAGATGACATGACTTCGTGGCCATGGCGCTGGATGTGCCTCTGACCACGCTTGTGACGTCTGCTCCACCTGGCCTGAGCTGCGATGGTCGCAGCTATGGAGCTTCTACTGACGCGAGCGCCCGGCACATGTGAGTGCTTCGAGACCAGTCGAGATGCCATCCTCCGTGCCCCCTGCACCGACCACTCGAGACCGCGACGACCTTATGGAGAAGACGCCACACCGGACGCAACAGACTCGTGCGCAGAGTGGGTCTTTGATCGATGCGGCCGCTCCCAGGAGGGAGCGCGCCCGGACAAAGCTTTCTGACAGGCAGAGAACCCGCCTCACTGAGTCCGGTTCGGAGAGACGCGCTTCGCGCCGTCCCATGTCCTTTTCCGATCCCCGCTCGTGTCCACGAAAGCCCGCTGGCCCGTACGGGGAGTCACCTCGCCGGCAGAGAGCCCGCCTCATTGAGTCCGGCTCGGAGAGACATTCACGCACGCGTCGAAGCACTCACAGGTGCCGGGCGCTCGCGTCTGTAGAAGCTCCATAGCTGCGACCATCGCAGCTCAGACCAGGTGGAGCAGACGTCACAAACGTGGTCGGAGGCACATCCAGCGTAATGGCCACGGAGTCATGTCATCGGTAAGTATTTTTCGAAAAAATACCTTTTAGAGAAAAATGAATTTTTCCTTAAAATAATTTTTTTAGAAAAATACTTACTGATGGTATTACTGATAGGAAGATATACTTAGCCTGTCAATTTCAGCCTCCAAAATTGTTGTGTGTTGCTACACAACCAGGGACGTAATTCTAGCTAGCAGCTACCCCATCCCCTGAGTGGCCTCCCTATCCTCCGGATAGCCTCACTTCCTGATCTCGCGAGAGGCCGTTATTTCCAAGTTCTATCTTAGCAGACAGACGGCAAGCGGGGAAGGTGGGAGGGAAATCTGAGTAATACCATCGGTAAGTATTTTTCGAAAAAATTTATTTTAAGGAAAAATACATTTGTTTCATCAAAAACGTTACCGATGGTATTACTGATAGGAAGAATGGCGAAGAGGAGGAGGGTGCCGTTGCAAAGACTCAGCCATGGGGTAACTGCTTAGCTAGGTCCCGTTCAAGCACACACTCTTGACAATTTCAGTTAAGTATTACCTATAGCGCATCCAGCGCCGGGAGGGAGTGTTGCGCCACAGCAATGTCCCCCACTAGTGCCAGGTTTTGCCTATGGCCAGACAGGTCACGGAAGTAAAAACGGGCAAAAGTAGAGTCGGCCCTCCAGCCCACCGCCGCCACAATGTCCCGCATGGCGCAGTTGCGGTCGAACGCTACGTTCGTGGAGACAGCCCAGACTTCGTGCGCTTGCATTTTCAACCTCTTTGCTCCCTCTGTCGAGAGGTCTTCGTAAGCGGATCTAATGATTCCGCGCAGCCAAGCGGAAATCGTCTGAACAGAAATATCATTCTTGCCCGGAGCTAAGGGCAGGAAGAGGCGTAAACGACCTCGCCGTAGAGGTTTCGACCGGCGGAGGTAAATTTTTAACGCCCTTATCGGGTCTTGTTGGTGTACGTCCTGGAGCATATTTGGGCTCCGCAATGGACGAAGTGATCGGTTGAGGTGGGGCGGAAGGGAGCCTGTTCTTGGCCAAAAAGGAAGGACTAGTGAGGAGTTGGACAGAGGCGTCGGCCCGGAGTTGTAGGCAAGACGGGTGTATGGAGAAAGTGTGGAGTTCACTCACACGAGAGGCAGTGGCCAGAGCCAGTAAGAAGCACGTTTTTCGAGTCAAGTCAGAGAACCGTGCCAAATGCAGGGGCTCAAAACGGGCAGTGTTCAGCCATGTTAAGACCCACGCGAGGTCCCAGCGAGGTAGTAGGGAGCGCGTGACAGGTCGCTGGAGGTGAAAATGAGCCATAAGATCGGCGAGATTTTTGCATGCACCAGGATCGGGCAATCCCAAATGGCAGTATGTATCAGCCACCATAGAAAGATATCCCCGAATAGTAATGGGTGCTAGAGACTGATCCTGAAAGAGCCACAGAAAGAATTCAGCCAGCTGAGGCATAGTCAAAGCAGTGGGGGAAAGTTGTCTAGTACTGCACCAAGCTTGCAGAACTCTCCATTTTCCCTCATAAACCTTCCAGGTGGAAGGGCGTCGTGCTGAAGCGATAGCCACCACCGCTGCATCCGAGAAACCTCGAGCTGTGAGGGCACGCCGCACAACCTCCAGGCGTGTAAGAGGAGGTTCTCCGGGCAAGGGTGAAAAAGGTCTCATCGGGGTTGCTTCAGCATCGTCCGCGGCGTTGGCAGCTGGAGCGGGGGATCTGTGGCGAGACTCAGAAGATCCGTTGTCCAGTTCTTGTTCCAAGAAAATGGGGCTACCATAAACAGCAACGTGTTGCAGCCGCGGAGTTTGAGGAGAATCTTGTGGATCAGGACCGAGGGAGGGTTTGCGTAGGCCAGGAGACCCTCTCAAGGAATGGAGAGAGCGTCTACCGCCCACACCAGCGGGTCTGGGAATGGAGAGAGGAAGAGGGGAAGTTGTGTACTCCACCGCGTCGCGAACAGGTCGCTCATGGGTGTCTCCCAGTGGACACAAATCATGCGAAAAATGTCGGGGCGGAGGGTCCACTCTGTATGGAGAAGTTGATCCGGACGGGACAGAGAATCCGCCAACACATTGAGCCGTCCCGGAATGTGACGCGCCCGTAGCATGATGTCCTGATCCTGGCACCACACAAGAAGGTGGAACAGAAGGATGCACAGGGAAGGTGAACGCGTCCCGCCCTGCTTCTGAATGTATGTCACAACCGTCGAGTTGTCTGATAGGACTAAGACCTCCTGGTGAGACACGTGCGTCTACCAAGCGATGAGAGCGAGCCAAACTGCTTTCAACTCCAGCCAGTTGATGTGTTTGCCCACCATCTCCGTAGGCCACAGGCCCGACGTCTCGTGAAAGTCCGGGAGAAGGAGCGCTCCCCAGCCAGAGAGACTGGCATCTGTGCAAATCGACAGGTAGGGTATTGGGGATGCTAGGGGAACCCCGGAGGCTAACCAAGAGGGGTCTGTCCACCGGAGGAGAAAGGGACAAAACCGGAACGCGTGCTACTAAATCCCCTGAAGACGGTCGCCAGAGGAGAAGTAGATGCAATTGAATCGGACATGAGAAGAGCCGACCGAGAGGAAGTAAATCCGCTGCACGATGTACGCGCGGGTGACCGGCTACTAGCCGGGGTGCTAGGGGACACCGTAAGACCCGCTGCGCCGAGCAAAGGGTCATAAAGTGACGAGCCATGGTGACGCTCAGGCGGAAGAGCGTCTGAACGGTGTATGCGCGGTGACCGGCTACCCACTGGGGCGCTATGGGACACCGCAAATCCCGCCGCGCCGAGTAAAGGGTCATGAAGTGACGCGCTATGGCGACGCTTAGGCGGAAAAGTGTCTGAACGTTCTATGCGCGGTGACCGGCTACGAGCCAGGGCGCTGCGCGGTGACCGGTTACAAACCGGGGCGCTAGGGAACACCGGGAGCCTTGCCGGGCCGTGCAAAGTGTCATGAAGTGACGATCTATGGCGACGCTTAGGCGGAAAAGTGTCTGAACGGTGTATGCGCGGTGACCGCCTACGAGCCAGGGCGCTGCGCGGTGACCGGTTACGAACCGGGGCGCTAGGGGACTCTGGGAACCTCGACGCGCCGTGCAAAGTGTCATGAAGTGACGAGCTATGGTGACGCTTATGCGGAAAAGTATCTGATCGGTGTATGCGCGGTGACCGGTTAATAGCCGGGGCGCTAGGGGACACCGGAAGACCCGACGCGCTGAGCAAAGTGTCATAAAGTGACGATCTATGGCGACGCTTAGGCGGGAAAGTGTCTGATAGGTGTATGCGCGGTGACCGGCGACGAGCCATGGCGCTGCGTGGTGACCGGTTACAAACCGGGGCGCTAGTGGACACCGGGAGCCTCGCCGTGCCGTGCAAAGAGTCATGAAGTGACGTGCTATGGCGACGCTTAGGCGCAAAAGTGGAGGTGGGCAAGGCCACACCAGTCTGATTGGTAACCGTGTTAGGGTTAATCAGATGCCGGTGTCCCGCCCCCCAAGGTATAGAGGGAAGTCGCCGCGAGTGACCCGTCTCCGTAGAGCGGGTGCGCGGGACCGATAGTAAACAGCGCTCCTGAGAGCGAGAACGCATAGGAGAGGAAAAAAACTTACCTCCCACAGCAGAAGGGACAGCGTCCGTAACCTTGTCCGGTGTGATAGACGAAGATAACTGCAAGGGTACTTGAACCGGGACATAGGAGTGTAGGGTGAGGGAGCGAACGGAGTCCGGGGACCGAGAGCGACTGGAAAACCCGTCGACTGAGGCCGAATTGGGAGGGGCTGGTGGGACTGGAGCCGTAGAAAAATTCATTTTTCTCTAAAAGGTATTTTTTCGAAAAATACTTACCGATGACATGACTTTATGGAAATGTCTACTTCTAGCTCAATTTTAGCCTACTTACCCGTTGTGTGCCCACACAACCCGGGAGGCACTCGGGGAACCCCCCTAGAGGGGCCGAGAGTTGTCTCCCGTTTCCCGCCTTACCGGCTCCGGTCACGAGACCGGCCAGTTTTTTCTGATACTTCGCTCGAAAGCGGCAAGCGGGGCAGGAGGGAGGGTCCTCCGAGTCATGTCATCGGTAAGTATTTTTCGAAAAAATACCTTTTAGAGAAAAATGAATTTGTTTCCTCAAAAACATTACCGATGACATGACTTTATGGAAGAATTGCGATGAGGAGGAGGGTGCCGCGCAACTCTTAATGGTAAACAGCGCCGTCCTCCCAGTCGCAACCTCCCGACAATTTTAGCGAAGTGCATAGATAGGCGCCGGTGGCGCCGGGAGGGAGTGTTGCGCCGCGGCGATGTCCCTCACTAGTGCGAGATTCTCTCTTTGGCCTGCCAGGTCCCTGAGGTAGAAGCGGGCGAATACAGATTCAGTCTGCCAGCCCACGGCTGCCACGATGTCCTTGACAGCGCAGTTTCGGTCAAATGCGAGGCTCGTGGCCATGGCTCGTACCTCATGTGCGCGAACGAATGTGCAGCCTCTTCGCTTCCTGCGGGGAGATATCTTGATACGCGGAGCGTATAACCCAGCGGAGCCAGGACGAGATCGTCTGGGCTGTTATGTCATTCCTGCTGGGTCTCAGAGGTAGGAAGAGGCGCGAACGCCCTCTGCGGAAGGCTTTAGATCGTCGCAGATAAACTCTAAGGGCGCGCACGGGATCCTGTTGCCTGGTCTCCTGAGACAGAGGGTTGGTTCTTAGCGGCCGTAAGGTGATAACCTGAGGTGCCGTCAGAGGAGACCTGTTCTTGGCCAGGAAGGCAGGGTCAGTGAGTAGTTGAACAGACCCATCCGCTCGGAACTGTAGGCAGGTAGGCCGCGCCGAGAGTGCGTGTAGCTCACTCACCCGAGAGGCGGTAGCAAGGGCCAGCAGGAAGCACGTCTTCGTGTCACATCTGCGAAACGGGCCAAGGTAAGGGTTCAAATCTGTCAGAATTTAACCACGTTAGCACCCAGGGCAGGTCCCAGTGGGGAAGGAGTGAGCGGTGTGTTGGGCGCTGGATGCCGAAGTGACCCATAAGGTCGGCTAAGTCTTTGCAGGCGCCCGGGTCTGGGTGTCCAAGGTGTCGATAAGTGTCAGCGATCATGGACAGGTAACCCCTCACGGTGATGGGGGCCAGGCCTAAGTCTCGAAAGAGCCAGAGGAAGAAGTCCGCCCGCTGAGGATTAGTCAGTTCCGTGGGTGACAGGCCGTGCTCAGAGCACCAGGAACACAGGACTCGCCACTTTCCCTCGTAGACTCGGATGGTGGATGGTCTGCGGGCCGAAGCGATTGCCTCCACTGCTGCACCCGAGTAGCCTCTAGCTCCGAGGGCTTGCCGCACAACCTCCAGGCGTGAAGGAGGAGCCGCTCCGGGCAGGGGTGGAACAGCGGCTGACGCGGTTGCTTGAGCATGGTGCGTGGGGCGGGAAGCAGCAGGGGCGGGTCCGTGGCGAGGCTGAGAAGGTCAGTGGTCCAGGAGCGGTTCCAGGCGAACGGTGCAACTAACAGCAGGACCGCCGAGCAGCCCCGCAGCTTGAGAAGGACTTTGGGTACGAGAACCGTCGGGGGGAAGGCGTAAGCCACCAGGCCGTCCCAGGGAATGGAGAGTGCATCGACCGCCCAGGCAAGTGGATCGGGAATCGGGGAGACGAAGAGCGGCAGCTGATGGTTCCACCTCGTGGCGAACAAGTCGACCTGGGGAGTCTCCCACCGGGAACAGATCATCCGAAAGATGTCCTGCCGAAGGGTCCATTCCGTGTGCAGGAGCTGGCCGTGGCGAGACAGCGAGTCGGCTAAGACATTCAGGTGTCCGGGGATGTGTCGGGCTCGAATGGTAATACCCCGGTCCTCGCACCAACGCAACATCCGGTAGAGGGGCCTACAAAGGTCGGGAGCGAGTGCCACCTTGTTTCTGGATGTAAGCCACCATAGTCGTGTTGTCCGAGAGGACGAGTAGCTCCTGGTGTCTGAGGAGATCCTCCCAGAACTGCAGGGCTTGCCACACAGCCTGCATCTCCAGCCAATTTATGTGAGTGTGCTCTAAGTCCGCGGGCCAGGGCCCCGAAGTCGAGAGGAACCGAGGAAGGAGATGGGCGCCCCACCCAGTGAGGCTGGCGTCGACACAAAGCGAGGTCTGGGGTGGAGGGGCGGCCAGGGGAACTCCCGACGCTAGCCACGAGTGGTCGGTCCACCGACGAAGATGAGGCAGCAGCATCTGGGGCACCGGAACCAACGTCGTTAAGTCGCCTGACGACGGGCGCCAATGGAGTAGGAGATGCAGCTGGATCGGCCGGGAGTAGAGACGACCTAGGGGGATAAGGTCCGCTGCGGCGTTCAGCAGGCCCAAGCTGGAGCCAGACTCTGGCGGGGGCCACGTCCTGTCGTGCTAACTGACCGGCTAGGTCCGCAATCTTCTGGATCCGGGGGGCTGGGAGGCGCACCCTGTTGAGGTCGGTCGCAAATTCCATGCCCAGGTGCACGAAGCGGCGGGACAGCGAGAGATCCGACTTGCCGTCGTTCACTAGGAAGCCCAAGTGTGCCAGAAGCAGTAGCAGCGCATCCCTGTCCGACGCGAGCGAGGTCTCTGACTGGTTGCGTAGGAGGAGGTCGTCTAGGTAATTCGATGTCGGACTGGAGGAGGACTGTCGGGCCTTGGCGACTACGGCGTCCATCAGCCGGGTGAACACCCAGGGGCTGAGGTTGAGACCGAACGGGAGCGCGCGAAACTGGTATACCACGCCGTCGATCGCAAAGCGGAGGAACTTCCTGGAGGCCTGGTGCATCGGGACATGCAGGTACGCATCTGAAAGGTCCAGGCTGACTGCGAAGTCCAGAGGCTGGACCGCGGCTTTCAGGGCTCGTGCAGTCTCCATCCGGAAGGAGGGGGCCGTAATGTACTTGTTCAGGGCCGAGAGATCGATCACCGGTCGCCATCTCCCTCCAGGCTTCGGAACGACGAACAAGCGGCTGTAGAAGGCTGGGGAGTAGGGGACGCGTACCACCTCCGTGGCGGCTTTCCTCAGGAGGGAGGAGACCTCTCCCCGAAGAGCGGAGGCCTTCAACGGGTCGCTGGGGATCTCGGTCCAAAGGGGGGAGCGACGCAAAGGAGGCGGGCTGCGAAAGGCGATCCGGAGGTCGGCCGAGACGGTGTCGCAAATCCAGGGGTCGTCGGGAAAGAGTGTCAGCCAATTTCCGCTGAAAAAGGCTAGCCTCCCACCGCCCGGAGACCCCGAAGTGGTCGGTGGGGCCAAGGCTGGGGGGCAGTCAGGTAGCCCGCCCGCGACCCGGTCGCCGGGCGGGACGGGGCCAGGCAGGGACACAGGCCCTGGAGGGTCTAGGACGGCCAAGGCGGGGGCCTGCTCAGGGCCGAAGCAGGGCTGACGCAGCAGCGGGTCTAACCGACCGCGAGGCGCGACCCCTAGCCTGTCGGGAGGACGGAAAGCGGCGGGGAGGAGGAGCACTCACAGGCCAGCGGTCGGGGTTGGAGGCTCGAACGGATGACCAGGTGTCGCCGAAAAGCAGGGGGCCACCCCGCGGAGCACGACGAAGCTGCGCACGCAGGTCAGGTGGTATCCCTCGGCAGGCAAGCAGAAGTGCGTCTCGACGCATCAGGGCACAGTTGGCGGAGGCAGCCATAGCATTAACGGATGAGTGGTAGGCGGCTCGGTTGGCGACTTCCGCTGAGACGAGTAAATCCCCAAGGAGAGGCGTGATAAAAGGCTGCCAAGCGTCTTCCACACGACGAACCAGGGCTTGAGTGAGCAGCTCCAGGAACCCAGCGCAGGCTAAGGTGTTCCGCACCAGAGACGCAGTCAATCCAGGCCACGAGGGAAGGAACGGCGAAGGAGGGCGGAGCTGCCAGCTTGCGACACGGCCGGGGGGTCGATCGCAGGAAGAGGGATGGAGAAAGCTTGGGAATGACCGGCATACCAATCCCGCCGGAAGGCGATGTCCAGGCCAGCCGGCCAGCGACGATCGGAGAAGAACACCGGCTCTCGAGACGCGGGAAGTTGCAGGAGCGCTGAGAAGACATCTCGCAGCTCCTTAAATCCAGGCGGCTGGGGAAGCGACTTGAACCTCTTCACCTGACGCTCGGCATCCACAAAGGCCGAGACCTTCCTCTTCAGGGGGGGGGAGAGGCTGGGCAGGAGTCCGCTGGCAGAGTGGCCACGATGATCCTGGCGGTTTCATCCAAGGCTAGGAGGGTCTCCGCCCAGGACGACGACGGAAGAGACGAGGGGACATCATCACCGACGTCGGAGGGCGAAAGGGAGCGAGCATCCTCCTCCAACAGGGCTGAGACGGAGTCTTCGGGCAGCACGCTGAGGGCTTCTTCGTCCAGGGGGTGGCGAGAAGGCGGGTGAGGCACCAAGGAAGGTCGAAGCTTGGGCGGAGGCGCATCTCGAACCTCACGGGAAGCCCGGGCACGAGCCGGCAGCGACGACGGAGGCGGGGATCGCTGAGGCGACCGCGGGAAGGAGCGAGGAGGGGTCCTGTCCGGTGCGTGGCTTCTTGACGATCAATCCGTTCCGAGAGGCCGAGGCGAGGAAGAGCGGTCGTTACCACAGGGGCGACGTCAACAGGAGTGGGACGAGAGATAGCAGACAGAGGTCGCTCTCGCCGGTAAAAAATTCCAGAGGTCAGACCAACGGAACTCCGGCCAGGTCGCACAGACATCGCATGGTCGTCCGTCGGCCACTTGAAGTCGCCGCATTGAGCGCAGGTAAGCATTTGGTTCCTGCAACAGACAAAGAGCACAAGGTCGCAAAGGCGGACAAGGGAGCCTAGCCCCACACCAAGGTACTCCAAGCGCCGTGACCACCGGCGCGTAAATAGTGGCTACAGTCTCCCAGAGCTAAAGGGCCTTTAAGGTAGACGAACGGCGTGTGGGTGCCCGAAGGCCCTACGAGAACAGAAACCCTAGTCTACAAGGCAACGTCTTCTCATAACAGTGAAATACCAAAGGAGAGAAGGCGACGTCCCTCGAGGAGACTCGTAAAAAAGGTCGTGCAAGGCGCCGAAGCGTAAGCTCAACAACTGGCGCCCACGTAGTAGCAAAGCTGAAAGGAAAGCCCAACGGTAGCCGGCTCTCGGCCCGAGGGCCGGCTGTGGGAAACTACCGCTACCTTACCTCCGAGACGAATCGGGAACAGGGGGAAGGGTAGTCATACACCTCCACAGCGTAGAGGAGAGCAGCAGAACGACGCCAGCAGAGGCAGGGCACATGAAGAGGCAACGAGCGTAGGCAAGAGAAGGACCGGTCGAAGCGGCGCGAGCGCAAGGCCAGACACGTCTTCTCTGTACGAGCGAAGTAGCAAAACTGGCCGGTCTCGTGACCGGAGCCGGTAAGGCGGGAAACGGGAGACAACTCTCGGCCCCTCTAGGGGGGTTCCCCGAGTGCCTCCCGGGTTGTGTGGGCACACAACGGGTAAGTAGGCTAAAATTGAGCTAGAAGTAGACATTTCCATAAAGTCATGTCATCGGTAATGTTTTTGAGGAAACAAAGGAATGGGGCACTTGCACCAACGGTCTTCCTCCCAAACCGCGCAAGTAGTGCAAGCTCTATCAGATGCGCAGCCCGAGCACGGAAGGCAGCGCAAATGTGAATCCGACGGCCACTGGAAGTTGCCGCAGGAGGTGCACGTTCTGAGTTGGCTACTGCAACAAATCATGCAAACAGAGGATAACCGCGCGGGGTCGGGGCCACGAAGGCCAAGAGTACGACCGTTGCAACCGACCGATCACGAAGTCGAAAGAAAAGGCCAAAACACCGTAATTCCATGGAAATTGCCTCAGTAAGCAGTAATCGCTGGGCGAGACAATGTCCGAGGCCTTACCTGGCCATCGGGGATGATCGAAAAAGACAAAAACGAATGATAAACACGAATAAACATGGAGACTGAAAAATAACGAAACTGACAAAATGGCAGCTAAGTATGAACTTGGAAATAACGGCCTCCCGCGAGATCAGGAAGGGAGGCTATCCGGAGGATAGGGAGGCCACTCAGGGGATGGGGTAGCTGCTAGCTAGAATTACGTCCCTGGTTGTGTAGCAACACACCAACAATTTTGGAGACTGAAATTGACAGGCTAAGTATATCTTCCTATCAGTAATACCATTGGTAACGTTTTTGATGAAACAATGCCAACGTTAAAGTTTACCATGGACGACGGCCAACGGTGGACGGACGGACGACCACTGGCCCAAAACATACTCACTTTTTCTTCGCACATGAGCCAAAAATCAGCCTCAGGATGAAATGGGTTAAGGGATAACCACTAAGACCTCTGGCTTAGGCCAACTGCTGCAGTCCCCATTCATGCTTACCACTGCTGGTGCGCTCACCTGCTTTGGCCAGCATCTCAAATTCAGAAAAGTGCTGCTGCATTTGGCTGCGCTGCTCCGTGAACAAATTTTCCAGCATTTGGTGATCCAAAGATGTGTTGTCTTTTATCCTCAGCTTTCTCCGCCTCCTTTCTTCTCCACTCCCACCATCACCACCATCCTCCACCCCATCATCACTAGCTTCATCCTCATCTTCTAAAATGTCTTCTTCATCGGCTGTAGTGCCCATTTCTTCACCCTTTTTGGTAGTTTCATTTTCCAGTGTTTCAGAGTCTTCAGAAGCGTTCCAGGATGAGCCAAGGCCAAGCTCCTCCATAACATTGGAATCCATGAAGAGAGAGATGTCAGAATATTCCTGTGACGAGGCAAAGACAAATTATACGTATTTTATAGCCGCAAAACATTTTGAAAAGGTTTAAGCTCCATTTACGAACTGCTCATTTGCATAGTTTTGATGTCCAGCATAGCCATATTCTAGAAATACATACACAGCAAATAACCATACTTATATTATCTGACAATGTGTGCACAAAAAAGGATAAATTCTTTACCTATGGTCTACCATATTGGTTGTTCTCCCTGGAAATAAGTATTTACCACAGACAGATCCACGGACAACGAACGGTTCATTAGACATTAAGACAGACCTATTTTTACTATCACATGTGCACACCCGAAACAATGAGAAAACAATGATCCATCTGTAAGATCAGTCTATAAAGTGTACAAGTAATACAATCTCAAAACCTGCAATGACATCATGACCTCTAGTCTAATTACATAAATTACCTTTTCATATGAGTTAATGATGGAGTAGTTGTCAGATGCGTTGCGAACAATCTCCACTCGCAGGATGCCATGACGGGGCCAGGAGTCAGAAACGTGGGACAGACAGTTGATGGGTGTGCGAGCAAACACAATATGGATGTAGAATAAAATCCCCAGCACCATCAATGCCTGAAAATAAGAAAGTATTTTTCTTAAACTAAATAAACCACTGAGCCATAAGGAGTCATTTTCCAAGAACTACATTACAGCTCAGGATACAGACTAACCATCAAGCTGTCTGGACTGGTGTCACCCTTGAACTAAAATGCTTCGTCCAAATCTTTTGTGTTGTGTCAGGTCTGAATGACATAATCAGCATACAGAAGCCTTTGTTATATATATATTTTAAAAAAAATGTGCTGTACCCACATATTATGTATAGAAAGTGATCAGGGTTTCCTATAGCTCTGCGGTTCTATCTGCTCGGTGAAAGAATGATCATAAGGTTAGAGCTAATGTAGGATAAGTGCCATACGTTCATTTTATTATCATCATAAAATACATCATTATTATTATATTATTACATCGTTTATTATTATTTTTATTATTACTACAACACACCTTGACAAGTATTGCAAACTCCAGGATGCGACGGACAGGACGGGGAAAAGCACGAGCATATGTGATGGCAATGCGATAAAAGAGCGCATGAAACAGGCGGTCTCGAACGTGTAGCACAGGGTTGTGTCGCCCAGCTTGACCAGGGTTGTTGTTGTTGTTGTTGTTACCTGGACCCCCTCCCCGCTGCCGCTGGCCCCCATCATTGTTGTTGTTTTCCATCTTTCTACTTGCACACTGCAGCCGTGGTTGCATGCACAAGGGAGTTAAGAATGTCTTATGTTAACCCATATCATACTGAGGCTAAAATCTTCAAATTTGTACACCGCCATATGCAAGCTACATTATAGTACTTACAGATAAGGATATAGACCAATGGCTTTAGTTCAAGGGTAGTACCAGAATAGCTTGGCGCCAAGAGGCGCCAAGCTATTCTGGCACTACCCTTGAACTATTTTTGTCAAACTTATTTCACACACTGGTGTATTCTGAATGATAAGGGTTAACCCACTTGCGAATGCAGCCATTGGTATTGTGAACAGTACCAGTGGCTGCATGCATTAGGAGTTAACTTAACTGAATGCAGGCTAATTTCAACTAGCTTTAGCAGCCTTTTTGAAAGTGGGATTACATTTTGATTTTTGTTTACACACAAATTTGTTTTAGGTCTCCCATCCCACCCAAAACAACAAAACCGAACACAATTCACAGTACTGGCGGCAAAAACTTACTGAAATTGGCAAACATGAGATTTGTTACACTTGAATATACTCACAATAACTCGTAAAATAGAGCAAACCAAATTTTTCAAGTATAAATTAAACTTTCATTTTTCCCGTGTAGAATTTGACAATAATTTGCAACAAAATCAGACAAATAGGTGTGCTTCGATGCGTTTCAAAACACAAGCCGAATCAGTAGCGAACATGAAGTTTGCCTCTGAAAATAATAATTTCTCTATTAACTCCTAAACTACAAGATGTTTCTTCAAATTCTTCTAGCTCCACACCATTTCAGTATCAGGTTTGATCTAACCCGCACATGGAGAACAGACCATAAGTTTACTAATGATCAAAATAAATAAATTCTGTCAAAGAAAAAAGGTCTGCTGCAAATATCCACATTTGCCACATTGTAAATGCCACTAACTCCGCAACCACTTGGCATTTTTTCACCAAACGTATGTTAATGGAGAGTGTATTGCTCCAACTGTGCATCAATTCAGTACAAAGAGAACGATTACTAGCTTTTGAAATTATCTTGATGCAACATTTTCAGCTGATTTGGTTTCCAAATAACATGAATCCTGCCACCAAGCATAAAAGAAAAACACAGAAAAAGTGTTGCAATACCTCATGTTATTTCTGTAAAGTGATTCCTGTAAATGGAGTGAAAAATGTTAGACCTATATCTGCCCCGGTGGCAGTATCCAAACACCAGCTCAAAGTCACACTGACTTGGCATACCAGAAGTTAGCAAGTCATATGACACTAAGGTTTATTGTGAATATAAATAATATAACAAGACTAAATCTAAAGGTTGCAAGTGCACAAAACAGCATTTTGCAACCACTACAAACAACAAACCAATACAACAATGCACCTTTATCACACTCCTCTAAAAATGTCCACACAAGCTGGCCTGGACACTGATGTAGTTAGTGGGTCATTGATCAGTTACTGAAACAGAAAGGATACCAATTTGCAATAGTAATAGTAGAATTAGTATATATATATATATATATATATATATATATATATATATATATATATATATATATATATATATATATATATATATATATATATATATATATATATATATATATATATATATGCATACAAGTATACCGCAAATCCTATAACACAGACAGGTCTTTGCTTGCAAGTGGATGGTGGTACGCAAAAGGTCCTCAGCAAAAGTCAGCCCATACTGCCAAAAATTCATTTTTCTCTAAAAGGTATTTTTTCGAAAAATACTTACCGATGACATGACTTTATGGAAGTGTCTACTACTTACTCAATTTTAGCCTTAGAACCCGTTGTGTTACCACACAACCCGGGAGGCACTCGGGGAACCCCGAGAGGGGCCGAGAGTTCTCTCTCGTTACTGCCCATCTGGTTCCGAGTCATGATGTGACTAAGCAGTCAGGATACTTAGCTCACCAGCGGCGAGCGGGGCAGGTGGGAGGGTCATCTGAGTCATGTCATCGGTAAGTATTTTTCGAAAAAATACCTTTTAGAGAAAAATGTATTTGTTTCTTCAAAAACATTACCGATGACATGACTTTATGGAAGAATAGCGAAAAGGAGGAGGGTGCCGCGCCCCAGCACACCTTTAGGGCCAAAAGAGCCGTCCTCCCTTCCGCAAACTCCCAATGACCCAATTTGGGTGTATACCTATGGCGTCGTGGCGCCAGGAGGGAGAGTTGCGCGCAGTGATGTCCCCCACCAGCGCGAGGTTGTCTCACTGGCCTGCCAGATCCCAGAGGTAGAAGCAGGCGAAAGGTAGATTGTGCCCGCCAGCCCAAGGCAGCCACAATGTGTATGACAGCGCAGTTCCGGTCGAACGCGACGTTCGTGGCCATGGCGCGTACCTAGTGTGCACGTCTCCGTAGCCTCTTCGCTCCCTGCGGGGAGGGGTCCTGGTAGGCGTACCGTAGGACTGAGCGTAGCCAGGAAGAGATCGTCTGGGCTGTTACGTCAGTCCTGCCGGGCTCTAACAGCAGAAGGAGGCGTGAGCGTCCTCTCCGGACGGCTTTGGTTCGGCGTAGGTACACGCGTAGGGCTCGCACAGGATCTTGTTGCCTGGTCTCCCGGGGGGGAAGTTCGTCCCTCTCAGCGGCCGTAAGGTGATCACCTGTGGCGCGGTCAAGGAGACCTGGTCATGGCAATGAAGGCAGGGTCCGTAAGCAGCTGTACGGAACCATTCGCTCGAACCTGCAGGCAGGCAGGGCGCGCTGACAATGTGTGTAGCTCGCTAACTCGGGCCGCCGTGGCAAGCGCCACCAGGAAGCATGTCTTGCGAGTCACATCCGAAAAGGGCCATCCTTGGTCTCTGAAGAGCCAGAGGAAGAAGTCCGCGAGCTGGGGGTCAGTTAGGTCGGCGGGGGTGAGGTGAAGATCGTCGCCCCAGGAGTACAGTACTCACCATCTCCCTTGTAGACGCGTCGCGTCGAGGGTTTGCGGGCTGTAGTGGTAGCTTCCACTACTGCACTCGAGAAGCCTCCAGCGGCGAGGGCTTGCCACACAACCTCCCAGAGGGAAGGGGTAGGCGCTCCGGGCACGGGTGGAACAGCGATCGTCACGGCTGCTTGAGCACCGTGCAGGGTGCGGGAAGCAGCAGCAGGGTGGTACGCGTCCGCAATGAGTCTGTCCCACGGGGTGGAGAGAGCCTCGACTGCCCCGGCCAGAGTGTCTGGGACCGGGGAGACGAATAGGGGAAGCTGGTGATTCCACCTCGTGGTGAACAGGTCGACCAAGGCGTCTCCCATGCACGCCGATCATCCGAAGATGTCCTGGTGGAAGGTCCACTCCGTGTGTAGCAACTGGCCGCCTCGGGAGGGTGAGTGGTCGGGGGTGTGTCGAGCATGGAGGGAATGTTGCGGTTCTCGCACCAGCGCATCAGACGGTACAGGAGCACACACAGGTCGGGTGAGCACATCCCACCCTGTATCTGGGTGAACGCCACTGCTGTCACGTTGCCGGCGAGGCCGAGCCGTTCCTGGTGACTGAGTCGTTCCTCCCACGCGACGAGGGCTTGCGAGACTGCTTACAGCTCCATCCCATTGATGTGCTTGTCCGCGAACTCCGGAGGCCAGGGGCCGACCGTCGTGAGGAACCGCAGTAGCAGGTGGGCTCCCCCACCAGCCAGAGTTGCGTCACCACCCAGGGAAGCCGCGGAGGCGGAGAGGCCAGGGGGACTCCTGGAGCAAGTCACGACGTGTCCGTCCAATGCAGAAGATGGGGCCGAAACAACGGAGGCACGGGCACCAAGGTGGTCAGATCTCCTGGGAAGCAGGAGGTGCAGCTGTAGCGGCTGGGCATAGAGACGACTGAGGGGGAGTAGATCCGCCGCCGCGAGGGCAACGAAGGAGCTGAGGCCAGACTCTGACGGAGGCTGCGTCCTGCTGGTTCACCTGGCCGACTAGTCGGCCCACTTAGGATCCGTGGCTCCGGCAAAGCACCATGTCGAGGTCGGAGGCATCCACCATGCCGAGAAGGACGAAGCGACGAGCGGGGCCGAGGTCCGACTTACCTGTGGTGACCAGGCACCCCAACCGCGACCAGAGTCGTAACAGGGCATCTCTGTCCAATGTCCGGTGGCCTCCAAGGTGCGCAGGAGGAGGTCATCGAGGCGGGAAGACGCCGGGCTGGAAGACAGGTGCCACGCCTAGGTCACCACTGCGTCCACGAAGCGGATGAGGACCCAAGGGCTGAGGTTGAGGCGGCACGGCAGCGCCTCGACTAGCAACTACTCCACCACTGGTGAACCAGAGATACTCCCTGGAGGCGGAGCGTACGGGGAGCTCAAGAGAATGGTCGAAGCCCAGGTTGAAAGCGTAGTCCACGAGTTGTACGGGGGCCGGTGACCGCATGGCAAGAACACGGCGTAGTGGTCGGAAGCGATGTGGAGAAGACTTGCGAAGCCAACGGTCCCAGATGTATCCTCCGGTCTGCTCGGACGCACCGAAGAGCAGGGCCACCCAGGGGAGCATGGCGCAGCTGAGTCCTCAGCACGGGGGGGCATTCCGCGGCAGGTCGTCAAGTAGGGGAGCCAGGAGTCGTCGAAGCGGTGGACGAAGGCTTGGGTCAGGAACTCCAGAATCCTACGCAGGCTAGGGTGGGGTACGGACGAGGGAGGCCATCCAGTTCAACCGCAGAACCTGGCGTGGATCCACAGCAGCCAGAGGGCAGAGGCACGCCAGGTAGAGTCCTGAGGACCAGTCCTGACGAAGGCAACGTCGAGACGGCTGGACCCCTATGGATGGAGAAGCATACAGAGTCCTGGGAACCCGACAGGAGCGCGGAGGAGGCGTAGCGCAGGTCACGAAGGCCGGAAGGCTGTGGTAGGGACAGGAACTCCTCAGTTGTCTTCCAGTGTCCACCAGCGAAGATCCTCCTCTTGAGCAGGGGGGGGGGGGGGGGGGGGGGGCAGGGGGAGAGACGGTGGGCAGTCAACCGCGGGAAGCGTGGTGGAGAATCGAAGGGCACTCCGCCCAGAGCAAGCAAGGTGTCCGAAAGCGACGAGGAGGTCGGCTTGCGTGAGGGTACGTACTGCCCGACGGCCTCGGACGCGTGCGTAAATGTCTCTCTGAGCCGGACTCAATGAGGCGGGCTCTCTGCCGGCGAGGGGACTCCCCGTTGGGGCCAGCGGGCTTCCTTGGAGACGAGCGGGGATCGACAGTGGACATTGGACGGCGCAAGGCGCGTCTCTCCGAACTGGACTCAGTGAGGTGGGTTCTCTGTCAGAAGGCTTTGTCCGGGGGCGCTCCCTCCTGGAAGCGGCCGCTTTGATCAAGCCCCGCTCCACGCACTAGGCTCCTGCGTGACGTCCTCTTCCAAAAGGTCGTCGCGGTCTCGAGCGGTCAGTGCGCAGGGCACGGTGGCTGGCGTCCCGACGGGTCTCGAAGCAGACACAGGTGCCAGTTGCTCACGTCTGTAGAAACTCCATAGCTGTGACCAGCGCAGCTCAGGCCAGGTGGAGCAGAGGTTGCCAGCGTGGTCTGAGGCGCATCCAGCGCAGGGGAGACAGACCTTGTGGTTATCTGATGGCCACTGAAACCTCCGCATAGCATGCAGGTCATCAACAGGCCACTGCAACAACTAGCAGCCGGGCTCAGTGCTTTCTGCGAACAAGCAGCGTTGTCCTGGTGGGCTCCCTCCAGGAAGCGATCGCGGTGACAGCAGTCCCGCTTCGAGCGCAAGGCTCCTGCCCCAAGTTGTCGGCCACATCCGAGCAGATCTTGAGTGGCGTGAGGGTTCCGTACTGCCCGAAGGCCTCGGACGCGTGGGTAAATGTCTCTCCGAGCCGGACTCCAAGAGGCGGGCTCTCTGCCGGCGAGGAGACTCCCCATAGGGTCAGCGGGCTTCCTGGGAGACGAACGGGAATCGACAGTGGACATGGGACAGCGCGAGGTGCATCTCTCCGAACCGGACTCTCTGCCTGTCAGAATGCGTTGTCCAGGCGCGCTTCCTCCTGGAAGCGGTTGTGTCGATCAAGACCCGCTCCGAGCACTAGGCTCGTGCGTCTGGCGTGGCGTCTTTCCAAAGGTCGGTGCGGTCTTGTGCGGATAGTACGCAGGGCCCGGGGGATGGCGCTTCGACTGAATTCGGATCACACACAGGAGCCGGTCGCTCGCGTCTGTACATTCCATAACTGCAAACCGCGCAGCTCTGGGCAGGTGGAGTAGGTGTCGCAAGCGTGGTCAGAGGCGCATCTGGTGCAGGGGAGACAGACCTCTGGTAAACTGACGGCCACTGGAACCCTCCACCTTGCATATGGGTCAGCAACAGGTCACTGCAACACAGAACACACCCGAAGGCACACGGGCGAGGGCCTGTGGGACCCCGCCCTGGTAGTGGTAAAGCTAGCCTTCGCAACACAAAAGGCACAAACAGCGAGGTACAAGCCTGTCAGTAAGCGTCTGGGCCTGCCAATCCACCTCTGTAAGCTAGTGGGCGCGGGCACGGGGGGCCCGGCGAAGCTAAGGCAAGCACCCTACCTTTGCGACCTACCGTCTGCGAAAGAGGAGAAGTCGCGGCTAACCTTTCTGTTTATCCATCTTGCCAAAGGGTAGCCACCCGAAACATCAATAACTGTGCTGTACCCGTCTTCCCAGCGTGTTTCTTTCTCCGCTGGGTACCTTCCTGCATTTCACACGCGTGGCAGTCACCCTTTGGTCTGGAGAGCATAGTGCCTGCCAAGTGAAGGTGAGCATAGGACACATTATGTACAACAAAACTCAAGCATGTCACGACAGGTACAGGCATGAAGCAAGCGTCAGGTACAGTAACATTATCAACATAATGGCGACATGGCGGGCACGTGGGGCCCCGCCAAGCCAAGGTGAGCATATGACGCATGATGTACCACAACTCAAGCATGTGACGACAAGTACAGGCATGAAGCAAGCGTCAGGTACAGTAACATTATCAATATAATGGCGACAGGGCGCAGGCACGTGGGACCCCGCCAAGCCAAGGTGAGCATATGACGCATGATGTACAACAACTCAAGCATGTGACGACAAGAACAGGGATGAAGCAAGCGTCTGGCACAGTAACATCACCACGTAATGGCAACAGGGCGCGGGCACGTGGGGCCCTGCCAAGCTAAGGCGAGCATACAACGCATTATGCACAACAAAAAATGAATTTTTTTTCTAAAATGTATTTTTTTGAAAAATACTTACCGATGGCATTACTATATGGAATACACTCTATAGCCTAGCAATTTCAGCCCAAAGTTGTGTCCCCTACACAACTGGGGAGGAGACACCGGGGATCCCAGAATAGGAGCCCGGGTGGCCTCCCCTTACCAACCTATACTGGCAAGCGTGTGGGGAACTCACCTCAGTTTCACGCTTAGCCAAAACACTTAGCTAAGGAGGCAAGCGGGGCAGGTGGTAGGGCCATCCGAGTAATGCCATCGGTAAGTATTTTTCAAAAAAATACATTTTAGAAAAAAAATTCATTTGTTTTTTTCAAAATACATTACCGATGGCATTACTATATGGAAGAATCGCAAAGAGGAGGAGGGTGCCGACACCCAACCCCATGTACCTAAACCCTCCGCCGGCCCGCAAGGAGCACTCCCGACGATTTCAGTTAAGAAGTGCCTATGCGCCTGCGGTGCGCGGAGGGAGTGCTGGGCCGCGGAGCAGTCGCCCACCGTGGCCAGGGAGTCACGCTGGCCGGATAGGTCGCAGAGGTAGAAGAGGGCGAAGGAGGAGTCTGCATGCCCGCCCACCGCCGTCACTATGACTTTAACCGAGCCGTAGCGGTCAAGGGCACTCTGATAGCTACTGCTCATACTTCATGCGCCCGGAACTGTAACCATCTATCCCTGTCTGGGGACAGATCTTGGAAGGCCAACGAGTCGCCTACCCCAGTCAGGGCGAACTGTCTAGGCCGAGACCCGGCCTGCCTGGGGAAGGACGTAGGAAGAGGCGGGGACGCCTCCGACGGCGTGGTTGTGAGCGACGCAGGAATTCTGCAGTGCCCGGACTGGGTTCTGTGGACGCGACCCGAGGAGTCGGTCGACCACTGAAACGGACGTAAGGTCAGCGTCTGGAGCGCAGCTGAGGAAGGCTGGCTCTTGGCCTGAAGGACAGGCCGGTGAGAAGAAGCGCTGAGCCAAAGGCTCGACTGCCCACCTGCGGGGCGAGCCGAGAGTGCAAGCAGCTCGCTCACGCGGAAGCCATGGCGAGCGCCAGGAAGCAACACGTGTCCGGGCCAGAACGGTGAACCGTGCCAAATGCAGGGCTTCGAAACGGGCCGTCTCTAGCCACGTCAGTGCCCAAGGGAGGTCACGGCTGTGCAGAACACTGGATTTTCCACTCTTTAGTTTAGCTAGCAACATGCTTGCTGCAGCCACTCCCGCAGCGAGCAGGCTTAAAGTAGGTCACAGTATGATAGCTATTCCTTCTCTAATCTCTGTAACGGACTGCTGATGTGTGGTGGCTATGCCTGTGTTTAAAATGTTCTCCATCTCTTCAAAGATTTTCTACATAGAACCGTTTGACACACTTGTGAACTGTTGTGTGCTGGTTCCTGTGTTGGTGGTATTATTCCAGTTACGTTTTTTTAAAAAGTGCAATCCGAGGATAAAGACAGGTACCGTGTTTGTGTGTGACTGAACATGGCTGTTAAGTTATCTGAGCCCCACAGTACCGAGTTGGTTTGAACATTCATTCTCTGTTCTGGAATTCTGTTGTGTATTGTGTAATCCCTGTGCTTTATGCTCTGCTCATAGCCTCCAATATAGATGTGATACTGTTTAGTAGTATCATGTACTAACTGTTGTCTGCTCATCCATATTATCCTGGTTCCTTTGTTCCAAATGCCTAAGGAGTAGACAGTACAGTTATGGCGGGAACAAAACATACACAAGAAACATTTGCACACACAGGAACCTTTCATTTTAAAAGGTTAAATTCTCTATGTAGAGTATGTGGAGGAAGGTCAAAACGAACACTTGATCAAAATCCAATAAAACTGTGTGAAATCTATGTAGCTGAACTTCAGGAAATACATGGAATCACTGTAGATGAAACTAGTGGACTGTGTTACTCAAATTCGTTTTGTATAAAATGTTACCAAAGCCTAATGAAACTGAAAAGAAAATCATCAATTCAATTACAAAAACTGTATTCATCCCTGTAAGGGAAATTCTAAAAACTGTTCATATAAAGGAACCACCAGTGTGATATGCTTAAGACCCGTTACTTGTGTTCGTGTCGATATAAGGCCCAGTGTGGTGTGCTTCAGACCTAGTTATTTGTGTTAGTGTTAATATAAAGGAACCAGTGTGATGTGCTTAAGACCTGTTGTGTTAGTGGTTATGAATTTACTGTCGTGTAAACCCAAGTGTACTGCATAAACACTGCTGGGATCAGCATGTTTGTGTTGATCGTCTTGATGGACCCAACGGATTACCAGCTTACCAGCTTTTCAGCAGTGGAGTACTTTCTGACGCTAGTGTTGCTCTAGCAGGAAAGAAACAAGAATTCAAGTGATAACAGTAGAGGCTAGAATGCTGCGTAGATACATCAAATTTTCATCCCACAGAAAACTTAGATGCACAACAGATTGAGCTTGAAAGTTAGTGCTTTTTTGTGTCAGTGCATGTTCATTGTATTGCAAATATGAAATGTAACTGCTCTTGCAGGTGTGCTGGAAGTAAGCAACATGGGCATGTTTAGTATGAAAAGAAAGCAAATTTTATCAGCTACAAATCTACACTCATGTTATAATGATATTCTTGCAAAAAAAAAAAAGCATTTTGTGAATGTTCAGTTACTAACACTTTTCAGCGTTTCCGCTGCCGAGCGCCAGTATGCTGCTGTCGGCACGTACACATAGCGTAGGGTAATGAAAGAGCACTCCTTTCTTGGACCATGAACAGCTCTGTCACTCTGCCTGAAGAGGCGCGCGCTAATGACTAATTGCCCCCACGCCCGGCCTTGCCACAGATGGCTTATCTTGCACTCAGCGGCCCCCGGCCGCTCCTAACTAAAAGTGTGGTTCTGCACAGCCGTGAGGTCCCACCGAGGTAGAGAAACCAGGAGACAGGACCTCTGAGTTCAGTAGAGCCAACAGGTCCGAAGGTCTTCCAAGGGCCGGATCCGACAGGTCCAGGAGGCGGTAAGTGTGTGTGATCTCGGAACGGATCCCTTGACGGTAAAAAGGTGCTAATCCTTGTTTGTCGAGGAGCCAATGAAGTATTCCTCCGGTAGGGGAAGCGAGACTCGTGGGGGCGGGAGCCGTTGGGCGACGCCCCACGACCGAGAGATCCTCCACTTGCCTTCGCACACATTCCCGGTAGAAAGTCTGCGGGCTGCAGCCAAGGCCGCCACTGCTGCCTCCAACAATCTCTAGCGGCGAGGACTAGTTTGGCAAGTTCCAGGCGAGAAGGGGCAGGAACTCCAGGCACGGGTGGAACAGAGCCGGGCGGAGCTGCTCAAGCGTCGTGGAAGGGGTGGGGCTCTCGGGCCGGGTCCGTTGCTAGAACGAGCCGATCCATGGTCCAGCTCTAGGTCCAATTGAAGGGGTGGTCACCAGGAAGATAACCGCGGAGCAACCAGCAGATTCTGCAGGATCTTCGGCACCAGCACCGACGGAGGGAATGTAAACGAGATCAGTCCGTACCCAGGAGGAGAGCGCGTCTACCGCCCAGGTGAGAGGGTCCGGGACTAGAGAGGCAAACAGCGGTAGCTGGATGTTCCATCTGGCGGCAAAGGTCGACTAGCGGCGTCTCCCATCTCGAGAGGAACAGACGAAGACGTCTGGGCGCAGGGACCACTCCGGGAAGTGTCGAGCTCGAAAGCAAGGTCCGGGTCCTACCACCAGAGTAGGAAGGAAGGAGGAAGCACCGTGAGGGCCAGCAAGTGCCTCCTGGTTCTGTATCAAGGCTGCCACTGTCGAGTTGTCTGGCAGATGAGGACGTCCCGGTTGGTGAGAGTCTCTGGCCAGGCGTTGAGGGCCATCCCAACTGCTATAACTCCCAGTCGAAGTGACTGTCTGCGAAGTCCCCGGGTAACCGGTCCGAGGCAAGGTCCGGGAAGTAGAGCGCCCCAACCGGACTGGCTCGTGTCAGTGGAGATTGATCACCTGGTCGGAGGGGCGCACAGGGACACGCCCGACGCCCAGCATGCCAGATCCGCCCACGTTCGAAGCGGGGGCAGGAAGTGGGAAACAGAACGGAACCGACAGGGTGTCAACGAAGGGGTGCCAGTGTAGGAGGAGGTGTAGTAGCCGCGGCGAGCCTTCACTCTTCGTATCCCTAGCGCCGGTCGAAGGGAGATGAGTCTGCTGCCGCGCCGAGCAGTCCCAGGAGCTGAAGCCAGACCAAGTCCTAGAGGGAGAGAAAGTTGGGCGTCTCTGTCCTCTCTGAGAGTCGCGGTGACTAGGTTGCGCAGCATCAAGAACGTCCAGGAAGAGAAGGATGGATTCAGCGACCGCTGGCAAAAGCTGGCCATCACCAAGTCGAGGATCCTCATGAAGACCCACGGACAGATGTTGAGGACGCTGGGGAGGGCTCGGAAACTGTTAGACGATCCCGCCAAGGCAAGTAGACACCGGCGCGAAGACGGAAGAATCGGCTCGTGAACGTGCCAGAAGATCGAGGCTGACAGCAAGATCCATTGGCCGGACAGCCGAGTGAAGAGTCTGGCTGTCTCCATCTGAACGGGCGTTTCCCAAAGAAGACTTGTATAGCGCCGATAACTGGGTGCCACCTGCCCCAAGGAAGGGGACGATAGGAGACGGACATAGAACGCCAGCGAGTCGCGTCGGGAGACCGCTACTGTCGCTGTTTTGTTGAGCCAGGCCTTCACCTTACTGTGCAGAGAAGAGATTTGGTCGACCATAGAGATGATCCCAAGATCGGCTGGGAACAGCAATCTCCTAAGGTCGCTGCAGAAGGCCAATTGCCCGCCGACTGGAGACCCAAGAACTGGCGCCGGAGTTGGAGAAGGGGAATGTCAGAGGGCCCGAGCGAGGAGACGCAGTGGGGGCGGAGTCTCCTATACAGTCTGCCACATCTCACCAAGCGGGAACCACCGAGTGGAGCCTGGAGGAGTTGCGTCTTCACCGTCTAGGGGAGATCCGTGCTGAGTCGTAGGAGTGACCACGCGGCCCAAGGTCCCAGTAGGCCAACGCCGCCACAGGGATGGTTGAAGAAGGTAGGCGGCCCTGTTAGCAGCAACCACGGAAAGTCACGGCGCGGAGACGAAGATTCCAGATCCCAAGAGTCCTCCAAGTAAAAGAAGCACCGCTTGCGTTGCCAATCCGAACTAAGGAAGCGAATCCGTCAAGAGGGCGAGGACAAGCAGTCTGAAGTAGCCGGAGCCCACCGCCAGGACGACGGCTGCCGCATCCACCAAAGGATCAGGGACAGTGAAGGCTTGAGAGTGACCAGCATACCAAGCCTGGTGAACGCATAGCTGCGAAAGAGTCCTCGTCGCCGACTGAGTCCTGGCGAAGCCGGGTCGAGAAGCGTCGACGAGATCCCGTAACCGTGTGGCTGAGGGAGAGACTTGCGACCTTAGCCCGCTGCAAAGCAACAACCTGGCGGAAGCCTGCTCTTCAGAGGAGGCGAAGGTGGTCATAGTCCGGAGGGAGGAAGTAGTCGAACAGACGGGGGCCTCTTCCACGCACAAACCGACTGTGAGCTGAGTGAACAGCCGAAATCCTAGACGAGCAGGAGGCCGACGAAACAGCTGTGAAGCGAGAGGAAGATCAGAGGGCGAATCCCGCAAGAAGATGGCTGAAGCCGAAACCGTTGAAAGCAGGCTTAGAATGTCAGGGTCTACCTCCACCTCCGCCTACCAAGCTAAGCTGCAATGAGGGCGACCGGCTCCGAGAGCGCGGGACTGCCGCAGCGACTGGTGAGGGCGAGCCCAAAGGAAAGGAGGAGGCGACCGCGAAGCCCGTAAGTCGGGGCGTTGCGAAGGAGGAGGGACCGCGGCTAAAGGCTAAATAGGCTCTGTAAGCCCCCGACTCGCCTAAGTGCGAGGGAGGGGGGGCTACTAGTGACGGGAATAGCACGCGGAGGACGAGGGGAAAGCGAGAGCCGGAGACCACACTCCGAAGGTAAGAGGGGAGGCGGAAGGGGAAAAGCCGGCACCCCCAACCTGCTTATCGCGAATCCACACCTGTGAGTAAAAGTCTGAGTCACACCAGGCCCGCCTGGAAGGCTCGGGGCGGGGATGGTGGGGACAAAGTGTCACACCAAGCCCGCTCAGGAAGGCGGAGCGGGGAGGGGAGGACACCTGGGCGCGAAACCGCACCTGAGAGTAAATATCTGAGTCCCCCCGGGCCCACCTGGAAAGCTCGGGGCGGTGGGGAGGGGACCGAGAGGTGTCACGTTAAGCCCGCTCAGGAAAAGCGAAGCGGGGAGGGGACGGTTGGGGTGCGCAAATCCGCACCTGAGAGAAAGAGTCCGCAACACACCGGGCCCGCCTGGAAAGTTCGGGGCAGGGGGGTGGACGGAAAGGGTGTCACGCCAAGCCCGCTCAGGAAAAGCGAAGCGGGGAGGGGACCAATGGGCGCGCGAAACCGCACCTGACAGCAAATGTCTGAGTCACACCGGGCCCGCCTGGAAAGTTCAGGGCGGGAGGGGGGGGGGGGGGAGGGGGGGGGGGAGGGGACAGAAAAGTGCCATGCCAAGTCCGCTCAGGAAACGCGAAGCGGGGAGGGGACAATTGGGGCGAACGAATCCGCACCTGTGAGTAATGTCTGAGTCACACTGAGCCCACCTGGAAAGTACGGGGCGGGGGCGGGAGGGGGGACAGAAAAGTGTCACGCCAAGCCCGCTCAGGAATAGCGAAGCGGGGAGGGGACAAAACGTGTGCACGAATCTGCACCTGTGAGTAAATATCCGAGTCACCCCGGGCCCGCCTGGAAAGTTCAGTGCGGGGGGGACAGAAAGTGTCACACCAAGCCCGCTCAGGAAAAGCGAAGCGGGGAGGGGACAAATGGTGCGCACGAATCCGCACCTGTGAGTAAAAATCTGAGTCACACCGGGCCCGCCTGGAAAATATGGGGCGGGGGGAGGGGGGGGGGGAACAGAAAGTTGTCACGCCAAGCCCGCTCAGGAAGGCGGAGCGGGGAGGGGACAATTTTGTGGCCCGCGACCCCCGCTCCGAAGCCTCGGAGCTTGGGGTGCGCGTGACCATGGTCACACCGGGCCCGCCTGGGGTGGGTGACGTAAACGTAGGAAACCGGGTCTGCTCGGTACCTCTTTAGCACAAAAAAAATGGAGCTTCCGACACGCCAAAGTGGGGAGCACGACCCTGATACTCGCCTGCCCTGCTCAGAAGACTCGGAGATGTGAGGGAGTTCCTGCGCGGCTAAGGTAAAAGAAGGGGACTTACCTGCGGGCTGGAAGGCCCGGAAGCCGTAGTGAAGTGGGGCCCGAGAAGCCGACGTAGCGACGCCATCCTGCGGAGAAGTCCGGGGAGAATGTTGCGACCAGGAAGAAAGGACACATCTGTAGGATCCCATGAGGCACACCGCACCTGAGACCGCCGGTCCTCACTCCCGTCGGCACACACGTCACACATCCTGTCGGAAGAGCAGTAGAGCACGGCCGGCAGGCGACGAGGGCGTCCGAGGGCCACAGAAATCCTCACAAAAGGGGCAAAACTTCAACAGAAGCCGCCATAGCGTTCATTGTACACTGTTCACAGGAAGGAACACACTCAAGCGCCGAACTCACACCGCGAGGTAAAAGCCACGTGAGTAAAGTCACAAGCTGAAACCCCAAGGCTGCAGCCAAGGACGAAGTTCACTGAAAGTCAAACCGGTCGGCGCTAAGTCCACACACAGTAAAAACGTTGAAGTGTAGAACACACCAACGAAGTACACCGAGTCCAAGGAGAAGTCAAAAACAAGGCAAAAAGCCAAGTAGTAGTAAACCATAGAAGAACCGGTCAAAACCGTAGCAAGGCAAAAGCCCGACCATCCACGGTCGAGCTAAGAGTGAAACTGAGATGAGTTCCCCACACGCTTGCCGGTATAGGTTGGTAAGGGGAGGCCACCCGGGCTCCTATTCTGGGATCCCCGGTGTCTCCTCCCCAGTTGTGTAGGGGACACAACTTAGGGCTGAAATCGTTAGGCTATAGAGTGTATTCCATATAGTAATGCCATCGGTAATGTATTTTGAAAAAACAAGCATTTCATGACAGATACAGAAATGATGCAAGCGTCTGACCCTGCCACATTCACCAACGTAATGGCATCAGGGCGCGGTCGCAAGGAGCCCCGCCAAGCTAATCAAGCCATGGACGCATAACAAATTCTCCAAATCACACAAGGTACAAGTCAGTAGGTAAGCGCCAATAATGCCACACCAATCAACTGAAAGGTGAGTGGGCACGGGCGCGAGGGGCCCCGCCACGCTAAGGGTTGAGAATTCTGGCACGCAATCTACAGCGAAGATAAAGACTGTCTTCGTGCCTGCTCAAACTAGTGCCTAGTCCGGGAACCGGCCGAGGGCCAACCCAGCTACCTTACCTTTCCGCCGGTGCGCGAACGGGGGGGAGAAACGTCCGTAACGCCCACGGCACGACCGGGGCGAAGTCCCAGCGAAGCTCACCACGCAGCCCAGGCACTCAAGAGGCAGAAGAGGGCAGCAGCCAACGATGAGGGGATGACAGAGCCACACAGGGCCCAGGCAGGGCCGACAAAGTAGAAGCCAAAGTCCAGAAGACCGGCGAACCGGTCGAAAAATTCCCAAGTCCGTAGGCTAGAGCAACACGTCTGAACAGCGTGAGCCTAAGTAGCATGACTGGTTAGTCACATCGTGACTCGGAACTGGATGGGCAGTAACGGGAGACAACTCTCGGCCCATCTCGGGGTTCTCCGAGTGCCTCCCGGGTTGTGTGGTAACACAACGGGTTCTTAGGCTAGAATTGAGTAAGTAGTAGACACTTCCAAAAAGTCATGTCATCGGTAATGTTTTTGAAGAAACAAATGGCTGACAATGGCCAGAAGACTTCTGCTTTCTTTTTCCTTCACAAAAGACTGTAAATTCAGTATACATAATACAACCACGGTGTGTCTAAACTTTAGCACTCACTGCAGGGCTCAAAATTAGCGGGGGCCCGGGGCCAAAAACCCGCAAAGTTGATTTCGGGCTCGGAAAGTTGAAAAACGAAGGGCCCGCTTGGCCCGCAAAATAATTCGTCTGCTACAGCTAGCTCTACTCGGCAGTTTCGTATTTGGGCCAAGGGAAGCAACCCACACCGGTGCCCTCACTCACAGTAATACTAATAGTATTGTGTTCTTTTTTTTTTGTTTTTATTGTATTTTTAGTTTACTTCTGTTAACTCAAGTGCACATAAGTGTAATATGAATAGATGATTGAAAAAAAAAAAAGAAAAGGCAAAATCTGTTTGTTTCACTTTAGTTTATCAGGAAGAGTACTGTTAAGTTTAGTTCCCTTTCATGGTTTTGTTTTGAACTTTTGTGCATTGAGGTCAGATTTTTTGTTAGGTTACTCATATTAAAATTTTAATGATGTGTATTGTGCAATACTCAGTCACAAAACTGAAAAGTATTATACAAGAGACTCACTTGATTTTTTTTCTATTTTGTTTAATGGCCATTTCAGGCTCACTAGTCACTGGAATATGCGTGTCACTGAATGTGTGTGTGTGTGTGTTTTTTCCCCTTTTTTGTTGGTAATGTTTGAAAGTGAAAGAAAAGGCAAATAAAAATGACATCACTCAGCAAAATTGGAAATTCAATTGTTTTTATTTTAGATTATCAGACAAATTGTACTTTCTACTTATTATATTGTCAATAATTCTTTTGTTTTTTGTTTGCATTATTTTTCAAAGTTGGGCCCCGAAAGTTGCTTGTGGGCCCTCAAATTTTTCAATCAAGGGGCCCGGTGGCCCCCAAAGAAAAAAGTTAATTTCTAGCCCTGCACTGGTATCACGTTATACTAAGGCTGACCTGTACACTACCAGTATAAATAGAGCTGATCACACCTTTAGTAGCTATAACTTAGTAAGCTATGACTATACCTGTAGCTGAAAGTAAAAAAAAAAAAAAACACCTTCGGCTCGCTATCTCCTTGTGTAATTAGTCAGAGGTTTGCGCTACCATGGGTATGATAATAAACGCAACATGTTGATTCCTGAAATATGAATGAATGTTGCCATGACTTAACCCTTGATGGCTAAGCAGTGTAAGACAACATTTGCAATGTTTGTCACCATAATAAAATTCAAACTCTTTTAACCCATATCATACTGAGGCTGAAAGCTTCAAATTTGTACACTGCCATATGCAAGCTACATTATAGTACTTGCAGATAAGGATATATAGACCAGTGGCTTTAGTTCAAGGGTGGTGACAGAATAGCTTTGCGCCTGGAGGCGCCAAGCTATTCTGGCACTACCCTTGAACTATTTTAGTCAAACTTATTTCACACACTGGTGTATTTCCGAATGATAAGGGTTAATGAATCAATTAGAATACAACAGTTTCTGACATTATTTCTGGTAAGATAAAGTAAATACATTTAAATACATACCCAGTGAGCTTGCCAAAAATTGCAAAAACTCACAAGTGCCTACTTGCTAACAACAGTAGTAGTAACTAGTACACACTCATTTTACTTCAGGAAATGCGTTAAGTGTGTTATGTCATGAACTGATGAAGGCTGCATTGGTCATCCCTACAACTGTTAAAACACGCTGTATACTGTGGGCTGAATCAAAACTTTTGCCTCGGAAAAATTACCTCATATTGAACCCAACCGTCCTCTTTGAGGGGACAAAACTCTTTACGAGCGTCCACACTGTTTAGTTTTCTGCAGCCGGGCAGCAGCTCTTATAAATATTTCCAAGAGTGATGAGCCAAACCTGCAGCAAATGTCGCAAGTCTAGCCAGGACACATTCTAGTAAGTAGAAACTTGTAGGGGTCTAGTAGTACTAGTAGTAGCATGGAATCGTGATTTAGTAGAAAGAAAACATCACTGAAAGCATGGGTGTATGAGAGAACCACCAAAAACAGTGCAAGAAATGTGGGCAATTGGAGATACAAACGTAGATCTATTCTTATGTGCCTCCACAACTGCTGCAGCTTAGACTATAGATGATCCATGCCTCTTGCAAATGGCGGGCATCGTTTTGCCTGAGCTTTCGATAACAGACGTTCAAAGACTGTGGAGGCAACGTGAGCCAGCAAGAGAGAGATTCTTATGAGCCATTACAACTGTGGCTGCATTATGACATAATGTGGATCTATGCACTTTGCAAATTTTGAGCTATGAAGCCAGGCATTCTCCACTGATTAGTGATGCCTCTTGTAGATGATGGGAACAGTTTTGCTTCAGCTTTCGATAACAGACGCTCATAGACTGAAACAGTCATCAAGTGAGAGAGAGAGAGAGAGAGTCCTATGACCCCTAAATTACGGGAGCATTATGAGAATCTATGCTCATTGCAAATTTTGATTTTGAGCCATGAGAATAGGTGTTCTCTCTGATTAGCAATGCCTTTTCGTAGATGGTGGATGTATTGTCTGAGGTTTTGGTAACAGGCGTTCATAGACTGTAAAAGTAACTCGAGCCAGTAAGACTAGGCCAAAAGAGACCGATATTTATGAGTCCTGCAACTGCGGCAGCATTTATAGGATGTATGTGCTCCTTGCAAATTTTGAGCCACGAGGCCAGACGTATAATGCCGACAACAAGGACCAACACATTTATCATTTGCGGCTATAGTGGGAAGCAGAGAATATCGCAGGATGCAGAAAGTCTACTATGGCTAAAGGATCAGTAAAACCAGTGTTCCAAGTCCAGGATGCAATTTGCAGAAGGGGCACAGATTCTCATTTACAAATCCGTTAAGGTGCAGGAAATCTGTCTCCTGCTAGGATATACTGGCCCATTTCCATCTCCAGATTGAGAAACCCATCATGACTTATGTCTACTGCTACGTAATGGATACTTAAGATTCTCCCTGTGCTTTAAAAGCCAAAAAAAAAAAAAAAAAAAAAAAAAAAAAAAAAAAAAAAGGGCGAGCTGCAGACGACCCAGAGGACAGCTGTAAAAATATGTCAGTGACCTACACCCCATATAATGCTATACCAATACCAAGACTAACGTGCACAACTCTGATTAAAGATTATCACAGTACGCAATACGACTTCCTTCTCTTTTCTGCGACCTATCTCTATTTAGACTTCGTAGTTGATAATTTCAGAGCCCGTATGTCATCCGTCGACATCGTGAAAGGTCCATGACTGAGGTACACGTCATTCTACTAACACACGAAACAGAATTGACACAGAGTACATTCTACAAACAAGCATCACACAATCGTTAGAGCCATACCTTGTTTATATCAAGCATGGTGTAGCAATAGCGGTTACAATTAACGATGTGGTTCTGAATAGACGGAGGCAGGCAAGGCCATTTTGGCCCCCATCACAACTGGGCTAGTTCCGGTAGTCTCAAAGGCAAAAGGAAACAGACTTGTAACAGATTTTTAGGTATCTTGTTCGACATTCAAGCAAATCAGAACACGGATAATATTTCTAAAAATACATACTGTGTTACAACAGCTAAAACTCGTCTGACTGAAGCCTAAAGACTGAAAATTATAATTAGAGAGTGTATGCAGAGACAAGGGAGACTACTTCTGTGTACACATACCACTATAAGTGTGTTTACTGTGATACCATATTATATGTCCCCGATCACTTTGTGCCAGTGGGACATAAAAATGGAGTAACGAACGAACGAACCTTATTATTGTTTACAGTAATATAATGAGGGAGTGACACGCGGCAGTGTGAATGTAAGTGTAGCAGTCCGCGGGAAAGAATAAAACGTGCACTCCTTAAAAGCTACATCACTTACTGCATGCAGAGATGGCCATGAAGAGAACGAGGACAGACATGGACGTTGAACAGAAAGTTGAACTCCTCAATTTGTACCATGACATGGGTCCATGCAATAAGAAGCAAGCAGCAGAAATCCTTGGAATTTCCAACTACTTCTTGAGAACTCTGTTGCGAAATGAACAGCAATTGAGGAAAGCACTTTTTACTAATGTTCCTGGCAAAAAGCGACACAGGTTTGGGAAGGATAGGGACACCGAAGAACGACTGCTGCACTGGTTTAAACGTATGCAATCATCAGGTGCTCCTTTAACAGGTCGGATACTGTGTCAGAAAGCAGAAGAAATTGCCGCGGAACTCGGGCGCTTAGATTTTAGGGCAACGGATGGGTGGTTTTCAAGATGGAAAAAGAGAAATGGTGTGAACTTAAGACAAGTTCATAGTGAAACTACATCCACAAATGCAGCTGCGAAGTGGCAAGATGAAATGCAAAAGATTACAGCAAGCTATCACCCCTCACTGATTTACAATGCCATTGAGACTGAACTTTATTTAAGAGCTTTACCAGACAGGGCATACATGGATAGTGACCCAGAGCAGTCCAGTGGGGAAACTCGGGCTGCTCATGGCAAGATCACTGTGCTTTTGTGCTGCAGTTTGGCAGGAGATCGCAAAAAACTGTTAGTGATTGGCAAAACGTCCAACCCACAGTGTTTCAAGAATGTAAAAACGTTGCCAGTCCTCTACAGCTCATCAGAAAATGCACAGATGACATTTGAGATTTGGAAGAACTGGGCTTTGGAGTGGAACAGTCTCTTGCGGCAAGAAAACAAGAAGATTGTTTTGCTCATTGACCCCTGTGCGACATACTGCAACAGCTATTGGGGACTTTCTCACATTGACATCAGGCACATTCCCACAGACACAACTTCAGCTTTGCAGCCATGTAATATGGGCATGATCAGAACTTTGAAAGCTCACTTCAGGCAAGAGATGTGGCGATGGATCATTGATGTGATAGATGACAGCAACAGTGCACTGACAGGCCATGAGGCTGCAAAAAAGCTGACACTACTTGATGCTATGTACATGTTGGCCCATGCCTGGCGGGAGGTCCAAGAGGCGACCATCATTTGCTGTTGGCAGAAGGCAGGCTTCAGGAATGAAGGAATGAAGAATGAACATGATGAAAATGGTAAAAATGGGCACAGACAGTTGCTCTTCACACACACATTTGCTTCAGTTGTGCATGCAACCACCAGTACTCTCTAAGCAGTACACAAGCTTGCATATTGAAGAGATCGTGCACACACACACTATCAGTCTCTCTTGTTCCCTCACGCACCTGAAGTTGGAACTCCCAAATCGGGGAATTTCAACTTCAGGTGGGGGAGGGAACAAGGGAGACTGATAATCTGGGAGTCATTTTCTGAAGTCTACATTACAGTTCAAGTGATTGGTCAACCATGCTGGCCATAGTTCAAGGATGGTGCAACAGTAGCTTGCCACCACTCTTCAACTATTGTGGTCAGTCCATGGTTGCCTTTGTAATAGTTTGATTGGTTAATGTCATTGCTGGTTGACTGACTACAGTTCTTTCTTTATGTTTTGCAGCTGTCTTTGAAGTTCCTCCACCTCCTGGCCTGACAGCAGAGGAGTTCAATGAGTGGGTCATGGCAGAAGATGTTCTGGAAATGGGTGAACCGGAAGCAGATGAGCCCTACTCAGAAGAAATTTATTCTGACACCGAGACACAAGCAAAAACAGAAGTCAGTTCATGTGGTCCAGACAATGTCTCCAGCCCTCTAGAAAACAGGTTAGAAGGTGAAGAAGAAGAGGAGGAAGACACGCCTTCTAATGGTGAAATGCGTGAATGTTTGAGGCGTCTGCGTATCGGGCTTGAAAGGCGTGGTTTTAGGGACATGGAAAATTTTGATGTGATGCAGAGTGAAATCAAAGATTTTCTGCGCTTCCAGCCTAATTTATGATGTACTTGATTGTTTTGACTTGCATTGTTTGTTATGTTTGTGTGATGTAGGTTGCCTACACCTACATAATTTATGAACTATGGGTGCGCTGTGACCCTTTGTAGAAAGTAAGGGTGAGCTGATACCCACTGTACACCACCTGTGTAGTCTACAGACACAGTTTTGAACGTGTCTGCTGTCTATGTGTGTGGGAGATTGTGTGTTATCTCTTAAAACATATGTATGTTTGAGACGTGCTGCATCCGGATATGCAGCATAAAGTTCTCTGAATGCTGCCCATCTCAAGTGTGTTAGAAACGTGTTGGTTGGTTGGTTCAGGGTTTAATGTCCACTACACTGGAGTGATAATGGACGGCCTTAACGGGCGGGACACGGACAGCAATGGAACATGACCAGAACACTGATCAATTCAGGTGAACTGCACCTGTGACACTTTGATGTACCAGGACCTTTCACGGACATGCTATTGAACAAGCCATTCTTTTTCACTGGATTATGAGTCCAGCTGCCAGGACGGGGACTAGAACCTACGACCCAGCTATTTCCTTCGCTCTCTTTTGCTCAGCCTGAGCTATTTGGGACTCTAAAATGTGTGTGAAAACTAATTAACATGAGTAATGTTAGACAAAAAACTGTACCAGTGTTGTAAATGTACAAATATTTGTGCTGGTTTATTGACAAAGGTAAAGTTTTGTCATGTTACTCGTAAACATGTCCAATGTTTCTTTTGCTTCAGCTAGTCACAGAGTATGACTAAAAGGGAAATGCAGACAGTGCTTATACTTTCAGCTTGAAATGGTCTGAAGCAAGGCAAGCAGTTTTTGTTTGTGTTTTTTAAGTCTTTATAGAAGGGACTTTTTTTGACAGGTCATGGTGGGGCAAATTTAATAGCATGTCCATGATGTCAAAGACGGGCAGGCCTAATCCTCTGACAACTGAAGTAACATGATGAAAATTGCATCATGTCTAGTTACGCCAATCTCACTGCCGAAGCGCAAAGCGCCGTATGTGTGTGCATATACATTGTATGTAAGCACAAGAATCTCCGATATTGCTGTACACACTAGCTTGAAACTTGGCGAAATATTTTCTCTAAGGGGTGGCTAAGAGAGACTCTGAGCATTTTGTAACGGGATTTCTCCTTGAAGACATAAGACACTCACAAACCAGATAGGCGAGGCTACACATACCAAGGGGAATTACTCTGCGCTGGACAGTCAAACAGTTAGATCCCCTGCCCCCGCCTATCAGACCCAATCAGCAGCCCACAGAAATACGCAGGTATAGAACAAGACGATCATCTACATCCCCTTGGTATGTGTACATAAAAGACAGTTTATAGAAAGTCGGTTGACCCAGATTAGAGTCCGTAATTTTTGTCATATTTACTTGAAATTTTGGCTATAGCTAGTTTGGAGAAAGACATTGGATGAGTTTATTAGCCAGCTTTGTATCTTTTTAACTTCTTCAGTAAAAATTAATTATTTTCAGAAAAAAATTGAAACAGTATAAAACATTGACTTCTGAAGAAAGTCAGTGGCGATGACGTAAAAGAAGCAACTCTGTCACCACGCAGACATTGACGCAACATTCTAAATATGACATAATTCTCTCTCTCACACGCGCTCTCTCTCTCTCTCACATACTCATGCACTCATCCCCAAGAGGCATAGATCTATGCATCTTGGAGATGTTTGGAGCGTGCATTAATGCATGCACACAGACACACACATCGACGCACTTTCAGAAGAGCATGCAGGTGTTCTTAGTGTATCATGTAGCTAGATAAAGTCGACCTGATTTCATACAAATTATATAGCAAGACTGAAATCATACTGTGAAATTCTAGTTTTGTCACCATTTCTCAAGTCTTGAAGCGAATGTGAAACTCACATCACGCTAAATATAAGATTACGTAAAAACCCAAAATACGTCATGATATGACAAACCAAAGACGCGTATGCACTTTGCACCTTTTAGAATTCACTTTGGCGCATTGGCAAATCTGCTAGGCGTTTTCAAAAGGAGACATCTGAACATCAGAATTAGGTCAAAGATGAAAGGTAAAGACCCTTGACGGCGAGGGCAGCTCACATATAGAAGGCACTTTGTGGGTTATGGTTCATACCATCTTGGGTTTTTTTCTTTTTCTTTTTTTTTATATATAAAGAATAAATATATAATAAAGATTATAATTTTTTAAAATTAGAATACATGACATTTTTGGCTCACGTCCATCCATCTGCCGTCTGTGGTAAACTTTAACGTTGGCATTTTCTCAGAGACTGTTCAAGCCACAGTCTTCAAACTTAGCCCGAGGATATTTTGTGGCAAGACCTTTCTAGGCATATAAATTCAATGACCTTTCTCAAAGTTCAAGGTCACAAGGGGGACAGAAATCAGTCAGAATATGCCATATTTTGACAAAAGTTGATTTTTTCAACTTCAAGCCCAAACTTGGTACAGATTTATCCGATAGTAAGACCTATGCATTTTAATTCGGATATATATATATATATATATAATTTTAACATGGCTGCCACAACCTTCACCTAAAAGGGAGTGATGAAATTCCTATGCTAAACACATTCTTCCATTAATATCTATCTATCAAGCACACTAACTCATTAACTTCTATCAAAAGGCCAATTTTCAAGCAATTTAATCTGGTAGTTTCGGAGATCCTTTTATACGTAAACAAAACATGGCCACCATAACCTTGACCTTTTTTAGAGTTAGTGACTGGTTTCTTGTTTATGATGCACCATTTCACTGCGGATTGTCATCAGTCCAAGTTTGAGCCAGTCGGTCCAGTGTTGTTACAAAAATCACTTGGACAAAAAAACTGAGGGGTTACATACTGATCAACATTGTGAAACTGCATTTTCCTCCAAGTTTGAACCCATATAGCATCACAATTTGAATATGTACACTGCATATGGCTCTATAAGTACATGTAGAACATATACGAACTATACGAATATGCAGCTGATATGGACCCAAAACATTACTTTTCCTCCACCTGGCATCCTAGCCTACAAAGCGTTCGGTGGATGTTTTGTTGTGTTTCCTATGTTTTAGATGCTTTATGCAAAATCCAAACGTAACTAGAGTTATGTCTACATTATTTCAATTTTTCATGATTGCCATAAAAAATTCCAAATTTGACACTTCATCATTTTGTCCATTTTCGGTACACTATAATTTTCACATTTATTATCCGAACTACAAATTTTGCAGGACTGTAGTGCTACATATATAAAATACATATACAAATACATTCTCTGATATCTCATATACTTTGCCGACCATGTGTTCTTGAAAATGCGTCTTTATTCAATATGATCACCTGTATGCATGAGCCTCTCTAACTTAACTAGATGCATACTAAATTAGTTGAGCCTTGGCAAAGGTCCCCCCACCCGGGTCTGCCCTGGGGGACTTGGGTGGGGTTAGGTATTTTTTAGTTCCCAGGGTCACCCTGGTCAGCCCCACAGGGTGGGTTTTTCTCTCTATTCTGGGGCATGTGTTTCTGTCTACCTGAGGTCCATTCATCTGTATTTGCCTTTTTAAAACTCTCCCTACTGTCTGCACTGCCTGTAGCTCTTGATATTGGATGTGTGTTGCTAAATGGTCTTAGCTTTATTTATGCCCCATGTTGTAGGTTTATTTAATGTATTTGACCGGCTGGCGACATACATTCAATTTTCTGTTTAGTTTTTTTTTCACAAGCAGTGCAGGCACGTCCTGAGAAAGCCTTGTTGCTGTCGGGACGTTAAGCAATGTACAATCAATCAATCATTGGCAAAGGTCAAAGGATACGGAGGGTTAACCAATTTGTGGAAAAATTTATAGATTTTGAAAAAAATGTGTATTTTGCTGGGACAAAGACTTTATGTTAAGATACTTGATCACTTACTTATTTTATTGACTTTAGGAAAGGTAAAGGTCACAAAGGTCAGGCTAATTATATGGATCTGTCATGCATGTGAGCCACAAAGGCATTGCCATTCTTGTTCTTAATAATAACATGCCTTTTGTAAACAAATGACAAAATAAACAGGCTGGTAGTTTATTTTCCAATTCAATTTCTAGTGCACAACTCCGGCATGAATGTAGTCTGTATAAAGCAATCACAGGGGAGAAAAATGAACACACAGGAACAAACACGTAGTTTAGTGGCAATGTCCACTTTATTTTACATTCATTCCAATCCTCCAAACATTTAACCTTCACCGATGGTATGGGTGACTAAGGTGCCCACTCTGTTTGCTTTTTGCTCAGTTTCATTGTTTCTGGCGACATCTGAATGAAACTTCAGTATTCCTCAACTGCCCAGGGGGACTTGGGTGGGGTTAACTACCTTTTAGTTCCAAGGGTCACCCTGGTCAGCCCCACAGGGTGGGTTTTCCCCTCTATTCTGGGGCATGTGTTTCTGTCTGCCCTTGGTCCATTCACCTGTATTTTCCTTTTTAAAACTCTCCCAACTGTCTGCGCTGACTGTAGCTCTTGATATTGGATGCGTGTTGCTAAATGGTCCTAGCTTTATTTAGACCCCATGTCGTAGGTTTATTTAACGTATTGGACCGGCTGGCGACATACATTCAATATTCTGTTTAGTTTTTTTTCACAAGCAGTGCAGGCACGTCCTGAGAAAGTCTTGTTGCTGTCGGGACGTTAAGCAATGTACAATCAATCAATCAATCAGTATTCCTCAAACATGCATATCTCCATGACATGACCATAACAAAATACTAAAAATCAAACAAGTAAACAAACACATACAAAGTGAATATCCTGATCCTTCAGATGTGGGTGACTAAGGTGCCCATACCATTATAAGAGGCCTTGATGTAATTATTCCCCACCATACGACTCTGGGTGCCTTAGGCGCCAATACAATAACAGTAGCACTTGCAGTCAGTGTCTGCATCCGCAAGATGTAAGATGGGTTTGACAGTATGTGGTGCAATCGTCTGTTTATTTTGCCAGCCATACACACGCGAGTGACACAACTTGTGCAACTTGTGGGCCACACTTATAAAAACAAACAAAAACCTGCATTTTATATGCAAACATATCAGCATGCACACAGTTTTCTATGCGTTTGAGTTTGCTATACGCAAACAGGTGTTTTTAGTTAGAACGAAATTAATGTGGCGTTAAGCAGTGCTGGCTAAACTCTGGCAGGAATGATGAATAGTTTCCATAAAAGTCGATCAACACGAAAGTGTTTGGGAACACGGCCAAGTGCAATGATGGAAAGAGGCATTTAGCTATCGTAACCTACTGCTGTTTAGCAAAAACAGAGACCGTTACAGTAACTGTTATATTATCATGATCTTTTATCCCAGGCTTTCCTTCCGGCACTGAACAAACACATCATCTGTTGATTACATCAAGTTGCTTTTTGCTAAAGTTCCCATAACAAGCAACGTATTTACTGAACTTAGACATTTTGACAAAGTTCGGTCATGAATCAGCGATTCAATGATTGGCATGTATGTGTGTGGCGAGTGCCAAATAACAGTTGTACATCTTCAGTCCAGCTTTGGGGGTTAGTGACCTTTAGTGAAACTGATGTTGCTGAAACACCAGTATTGGTTCATTCAGAGGTATCTCTATGTTCCCTACTTGTTCTTACATGGGTCAACCTAATGATGCTCATCTCATGTTGAACTAGAAATCAAAACTGATTGAGAGAAATGTCACCAGGAATGCTGTTCATATTTTGGAAACCAGGACAGTAATTTCAGTATATCACACAACAGTCTCCACTAAAGTTTGAAATGATCATACCTTGCCCAAACCATGTAAGAACACTTTCCGCATATCAATCAATAAACTTTATTGTTCCAAATACATGTTGCCACGTACTGGAAAATTTGTCTCGCCACCTCAGATGCAACTCGGCGCAATCACCCACTCGCACAACAGTTTACAAACAACAAATGGACAATGGCTCGGGACGGATGAAGCCCGTCGCCAATGCATCTCATGGCCGGCGCAAACGGCCCCAAACCGACCTGAACCTCCCTAACACAAAGCAAACTAAAGACAGCCGTATCATAGTATCTCTTAAACACATAATATGTTTTTAAACTTTCTGCTTGGCTGAGACTAGTTGCACAAATGAGAAATACGCATAAACCAAAGACGAATTATACTTTCACAGTTGCTACCTGGGGGCCCGTTGCTATAAGAACAGCGCCAGCTATTATTATTAGACGGTCGCTCCGGCATAAACAGTCACTACCTTAATTACAACTTAACTAGTATATAACTTCATACTCATTTTTAAAGCAATAGTAGCATTAACACGAAAGCAATCCAAAATGGTTTCTAAAGAGTACACATGCACATGCTGTTGCAAGAAGCACAGACACTGTTGGGGAGGTGACTGTCATCGCATCATTCGGCTGGAAGCTTGCTTCGTTGTATGCACTCGCTCTATTCCGTAGGCAGTGATGTTGAGTGTGGCATGGGAAGAGCCACTCCTGAGATGATTGAAAGGGGAGAAAAGCATGTTGGTTGTATTGCCACAGAATAATGCGTGCTGTTCTTCTGAGATCCGCATTCGAATGGTACTAACAAGAATCAGCGTGTATCAACTCCCAGCCGCATCGTACGGCCGAGGAAAATATAAATCCAATTAACAGTCACAGCACAACAAATTGCCAAAAGTCATCAAAAAGAAATACCAGTCGTGATTCAGCATTGCAGGGCCTGACATCATATATCAAACGAAGGTACAATGTCTGTTAGAATACTGCGGGTGGGGCAGCCAGGAGATGTTGCATGGCCGCCATCTTGTCTTATATACACCTACAACAGACCATAGGATGGATTTTGGCGGGAAATCTTTATAGGCAAAACCGCACCGTTGCTAATGATGTTTTGCAATGCAATGTGCGTGTGTGCAGGTTGATGCTTTCAGATGCAGACATGTTATCCTAAGGAAGGAAGCTCTCAGAGATGATGTCGTCTCAGACGGTAACTGGCCCGGCATTATCCTGCAAAATTATTCCGATTACCTGTGATTTTGTTTGTGAGGCTGCAACATACGCAATGTTCTGGAAGCACTGTGTTTGGCATACGCAGCTTTAGAAAAGTGAGTGCGGTCCCTGACAGTCAGTCTGAATTATTGTCTAGTTCAGGTATGTGTACATGAGTTTTGCTTTGAAATGACAGTTCTCCTTATTGTCACACTACCAAATCGTGTTTTAGTGCTGCACATATCTCAATCTCTGTTTATAACCTATCCCCATATATGATAGGGATTAAGATTGATAGTTCTAGTTCAGGTTGTTGTCTGACTTAAGTGCGGGTACTTTCATACTGTTATTGAAATTTAGCGTTTGTTAAGTTAAACTTTTGTGTTCGGCGCTTGCGTTTATTTCATTGAGTTACATTTTTTCTTCATAGCGTTTTTAACTGCGGTTTTTTTTCCCGTTTGCGTTGTGCTTTAGCTTAGTTTTAAGGAGATCAGTATGTCTCGGGTTCAAGTTTCATCTTTTGTATGCAATCATGGGGTTGGAGGTGAATATTTCACTGCATTCAACTTCCTTGATTATTGCCGGCCATGGTTAGAGTTAGTTTTGCAAAGGATGTACACGTCAGCTACAGGAAAACCAAACTGACCAGCAAAAGTGCTGAGGCACAGAAACAAAGCAACACACTGGTGCGTGGGTGCCCATGCCTTACAGATCATGATAAATGTTGTTTGTGTATATGAAAAGTATAGGCGCCTAACTTGCCCACATCAAACAAATCAGGATAAACGGCGGTTTACCTATGTAGCAACCATGGTCGCCTAAGTCGCCCACATCCAAAATATCAGAATAAAACGGCAGACTGCCTATACGAAAATCATGGGCGCCTAAGGCAACCACATCCAACAGATAAGGATAAACGGCAAACTGCCTATAATTATGAAAACCATGGGTGACTAAGGCGCCCACATCCAACAGATCAGGATAAATGGCAGATTGCCTATATGAAAACCATGGGCGACTAAGTCACCCACATTCAAAGGATTGTGAAGTTCTTAGCATTGTATGATGACGGTTAAAAACGCATTGAGAAATAAACACTTTTAGCCAGTGCTGTGCTAAAATGAATTTTTTTTCTAAAATGTATTTTTTTGAAAAATACTTACCGATGGCATTACTATCTGGGAATACACTCTATTGCCTATAGATTTCAGCAAAATTGTGTGTAGCACACAACTGGGGAGGAGACACCGGGGATCCAAGCACTATGACCCCGGGTGGCCTCCCCTTACTACCCTATCCCGGCGAGCACAGGGCGACCTCGTCAGTTTCACACATAGCCACAAGAGGCAAGCGGGGCAGGCGGGAGGGCCATTCGAGTAATGCCATCGGTAAGTATTTTTCAAAAAAATACATTTTAGAAAAAAAATTCATTTGTTTTTTCAAAATACATTATCGATGGCATTACTATCTGGGAGAATGGCGAACAGGCGGAGGGTGCCGTATCTAACCATAACCCAACCACTCCGCCGGCCCCCTCGAGAGAGAACTCCCGACGATTTCAGCTATGATGTGCCTAAGACGCCAGCAGCGCTCGGAGGGAGTGCTGGGCCGCGGAGATGTCGCCCACCCGTGCCAGGGAGTCACGTCAGCCGGATAGGTCTCTTAAGGTAGAAGCGTGCGAAAGTGGAGTCTGAGCGCCAGCCACCCGCTGCCACAATATCCTTGACCGAGCAGTTGCGGTCCAGGGCTAGACTGGCGGCTACTGCTCTCACTTCATGCGCCCGGATTTGTAAAGGCTCAGCGCCGCGTGGGGAGAGGTCTAGGTAGTCTGACCTAATCACCCACCGCAGCCAGGATGACACGATCTGGGCCGAGATGTGGCGTCTGCCCGCGGACAAGGTAAGAAGAGGCGCGAGCGCCCCCGGCGCTGCGGCTGAGAGCGGCGCAGGTAAATCTTTAGCGCCCGCACTGGGTCCTGTTGCCGCGATCCAGGGGAGAGGTCCGCTCCACGGAGGGGCCGTATCATTAGCACCTGAGGAGCCGCCGCGGGCGGCGGTTCTTGGCCAGGAAGGACGGATCGGAGAGCCTCTGCGCAGAGCCGTCGGAACGAACCGCAAACAGGCTGGGAGCATCGAGAGCGCGTGAAGCTCGCCGACTCGGGACGCTGTAACGAGAGCCAGAAGGAAACAGGTTTTCCGGGTCAAGTCTGAGAACCGAGCCAAGGGGAGGGGCTCAACCGGTCCGTATTCAACCACGTCAGTACCCAGGCAAGATCCCACCGGGGTACTAGGGAACGTGAAACCGGACGTCGGAGTTCAAAGTGAGCCAGAAATTCGACAGATCCTTGCAGGCGCCTGGGTCCGGAAGACACCGGTGACAGTAGATGTCCGCGATCGTAGCGCGGTAGCCCTTGATGGCGACCGGGGCTAAGCCCCGGTCGTCGAAGAGCCACAGGAAGAACTCCGCCAGTTGGTGGGAGGCTAGGTTAGTGGGAGGGTGCCCATGGGAGGTGCACCAGGTCCGAAAGACCCTCCACGTGCCTTCGTACACCTTCCTTGTAGAGAGTCTGCGGGCTGCTGCAATTGCCGCCACTGCTGCATCCGAGAACCTCTAGCGGCGCGGGCGTGCCGGACCACCTCCAAGCGTGTAGGCGGAGGCGCACAGGGCACGGATGGAAAAGCCGCTGACGGGGCTGCTTGAGCATCGTGGAAGGGGTAGGAAGCTCCAGAGGAGGGTCCGTCGCAAGCGCGAGGAGGTCCGTGGTCCAGCTCTTGGTCCAGTTGAAGGGGGGCCACCAGCAGGAGGACCGCCGAGCATCCCAGAAGCTTCCGCAGTACCTTCGGAACGAGGACTGACGGGGGGTAGGCGTAAGCAATCAGGCCGACCCAAGGAATGGGGAGCGCGTCCACTGCCCAAGCGAGTGGATCCAGGGCTGGCGAGACGTAGACCGGGAGCTGGCTGTTTCATCTGGTGGCAAACAGATCCACTAGCGGCGTTTCCCAGTGAGAGCAGAGCAGGCGAAAAATATCCGGGCGTAGGGACCGCTCCGTGTGGAGCAACTGTCCGCGACGAGACAGGGCGCCCGCCATCACGTTGAGGTGGCCAGGGATGTGGCGGGCTCGTAGGGCAATGCCTCGATCCCTGCACCAGAGGAGAAGGTGGTACCGAAGAATGCAAAGGGAGGGCGAGTGAGTGCCACCCTGATTCTGTATGTAAGCCACCACCGTCGAGTTGTCGGAGAGCACGAGGACATCCTGATTGGCCAAGGTCTCCTGCCAAACGTCGAATGCCAACCCAACTGCCTTCAGCTCCAGCCAGTTGACGTGATTCCCTAACAGCTCCCGAAGCCAACGCCCGAGGCCGAGAGAAATCCGGTAACAGGTGCGCGCCCCAGCCGACCTGGCTCGCCTCTGTACAGAGAGACCACCGAGGCGGCGGGGAGTGTAGGGCACCCCCGAAGCCAGCCAAGCGAGGTCCACCCACCTCTCGAGGTGAGGACGAGCCAGAGGCGTGACAGGTACTAGATCCAACAGAGCGCCCGAGGGTCGCCAGTGAAGAAGGAGACGTAGCTGGAGAGGCCGAGCATAAAGTCTGCCCCAAGGGAAGCAGGTCCGCAGCCGCACTGAGGAGGCCCAGGAGTTGAAGCCAGACCCTGGCGGTGAAGGAGGATCCCATCCCCATCGAAGTCGCTAAGTCGACGATCTTCTGTCGCCTGGCCAGAGGCAGGCGGACAAGGTTGAGGTCGGTCAGGAATTCCATCCCCCGATGTAGAAACCGTCGAGAGGGAGAAGATCGGATTTCCCCAATTGAGCAGGAAACCTAGACGACGCAGAAGGGAAAGCAGGGCATCCCTGTCCGTCTGGAGGGCTGCGGAACCAAGTTGCACAGTAGAAGGTTGTCCAAGTAATTGGAGGCCGGGCTCAAGGAGCGCTGACGGAGATAGGCTATCACGGCGTCGAGCAGTCTTGTAAACACCCACGGACTGATGTTGAGGCCGAAAGGAAGGGCGCAGAACTGGTAGACGATCCCCCCAAGTCAAACCGAAGGTACCGGCGAAACGACGGATGAATCGGGACGTGCAGATAGGCGTCTGACAGAACGAGGCTGATCGCAAAGTCCATCGGCCGGAGGGCCGCACGGAGTGTCCTGGCCGTCTCCATCCTGAAGCGAGGGGCCAAGCTGCTGGCCGTCTCCATCCTGAAGCGAGGGGCCAAGCTGATAAGTCGATAACTGGACGCCACTTGCCGCCTGGTTTGGGAACTAGAAGAGTCGGCTGTAGAACGCCGGAGAGTCCTGCCGCGAAACCACCTCTGTCGCCGCTTTGGTGAGGAGGGTCGCCACTTCCCCGCGCCGAGCGTCCGCCTGTGTACCGTCGAGCGGTTCCTGGGTCCACATGGGTGATCTGCGAAGAGGCGGAGGCGACAGGAACGAAGTTGCAGGCCTGCGGTAACGGTGGAAAGAATCCAGGGGTCGTCCGGGAACAGTGATCTCCAAGATCGCTGAAGAGCGACAGCCGCCCGCCGACGGGAGGCCCGATTACTGAGGCGGGGGCGGGGGCGGAGGCGGGGGCGAGTCAATGAGCCCGACCGCGGCCCGATCTACGGGCACCGCAGGGCCAAGCAGGGCGAGGGGCGGGGCCGGCCTGAGTAGCCTGGAATGGACGGGCCCGACCTCGTGAAGATCCGACTGTAGGAAAGGAGGGCCTGCAAGACCGCTGGGCACGACCCCCGCCGTGCGGGGGGCGCGAAAGCGGGTCGAGGCTGGGTTAGATGCAGGCTTGGGCCACAATCCTTGGAAGATTCCTTAACGGTGTGCCAAGTGTCGCCGAACAGCTGAGGACCACCTAAGGGGCTTGACGGAGCTGGGTCTTCACTGACAAGGGAAGGTCCGAGCAGAGGCGCAAAGGGTATCCCTCCTCCAGAGGTCGCATTTGGCCGCTGCTGCCCTGGCGGTGGCGGAAGAATGGTAGGCGGACCGGTTGGCCGCTATCAGGATGGACTGCACGTCACGAAGCGGGGACTGAGCCTCCAGGTCCCACGTATCCTGTAGGCACTGCAGGGCTGCCTGGGTAGCCAGTTCCAAAACCGAGCACGCCAGCGAGTTCCGCGCTAAGGAGGTGATCCTGTCGAGAGGCCGAGGCCACGAGTTCTGGACGAGCCTGCGGCCGCCCGCCTGTAGTAAGGCCGCCGCATCCACCGCTGGAAAAGGTATGGCGAAGGCTTGGGAGAGTCCAGCGTACCAGGCCTGGCGGAAGCTTAAGGTGATTCCCACCGGCGATCGAGTGGCGGTAAAGTATCCCGTGTCGCCGAAAGTGTCGTTACGCAGCTGGGCGGAGAAGCATCGGTGAGGTCCCGGAAGCCGGCCTGCGGGAGGGACTTGCGGCGCTGGACTTGCCTCTGCGCGTCGACCATGGCCGAAGCCTGTCTCTTCGGAGGAGGCGAAGGCGGACAGACCTCGGGCGGTAGGGACTTGGCGATAAGCCTTGAAGCCTCACCCCGAGCGTGGACCGTCTGTGATCCGAGCGAAGGGCCGGCAACGTCTGACGAGGCGGAGGCCGACGCGACAGCGGAAAAGGCGGGAAGGAGAACCAGCCGCCGAGTCCTGCAAGAAGATCGCCGAGGCCGAGTCCGACGGATGAAGGCTGAGGACGTCCGGTTCCAAAACTGATCTTCTCGCGGCAAAGACGAAAGGGGCGAGCGGCTACGAGAGCGCCGCACCGCCGCGCGCGAGGTAGACGCAGCCGCCCGCGACGCACGCAAAGAGGCGCGCCGCGGCGACGGAGGGACCGTGGCAAAGCGACGGTCAACCTCAAAGTCGGGATCCGCACGCGGCAGCCGACGTGAGCGACAAACCGCGATCGGAATACCGAGGAAGTGGCCTGGTCACCCCTGGCCCGCCCGGGAGAACCGGTGCGAGGGGGGGGGGGGGGGACCGCCAATAGTCTCCCCTAGCCCGCTCAGGAAGGCGGAGCGGGGAGGGGACAAATACCGGGCACGCGGCCCCCCGTCCGATGTTTCGGACCGTGGAGGACGCGCGATGTCACACCAGGCCCGCCTGGTCGATACGAGGCGGGGGGGGGGGGGGACAGTCTAGGGTCGCGCCAAGCCCGCTCAGGAAAGGCGGAGCGGGGAGGGGACGATTTATGAGCCCGCTGCCCCAGCTCCGAAGCCTCGGAGCGAGGGGGGGGGGGGGGGGGGGGGGCGAGGGTCCAAGTCACACCGGGCCCGTCCGGTCGATACGAGACGGGGGGGGGGACAGTCTACGGTCACGCCAAGCCCGCTCAGGCGAAGCGAAGCGGGGAGGGGACAATTATGAGCACGCGACCCCCGCTCCGACTCCTCGGAGCGTGGGGGGCGAGAGTCAACCACACCCCGGGCCCGCCCAGGCGAGACGGGGCGGGCGGGGGGGGGGGGGGGGGGAAGAAGAAGCATGCCGTGCCCGTTCGGAAAATACAGAGCGGGGAGGCAGCATTACTAACGGTCTCGAGTCACATTCCGAAGCCTCGGTGCGTGAGCGAGAGCATTTCTTATCACGTTTACTCTCTTTCTTATGCTTGCGTTCCGTCACCCGTCCCCGCTCCGGAGACCTAGAGCCGGGGGTGGCCGACGAACGCTCATCTCTCCCAGACCGCTCGCCCGAAGCAGAGCGGGGGGTGGGAACCAACATGGGCTCAAGCTACGCGCTAACGAAGCAGAGCGTGGGGAGCGTGACTCCGAAACTCGCCTACCCTTCTCCGAAGACTCGGAGAGGGGAGGGAGAACCTGCGAGTTAACGGTACAAGAAGGGGACTTACCTGTGGGCCGGAAAGCCCGATGCGCCGAGGGAAGTACGTCCACCCGTGGAGGATCCCGTGGAGACCGAAGCGGGCGAGGGGACCGGTCACGCCTGAAGAAGTCCCACCTGCGCGAACACCGGTCTTCCGTCCAAGCGGCGCCTCCGTCACACGTTACGTCCGAAGCACAGCCCGAACACGGCAAGCCAGAGTCGTGTGCCTCATCCGGCCACTGGAAGTCCCCGCACGACGGCAAGTCTTCAACACAGAAGAAGCCTTAAGGCCCTAAACCAACTACGCCGGCGAAGAAAGTCAACCTTGCACAAACCAGCCGGGCACAAGTCACGTGCGTCGTCGAACCCCAAGGCCAAGCCAAGGGTGAACTCACAAAGTCAGAGCCGGTAAAACCGGTCGGCGCACAGGTCACAATGAGTCCAATTGTCAAAGGAAAAACCACGAATGTAGTGAGTCCAGGGCTGAATCGAAGACTCCAATTCAAGCCCACAGTCAAAAACAACTGAAACCCGTAGAACGGAGAAAGGCAAAAACTCGACCGTCCCCGGTCGAGCTATGAGTGAAACTGACGAGGTCGCCCTGTGCTCGCCGGGATAGGGTAGTAAGGGGAGGCCACCCGGGGTCATAGTGCTTGGATCCCCGGTGTCTCCTCCCCAGTTGTGTGCTACACACAATTTTGCTGAAATCTATAGGCAATAGAGTGTATTCCCAGATAGTAATGCCATCGGTAATGTATTTTGAAAAAACAAACAAGCATGCTTCACTCAAAATAAATCACTTCATCTCCAAATTAGTTTCAAATAATTCTTTCAAGCAGTCGCATACGTTGCTTTGCCAAGCAAGAGGTCAAAGGTTACAACAGTCATCAGCATTAAATGGAAACTATGCTGCACACAGCTTCAAGTCTTCTGGATGAAAACAGTCAAATCTAAATAAAATATTACGTCTTTTGACCAGAAACCACTACCCAGTAAGCAAATGTCCTCGGGGTAACATCTGCTGTAGATGGCCCGTGCATAGCTGTGCATGGGCTGTCTGCAACCGATGTTGGCCCCAGGATCTTTTGTTGTCTGTGTAGTTAGAAAATACTGTCAAATTCATTTTAAAAATACAAGAAAGAAATAACCTAACTTGTAGCTGTATGCAGACAACTTTTAATTAGCAAAAGGTGGAGATTGATTTTCACACATACTGGAAAAAAATTAGTGTCCCTGGAGACACCAAAGAAGTTGGTACAAACCTTAACCCTTGTATGCATGCAACCACCAGTACTGTTTACAGCAGCATTGGCTGCATGAACAAAGGGGATAAAAGGACATGCTTCAGTCAGGATCAGTCTCCACCACATTCTTCTATCCCTACCCCCTTTTCTGCCCACTCAAATGAAATATTTACATTAACCTGCCAGTTAATTGCAGATGCAATGGACAGCAATGGACATGCTGTCCATTGCTGGAAAAATCCTTGCAAGGCTGCTCCTGAATCGGCTGGTACCTGCCATCGCTGAAGACCAACTCCCAGAGGGCCAGTGTGGCTTCAGAGCAAACAGGAGCACCACCGATATGGTCTTTGTGCTGAGACAGCTACAGGAGAAGTGCCGCGAGCAGAACAAAGGGCTGTACGTAACGTTTGTCGACCTAACAAAAGCGTTCGACACTGTGAGCAGGCAAGGCATGTGGCAGATCCTGGAGCGACTTGGCTGTCCCCCAAAGTTCCTCAACACGATTGTCCAGCTACACGAGGACCAGCAAGGTCAGGTCAGACTCAACAATGACCTCTCAGAACCATTCCCCATTCTCAACGGCGTAAAGCAGGGCTGCGTGCTGGCACCGACCCTCTTCACCATCTTTTTTAGCATGATGTTGAAGCAGGCCACAGTGGACCTCGATGATGACGATGCAGTGTACATCAGGTATCGTCTCGATGGCAGCCTGTTCAACCTCAGACGACTGCAGGCCCACACGAAAACCCTAGACCAACTGATCCGTGAGCTGCTTTTTGCTGATGATGCTGCCCTCGTTGCACACACAGAGAGAGCCCTGCAGCGCATCACGTCCTGCTTCGCAGACGCTGCCCAGCTCTTTGGACTCGAGGTCAGTCTGAAAAAGACAGAGGTCCTCCATCAGCCGGCACCCAAGACAGTGTATCGCCCTCCTCACATCACCATCGGCGAGTCTGAACTAAAGTCAGTGCACCAGTTTACTTACCTTGGCTGCATTATCACGTCGGACGCCAAGCTGGACAAGGAGCTTGACAGCAGGCTGGCAAAAGCGAACAGCGCTTTCGGGCGACTTTTCAAGCGGGTGTGGCACAATCAACAGCTGAAAACAGGCACCAAGATCAGCGTGTACAGAGCTGTGGTCCTCACCACCCTGCTGTATGGTTCCGAGTCCTGGGCCCTCTACCGCAGCCAACTACGACTCCTCGAACGCTTCCACCAGCGCTGCCTGCGTACCATCCTGGGCATTCACTGGAGTGACTATGTCACCAATGTCGAGGTCCTTGAACAGGCTGAAACCGTGAGCATCGAGGCTTTGCTGCTGCGGACACAGCTCCGCTGGGCGGGGCATGTCTCCAGGATGGAGGATCATCGCCTACCAAAGATCACCCTGTTCGGCGAGCTTGCTACTGGACACCGTGACAGAGGGGCACCAAAGAAGAGATACAAAGACTGTCTCAAGAAGTCACTTAGTGCCTGCCAAATCGACCACCACCAGTGGTCTTCGCTTGCTGTGGACCGTGACACCTGGCGCTCCACTATTTACAAGGCAGCTGTCTCCTTTGAGGACTCTCGCAGAGCTAGCCTTAAGGACAAGCGGCTCAGGAGAAAGAACAGAGATGCCGCAACTCAGAACTCTGGCCATACCTTCCCCTGCAGCCACTGCGGTCGAACCTGCCTGTCCCGGATTGGCCTCCGCAGCCACGAACAAGCCTGCAGACGTCGTGGGCAACTCCTATAAAATCTTCGTTCGCGAAGTCCAGCCAAGAGAGAATTGCAGATGCAGGTTGGGGGGGGGGGGGGGGGGGGGGGGGGGGGGGTTAAATAAAAAATTCAACATCAAAGATTCCCAGCCATCCAAGGAACACAAAATGGTTTGAGCAAGAGGCATAGATCCTCATGAGCCAACCTCAGGGGCTTTCAGAATCTATATCTCTTGCAGTTAGGTCGTGTTCAATTTTTTTTTTTTTTTTTTGTAGTCAAGGATGCATGCAGCCCCCCGTACTGCAAACGCTATGAATGGCTACATGCACAAGGGTTAACAGGACATGTCAGTCAAGATCATTCTCTCCTGCATTTTTATACTACAACCCCCCCCCCCCCCCCCACCTCCCCCTTTCCCCTGCAATCGCTTCTCCACTGCCCACTCAAAAGTAAATGTTCACATGAACCCCTTTGTGCAAGCAGCTGATAGTACTGTTCACAGTGCTGGTGGATGTATGCACAAGAGGGTTGATAGCAAAAAAGCTGCAGGACTGATCTTATAACAATAAAGCTGAGTTCAATGTTATGATTTCAGCAGGAGGTCTGCACATTCTTTCACCTTGTTTAAGTCCGACGTTTCTACCAGTGTTTCAAGCACAGGTCCCAGATCCAGTGACTGAACAACAGCCTGACACCCTTCGTCCCCATGAACCAGTGTGCCCAAGGCAACCAGAAGTCGAAACGTGGCCTCACTGTCGAAATCTTTTTTCAGCAAGTGAGCTGCTGCAGCAGCACACTCAGACTTCAGGTCAAAGTTTTTGGCAGTGGTGGCGGCAACAGAAAAGTTAAACACAGCAGTGCTGAGAGCTATTTGCGCATTCTTGGTGGTGACGCTGTCGCAAAGCAGCATGCATTGCACCACTTGTGACTGGTTGTCCAACAGTAGCTTTGCTCCCTCTGGATGATGAAACAGATTGGCTACTGTCCTCAGCACCAGCATCTGATTAGGAGCCAGGTTCCCAGGTGGCAGATATTTGCACAGGAAATCCAGAAAACCCTGCTGCTGAACGAAGTGGTGGCAGACAGGGGTGAACTTAACTCCCACGCGCAGAATGTCCAGGGCGGGAAACACTTTGTCTGCAACAGGGAAGCAAACGCTACCATTTACCCCATTGTCCGTGCATCCACCGGTACTGTTTACACTCCAGTAACGGTGGATACATGCATGGGTTAAAGTACGTCGAACATCCTATGAAGTTTACCAAGGCAAGGGAAACTGACCTCTAAATGACCCCAATTGTCCTTATTTCCAAGGGGACAAAACTCATCATTGTGAATGCCAAATTATTTCGTTGGCGCTGCGGCTCTTGTTTATATGCAGTGGGAGGGGAGAGTTGGGTTCATTGAAAGTTAAGTTTTCCCAGTGCTTTAACCCTTATCATTCGGAATACCACAGTGTATGAAATAAGTTTGACTAAAATAATTCAAGGGTAGTGCCAGAACAGCTTGGCGCCTCTAGGTGCCAAGCTATTCTGGCACCACCCTTGAACTAAAGCCATTGGTCTATATCAGAATCTGTAAGTATTATAATGTAGCTTGCATGTGGCAGTGTAGAAATTTGAAACTTTTAGACTCAGTATGATATGGGTTAAGTGAACTACCAGTGGCTGCACGTAATAACCCCTCATGCATGCAGCTGCTGGTACTGTTTACAGTACTGTCAAAATGGATATTAACCCCTTCTGAAACAAGTTAGTTATTTGGGTTTAACGCCGAGCAGGCGACCAAGGCCATCTCACGGCGGGATGGGTAAAAATCTGGCCAGCCAGGCTAAAAGCAAGGTCTTAAGACAAGATGTAAATATAGATTAAAAATCTCAGGCTAAAATGTTGCACAAGTCTTTAAAGGAAATGTCTACAGACTCTCAAAAAGAGCAAGTAAAAAATTCACATAGTCTATGAATGCTCAGATCTTGTTAAAAATATTGCATTCTCTCAAAAAATTGAAGATTTTGTCCGGAGGAACATCCCGGAACAAAACCTTCAAGGAGTCTGCTGTGAAGTGTTTATATCTCATGTCAATTAGATCAGCACAATACAGCAAAAAGTGTCGAACAGAAAACTGCTCATCACAGGCAAAACACCATGGACGCTCATCCTGTTTATGTAAGTAAGAGTGCGTAATATACGTGTGCCCGATGTGGAGCCGAGCAAGGACAGTCTCCTCACGGTGGCTGCCGCAGCGGAAAGGTAGACTGTCGGACACCTTAGGAAGAGCTTCATGAAGCTTGTTCCCTTCCTCTTTGTCCCACTCGGACTGCCACTCGCGGGCTATGTATGCACTAATCACAGGTTTAAAATCACTATAAACAGTCTGACTCTGTGTGTCAGGGACAGGGTCACTGCGGGCACTGTTGGCAGCAGAATCTGCGATTCTGTTGCCTTCGATGCCCACATGGCCCGGGACCCAAATAAAAATGTCATAATATTCCTTCATCAAGTCTGCGTAGAGCTCTCTAATCTGCACCAGCAGTGGATGGTCTGTTCCCGCACCCTGAAGGGCGAGTGAGTGAGTATAGATTGCTTTACGTCCCGCAAGCGACAAAGGCCTTCTCAGGACGTGCCTGCGCTAAATGAAGAAAAGAACTGCAAAAGCGCAGACAGGAGGGAGAATTTCAAAAAGAAAAATACAGATGAACGAACCAGAAAGACAGAAATACAAACCCCCAAAAGAGTAGAACCCACCTTGCAGGGGTTAGACAAGGTGACCTTACCCTGAAGGGCCTGCAGGGCAGAAAGAGAGTCAGACAGAATCAGGAAGTTCCTTTCCCGAGACTGATAGGCATGCTTGAGTGCCAGCAGAATTGCCTGCAGTTCTGCACTAAATACAGAGGAATGGTCAGGTAGGCGGAGCTTAAATGGGCGTCTAGGATGGCGAGAGGATACTGCAGCCGCAGCCACTCTTCCATCCTCAGACTTGGACCCATCCGTATAAAGATGACAATAGCCAGGAAAACTTGACAGGAGTTCATTGAGGCTCTGTTGGTATTTGGCTGGTGGAGTACAATCCTTCTTGTGGGCGGTCAAGTCCAGCAAGATGTCAGGAACTGGTAGTAGCCAGGGTGGAGTGACGTGTTGCAGAGATTCCAAAACTTTGTCCAGGTCTACTCCGGCCGCCTGCAGATGAGGTCGGACACGGAAGGAAAGTGGACGGACAGCTCCCGGATGGGCATCGTAAATCTCTGCAAATGACGGGTTAAAAACACAATCATAGGCAGGATTGTCTGGATGGGCCTTCAGCTTCAGAACGTAGCTGAGCATGAGGCGGATGCGGCAGAGCCTGAGAGAAGGCTCCCCTGCCTCGGCATACAGACTAGGAACTGGAGATGTCCTGAAGGCCCCCAGACATATGCGCAGACCTTGATGGTGAATTGTGTTCAGATGCTGTAGAACAGACTTGGAAGCCGAGCCATATACCACAGAGCCGTAATCCAGTTTGGACCGAACAAGGGCCCGGTACAGTCGAAGTAAGACAATGCGGTCTGCACCCCAGTCAGTACGACCAACGACACGAAGAATGTCGAGGGCCTTCTGACAAGAGGTTCTAAGGTAGTTAACATGGTTGTAGAAAGTCAATCTTTTGTCAAAGATGACCCCTAAAAACTTTGCCTCTTCAGCCACCTTAATTGGCACTCCAGCAATGCTCAGGCTAGGTTTTGGAAAAGATTTCGTCTGGTTAGTAAAATGCACACAGACTGTCTTGGAGGGTGAGAACCTGAATCCGTTGAGAGACACCCACCCCTGGATGCGATCAACACACAGCTGCAAGCGCCTCTCAAGGGACGCAAGTCCTCGACCTCGTGCACACAAAGCAAAGTCGTCCACAAACAAAGAGCATTCGGAATCATCCTTGACAGCCTTTACAATGTTATTTATTTTAATGCTAAATAAAACAGGAGATAGAATGCTGCCCTGCGGGACACCCATCTCCTGTTCAAAGGAATCGGAGAGGGTGGAGCCCACACGGACATGGAACGACCTGTTAGACAAAAAATTGTGAATAAAAACAGGCAGGTGCCCTTTAAAACCCATGTCCGACAAATCCGACATTATACCATACTTCCAGGTAGTGTCATATGCCTTTTCAAGATCAAAGAAAATTGCATAGACATGCTGCTTGTTGACAAAAGCATCTCGGATAAAAGACTCAAAGCGAACTAGATGGTCAGTTGTATTACGGAAGGGCCGGAAACCGCACTGGAGGTCTGTGATGAGACCACGTGACTCAAGATGCCACACCAGTCGGGTGTTGACCAAGCGTTCCATAGTCTTACATAAACATGATGTCAAAGCCATTGGCCGGTAGTTGCCCGGGTCGGAAGGATCCTTACCCGGCTTGGGGATTGGCACAACCACAGCCTGGCGCCAAGATGGCGGAAAATGACCGGTTATCCAGATATGGTTAAAGGCCTTGAGAAGTACAAGGAGTGAATCCTCAGGCAGATGTGTTAGGAGCTGATAATGGATGGTATCTAATCCAGCAGCAGAGTCAGTAAATTTCTGCAAGGCTTGCTGCAATTCTGAAAACATAAAAGGGGCATTATAGTCTTCCGAGTTATCCGATATAAAAGCACAAGCACAAGATTCTCGCTTCTCCTTCTCTCTCTGGAAGAAAGGTTAGTTAGTTAGTTAGTTAGTTAGTTGGGTTTAACGCCGAGCAGGCGACTAAGGCCATCCCACGGCAGGATGGGTAAAAATCTGGTCAGCCAGACTAAAAGCAAGGTCTTAAGACAAGGTGTAAATATAGATTAAAAATCTCAGGCTAAAATGTCGCACGTCTTTAAAAGAAACGTCTACAGACTCTCAAAAAGGGAAAGAAAAAATTCACACAGTCTATGAATGCTCAGATCTTGTTATAAAATATTGCATTCTCTCAAAAAATTGAAGATTTTGTCCGGGGGAACATCCCGGAACAAAACCTTCAAGGAGTCTGCTGTGAAGTGTTTGTATCTGGTGTCAATTAGGTCAGCACAATACAGCAAAAAGTGCCGAACATAAAACTGCTCATCACAGGCAAAACACCATGGACGCTCATCCTGTTTAAGTAAGTAAGAGTGCGTAACATACGTGTGCCCGATGTGGAGCCGAGCAAGGACAGTCTCCTCACGGTGGCTGCCGCAGCGGAAAGGTAGACTGTCAGACAACTTGGGAAGAGCTTCATGAAGCTTGTTCCCTTCCTCTTTGTCCCACTCGGACTGCCACTCGCGGGCTATGTACGCACTAATCACAGGTTTAAAATCACTATAGACAGTGTGTGTGTGTCAGGGACAGGGGCACTGTTGGCAGCAGAATCTGCGATTCTGTTGCCTTCGATGCCCACATGGCCTGGGACCCAAATAAAAATGATGTCATAATATTCCTTCATCAAGTCTGCGTAGAGCTCTCTAATCTGCACCAGCAGTGGATGGTCTGTTCCCGCGCCCTTAAGGGCCTGCAGGGCAGAAAGAGAGTCAGACAGAATCAGGAAGTTCCTTTCCCGAGACTGATAGGCATGCTTGAGTGCCAGCAGAATTGCCTGCAGTTCTGCACTAAATACAGAGGAATGGTCAGGGAGACGGAGCTTAAATGGGCGTTTAGGATGGCGAGAGGACACTGCAGCCGCAGCCACCCTCCCATCCTCAGACTTGGACCCATCCGTATAAAGACGACAATAGCCAGGAAAAATTGAAAGGAGTTCATTGAGGCTCTGTTGGTATATGGCTGGTGGAGTACAATCCTTCTTGTGGGCGGTCAAGTCCAGCAAGATGTCAGGAACTGGTAGTAGCCAGGGTGGAGTGACGTGTTGCAGAGATTCCAAAACTTTGTCCAGGTCCAATCCGGCCGCCTGCAAATGAGGTCGGACACGGAAGGAAAGTGGACGGACAGCTCCCGGATGGGCATCGTAAATCTCTGCAAATGACGGGTTAAAAACACAATCATAGGCAGGATTGTCTGGATGGGCCTTCAGCTTCAGAACGTAGCTGAGCATGAGGCGGATGCGGCGGAGCCTGAGAGAAGGCTCCCCTGCCTCGGCATACAGACTAGGAACTGGAGATGTCCTGAAGGCCTCCAGACATATGCGCAGACCTTGATGGTGAATTGTGTTCAGATGCTGTAGAACAGACTTGGAAGCCGAGCCATATACCACAGAGCCGTAATCCAGTTTGGGCCGAACAAGGGCCCGGTACAGTCGAAGTAAGACAATGCGGTCTGCACCCCAGTCAGTACGACCAACGACACGAAGAATGTCGAGGGCCTTCCGACAAGAGGTTCTAAGGTAGTTAACATGGTTGCAGAAGGTCAATCTTTTGTCAAAGATGACCCCCCAAAACTTTGCCTCTTCGGCCACCTTAATTGGCACTCCAGCAATGCTCAGGCTAGGTTCTGGAAAAAATTTCGTCTGGTTAGGAAAATGCACACAGACTGTCTTGGAGGGCGAGAACCTGAATCCATTGAGAGACATCCACCCCTGGATGCGATCAACGTACAGCTGCAAGCGCCTCTCAAGGGACGCAAGTCCTCGAACTCGTGCACACAAAGCAAAGTCGTCCACAAACAAAGAGCATTCAGAATCATCCTTGACGGCCTTTACAATGTTATTTATTTTAATGCTAAATAAAACAGGAGATAGAATACTGCCCTGCGGGACACCCATCTCCTGTTCAAAGGAGTCGGAGAGGGTGGAGCCCACACGGACATGGAACGACCTGTTGGACAAAAACTTGTGAATAAAAACGGGCAGATGCCCTTTAAAACCCATATCCGACAAATCAGACATTATACCATGCTTCCAGGTAGTGTCATATGCCTTTTCAAGATCAAAGAAAATTGCATAGACATGCTGCTTGTTGACAAAAGCATCTCAGATAAAAGACTCAAAGCGGACTAGATGGTCAGTTGTACTACGGAAGCGCCGGAAACCGCACTGGAGGTATGTGATGAGACCCTGTGACTCAAGATGCCACACCAGTCGGGCATTGACCAAGCGTTCCACAGTTTTACATAAACATGATGTCAAAGCTATTGGCTGGTAGTTGCCCGGGTCGGAAGGATCCTTACCCGGCTTGGGAATTGGCACAACTACAGCCTGGCGCCAAGATGGCGGGAAAAAAAAACCGGTTATCCAGATATGGTTAAAGGCCTTGAGAAGTACAAGGAGTGAATCCTCAGGCAGATGTGTTATGAGCTGATAGTGGATGGTATCTAATCCAGCAGCAGAGTCAATACATTTCTGCAAGGCTTGCTGCAATTCTGAAAACGTAAAAGGGGCATTATAGTCTTCCGAGTTATCCGACATAAAATCACAAGTACAAGATTCTCGCTTCTCCTTCTCTCTCTGGAAGAAAGGTGAATAATGCTCTGTTGAAGAATTATGGGCAATGGTGGAGGCAAGCAAATTGGCCACAGCCTTTTTATCTGTGACCAAACTGGCACCATCTCTAAGATGGCCGACAGAAGCCGAGCCACCCCTGCCCCTAATTCTTCGAACAGCCTTCCAGACTTTTTGGGATGGAGTCCTAGAAGATAAAGATGAGACGAAGCGTCTCCAGGAAGCACGGCGTTCGCGTTTAAAAATGTAACGGGCTTTCGCCCGCTGTCTTTTAAAGGTTAAAATATTTGCTTGCGACGGATTACGAAAAGCACGTCGCTGAGCAGATTTGCGCATTTTTTGGGCCTTGCGGCACTCTTCATTGAACCATGGTACTCTCGGCTTCCGAGGGACTGATGTGGAAGTTCTAGGGATGGTTTCACCTGCTACGTCCAACAAAATAAAATGCATTTTTCTTTAAAAGGTATTTTTTCTAAAAATACTTACCGATGACATGACCTATGGGAGTGTCTACTACTTACTCAATTCTAGCCTAAGAACTCGTTGTGTTAACACACAACCCGGGAGGCACTCGGGGAACCCCGAGGGGGCCAAGAGTTGTCTCCCGATACTCCCCATCCGGAACCGAGTACCCATAATTCCTCAGTCAGGATACTTAGCTTACCAGCGGCAAGCGGGGCCGGTGGGAGGGTCGTCCGAGTCATGTCATCGGTAAGTATTTTTCGAAAAAATACCTTTTAAAGAAAAATGCATTTGTTTCATCAAAAACATTACTGATGACATGACCTATGGGAGAATCACGAATAGGAGGAGGGTGCCGCGCACTAGCACACCTTGGGGCCCCAAGGGCCGTCCCCCCCAACGCAAATTGCCGACGACCCTGGGGAGGTGTAACCTACGGCGCTGAAGCGCCAGGAGGAAGAGGAGCCCTGGAGCAGCCCCCCCACCAGAGCGAGTAGCCTCGCTGGGCTGGGAAAACTCTGCGGGCGAGAGAACATGCCCGCCAGCCCTACAGCAGCCACGATGTGGAAGACAGCACAGTTCCTGACGACTGTGACGTTTGTGGCCCTGTACGTAGCTGATAGGACGTAATTAGCCTCTAAGCTCGCTGAGGGAGGGATCCTGGAATCGGATCGCATGACTGAGCGTAGTCAGGAAGATCGTCTGACTTGTAGCTTCAGTGCTGCCGTTCCTTATGACGAGGAGAAGCCCGATCCTTGTTACGCTCGTGAAGGAGAGCGAGAGTGGCAGTCTGACTTCGAGCGAAGAGAGGATCCCGAAACGTGTTGTGACGTGGTGTGCGTGTGAGAATGTCTCCGCGAGCCGGACTCTGTGGCGAGGCGGGTTCGCAGCGGCCGAGGAGGATCCAAGGCCTTCCTAGGAGACGAGTGGGGACCGGTTGACCATGGAGGCGCGAAGCACGTCTCTCCGAACCGAGCTCTGTAGCGAGATGGGTTCTCTGCCTGGCATAAGGCTTGGTCCAAGCGCGTTCCCTCCTGGGAACCAGCGCCTCGAACTCCCGACTCCGCACACTACCTTGCTGTGTCCAACGTTGAGGGCCTGCCGCCACCCACGAAGGCGAAGGAGTAGGGGCTCCATCAATGCGAAACGGCGAGCGTCGCGGCTGCAGGAGCACCTTGCAGAAGCGGGAAGCAGTAGCGGGGGTCCGCGGCGAGGAGAGGTGTAAGAGGTACAGGAACGGAACCCTGTAACGGGGTGACGAACAGGAAGAGCGGAGCAACCTTCCCAGGCTAGGCCAGAGCGTCGATGTCTCATCCAGGAGGGCGAATCCACAAAGGCAGGGCGAATCCTCAAAGCACGGGGCACGCCAGTGAACCCACCTAGTGGCGAACAGGTCCGCGAAGCCATCTCGCCAGTGCGCCGGTCCTCCGAAGGCATCCTGGTGCAATCTGTGTGTAGCAACTGGATCCATCAGGGAAACAGGTTGGCTCAGCCCTCCCACGAGAAGATGACCTACTAGTCTGCGTCAGATCCAAGCCGTTCACGCTCTTGACCGCGAGGTCCGAAGGCCAGGATGGAGTTGGAGAAGAACCACGGTAGTAGGAGGCGTAGCAGAGGCAGCCAGGCTTAGAGAGGACCGAAGGAGAGTAGATCCGACTTCCGAGTAGTGGCTGGGCCGTCCAACCGCGAGCACAGCAGCAGCAGTACCACGTGTTCGCAGCCCAGTGCACTCCTGGTTGCCCAGGGGGGATGTCGAGTTGGTTAGACACCAGGGAGACGGAGCTGCGCCATGGTCCCACAGCGGAAGCGAAGCGAAGGTTCTAGAAGCCTCCTCCGGTCTGCTCCCCGTAGCGAAGTCCAGGAACTCCCCAAGAACTGGCTCGGTCGAGTTGTCAGCACAGAGGGTCCGTCCGCATCCCGCCGACCCACTCGGCGCCAGGAGTCATCGACCTGGAGAACGAAGGATAGGGTAAGGAGCTCTTCAATCTCACGACACGAAGGGAGGTACGGACGAGAGAGGTCGTCTAGTCCCAAGGAGAGTCAAGAGCGGATCCACCGCCGGAAGGGGAGGCAAACTCCTGTGACCTCCCGAGCACCGGTCCTACCGAGGGAAGCCAACAGCTGGCAACTCCATGGGGGTGAAGAAGATCCGCGAACCGAGAGAAGAAGCGCAGGGTAGTCGAAGCGCCTGGCACGAAGTCCAGAAGCCGCTGCCAGCTCCGAGCTGTATCCAAGAGGGCACCAGGGGAGACAGAAGCCGAAGCGCTCGCAGACCCGTTTACCACCCGTGCGAAGTCAGAGTACTTCCACTAAGTAATTTGGAACTCATGCGTAAGGCCACCAGCTAGTGAGTCGTCAGATCTCCAAGGAGTATTTAGTGCACAACTGGGTCGAAACGTGTACTGTAACCTCAAGAGGAGGTAAACAGGTCCGAGCAAGGCGAAGTAACGACAGCATCCTCCCCGAGAACCACCGGAGGGGGTCGGGTGTCCAGAAGAGGAGCAACTGCAGCCATGAGACCGGGGCCGGAGCACGAAGAAGGGGAAGGGCTGAGTGAGGTGGAGAGGAAAGGGACCGACGAGCGAGGCAGGAGAGAATCCCTGGAGCGACGTGAAGAACGGCAACTCCTAAGCACGCCCGCAGCGGAGAGATAGCGGAGTGTAGACCTAGAGTGTCGGAAGGTTGACTCCAACGAGGGAGATTCGTAGATGGACGAGCATCCAAAAGTGCAGAGTGGACCCTCCTCGCGTGCAGGAGAGCAAGAACGGAGATCCGATCCTGAGTGAAGTGGATTCCCAGTCGTGCCGCGGGAAGTACGCATGCGTGCGTGACTCTGCGAACAGGGCTCTGTATCGAGGTGGGTCTCCGCCTGACCGCAGGCTATGTCCAGGTGCGTACCCTCCTGTAACGCCCGCGTCGATAACCCCTCTCCGCGCAATAACTGGAGCGGTCCGCGTAGCAATCCCTCCACAAGATCGTCAAGGACTCGGGCAGTAAGGAACGGAGACAGGCACCTCCGCCCTGCTGGCTGGCCACCAACAGTACCCTGCAACCACTAGCAGCCGGCCCGAGTTCGATCGAAGAGCAGATCCCGAACGTGTCGAGACGTGGTGTGCGTGTGAGATTGTCTCCGCGAGCCGGACTCTGTGGCGAGGCGGGTTCGCAGCGGCCGAGGAGGATCCAAGGCCTTCCTAGGAGACGAGTGGGGATCGGTTGACCATGGACGGCACGAAGCACGTCTCTCCGAACCGAACTCTGTAGCGAGAAGGGTTCTCTGCCTGGCATAAGGCTTGGTCCAAGCGTGTTCCCTCCTGGGAATCAACGCCTCGAGCTCCCGACTCCGCACACTACCAAGCTGTGTCCGACGTGTCGATCCCCCGATGCTAGGGCCGTCGGAACTTGAGAGGCTGGAGAACCGGAACAGCTGGTACGTCCTCAGGTCTGGAACAGTCACCGGTGTCGGGCGTTCGCGCCGGAAAACCCAAGTTGGGACCAGCGTGCTCTGTAGGGAGGCCGGTTGTCTGTCAGAAGGCTTTGTCCAAGCGCACTTCCTCCTGCACACTATACTGACGCGTCCGGCATGGTGATCTCACAGTCCACTCGTCGGAACTCGAGCGGTCGGAGTACCGGGGATAGCCGCCGGTATCTCAGCAGGTCTGGAACCAGTCACAGGCGCCGGGCACTCTCGCCGATAGAAGCTCCAAGGTGAGACCAGCGCCGTTCAGGTCATGTGGCGTAGACGTCACACCAAGGTTCGGAGGCACATGGTAGACAGACCTTGTATGAGTCCGACGGTCACTGTAACGTCCGTGCTGTGTGCAGGTCATCCATAGGCCCCTGCAACATACCAAAAAACCGAAGGCACGCGGGCGTGGGCCTGAGGGACCCTGTCCTGGTAAGGTGAACTTTCGCAAGACAACGGCACAACCAGCGAGGAACAACCTGTCAGCAAGCGCGCGGACCTGCAATACATCCCCGCAAGGTAGAGAGTGCTGCCAGTAGGGTCCCGGTTAATCCCAGGTAAGCACCCCACCTGTGTGACCTACCTTCTGCGAAGAAGTGGAGTCGCGGCTAACCTCACTGTCTGTCCATCCTGCCAAGGCAACTCCCCCAACCACCAAAGTGTGTACCTGTCTTCCCAGCGTATACGTCCTACGCCGGGTACATCCCGGCCCCTACAGGTGTGGAAGACACCCTTGGTCTGGGAGGACCGCCAGGCTAAGTTGAGCCTACAACACATCCTGCACAACAAAACTCAAACATGTCATGACAAGTATAGGCCTGAAGCAAGCGGCAGGCCCAGAACCTTTGTCGGAGCGGTGCCCCCGCGAAACACCGGAGCTGTACTATAGCGACGGGCCTCCAGGTGCAGCTTTGATCGTTGTCTTAAGTTGCCAGCAGGCAATTAATTACCTTTCAACAGTAAAACGTTACTGTAGTTCATGTTAACTTGTATTCTTATGCATGTTGTTCACGTTAACTGGTAGTCACATGCACAAGTAGGAATTTAACCAAAGAGCATAAACCAGTGCGTCCAGGAGACATAGGGCTGTCTGAGCACTCTGGGGGGTTTTTTGTTGTTTTTTTTCAGGGAGGTTCGGGCCGGGAGAAGGTCACTGGCGCCTGCCATGAGATGCGTTGGCGACGGGCTCACCCATGCCAATCACCGTCCATTTGCAGCCTGTCATTGTAATATGTGGAATGAGCGAGTGAGTGAATGTGAGTAGCACCTGTGGTGGCAAGAGAATTTATTGCTGCTTATGATATTCCCCCATGACAGCAACAATAAGTCATCTTGGTGCCGTCAGTGTCCCCTCAACTGACTAATACTTTGCATCTCCCATGTATCTAATACGCCCCCGTATATGGTAAACAGGTCTGCAGTATGCATAACAAAACAGGCATTACGTGACCGACTCAGTACCGAAGTAAGCGTCGGCTCTCACCACATTCACCAACGTAATGCGTCAAGGGATGGCTGGAGCATAACACATTTCCCGAACCCAACCAGGTACAAGAGCATAGGTGAGGAATAAGTGAGTAGGTAAGCGCCAGATATAAGGTTAGACTTAGCTTTCACTGATCTTGCACACCATTCCCATTCCAGTAAAGGTTTTAACCGCGAGGAACAAGGAGCTCTGCATCGTTAGACGCCATCTTGGAAAACGAAGCTGACCACCTGCGGATCTGCGCCGTTTAAGAATGACCGTTCCAGACTACAACGTCTCATTTCTTCCCTCACGCGTAAATGCCTTCTGTTAAAACCACGGAACTTTCAACAACCACGCTGCTAACCACAGCGAAAAAGGGAGACTTGACCCTGTCAATAACAATACCACACCAACACGGAAGGAGAGGGGGAACGGGCGCGAGACCCGCCAAGTAAAAGTCAAGAATCTTGATGCAAGCAACAGCGCAAATGAAGACCGCGTTCATGCCTGCTCAACCAGTGCCCAGCCCGGGAACCAGCCGAGGGCCAACCCAGTCACCTTACCTTTTCCCGGAGCGGGACCGGGGAAGGGGGGGGGGGGGGGGGGGGGGGGAGAAAATCCAAAACCAAGGCACGCGCGGCGAAGACCCAGCGAAGTTCACAGCGTAGCCCAGGCACTTCAGGTAGCCAAGCGGGCAGCTGCCAACGAAGAAGGGATACCAGAGCCACCAGGTACAGGGGGGCCCGACGAAGAAGAAGTCAAGAGAAGAACCAAGTCCGTCGAAGACCGGCGAACCGGTCGAATCCCAAAATCCGTAGGCTAGAGCAACACGTCTGAACAGCGTAAGCCTAAGTAGACTGACTGAGGAATTATGGGTACTTGGTTCCGGATGGGGAGTATCGGGAGACAACTCTTGGCCCCCTCAGGGTTCCCCGAGTGCCTCCCGGGTTGTGTGTTAACACAACGAGTTCTTAGGCTAGAATTGAGTAAGTAGTAGACACTCCCATAGGTCATGTCATCGGTAATGTTTTTGATGAAACAAAGTAAAACAAGAAACAGGTTCTTCAGCTGACATGACCACCTCCTCTGTAAGACGAGACTGACAGAGGGAGGCAAACAGAGGCCAGTTAGCTTTCTTGAGATTCCAGCGCCCCACCGGCGAATCCTCCTCACAGCTGACCGATGACAGGACTACTGGGAAGTGGTCACTACCACACAGGTCGTCGTGAACCTTCCAGTCAAAGTCCAGCATGAGAGAAGGATCACACACAGTGAGGTCTAGAACAGAACTAGATCCGGAACCTGAGTTAGAGTATGTAGGTGAGCCATCGTTAAAGACACATAGGTTAAGTTGAGAAAAAACATCTTCTAACATCTGACCTCTGCCATCATAGTGGTCACTACCCGAAAGGTGAGCGTGACCGTTAAAATCCCCCATGAGAATAAAGGGAGGGGGCAGTTGATCTACTAAGTTAAAAATATCATTGCTACAGACCCGCAGTGATGGTGGCAGGTAAATACTGCATATGGTTATGGTCTTCTTTAAGGTAACCCGAGCTGCGACAGCCTGAAGACAGGTGTCAATGCTGACGGGGCTACATAAAATTTGGCTACTAATGAGAAGAGCCGCTCCACCCGAGCGCCTCTCCAAATCAGAGCCTTTATGTATAACATTAAAACCATTAAAGGACACAGGGTCAGAAGTCTTCAGGTAAGTCTCCTGAAGAGATATTACTGAGGGGTTATAGAACTTGACTAAAAGACGTAATTCCTCAAAGTTAGCTTGAAAACCACGACAATTCTACTGAAGCAAAGAGTACATGATTAAGTCTTATCTGGGGGTAAGGAGTTTTTCCTCCCTTTTTCCTTTACCTTGGAAGGAGTTGAAGAAACAGAGGGGGGCCGGCTCCCGGGCCTCCTCTGGTCCTTCGGAGATGAAGGGGGTGGAGCTGCTGCAGCATCAGCAACGACAACTTCCACTCCCTCCATCCGCTCCTCCATTGCAGCATATTTGTTTTGAAGGGGGACATCAGTGTTCCCCTTCTGGGCCCGTGCGCACAGCGGTCCCATAGATTTCTTAGACCCCTGGTCCTGGGCAGCGTTCCTGCCGCTAGGGTGAGCGGCCTTAGAAGGCTGACCAGAGCCAGAAGCCTTTGGAGTTGACTGACTAACAGGTTTGGGTAGGGGCTGAGGCTTAGGGGCAACAGAAGGCGGCACTACCGGACCATCAGTGTCCACCTTCTGCGTTCCCTGGCTCCTCTTCACCACCGGAGGAGGGTTACTCTCCAGGGGCGAGATGAGCCGAGGCTCCGCCCCCAACCAAGAAGTTGGGGTTTGACATGAAGTCTTTGGTGGGGCGCTTGCCTGCCACCGCTGCACTGAAAGTATACATTGAGGTGTTAGAGGTTGGGGCAGCCGCAGCTGCACCAAGGCCTTCAACCAGATTTTTGGCATCCAGAAAGGACAGCCCCTTCTCCACACGCACCTGCTGAATCCTGCACTCGGATATCCAACGAGGGCATTTCTTATCCGAAGCCATATGCGCCCCCTGGCAATTCACACACAGGGGGGTGGCTGTGCAGGATTCAGCAGTGTCCGGGCTTAGTGCAACGGGCGCATGAAGCCTCTGCCTGATGGCATGTCTTCTGCCCATGGCCATACTTTTGGCACTTAAAGCACCGGAGGGGGAGAGGGACGTACTTTTTCACTCTCAAGGAGTAGTAACCTCCCCAGATGGTAGTAGGAGGGGTGGGGGTGCCAAACGTCAGGATGATGGTAGGGAGACGGATCTCCCCACCACCTCGCTTGGAAGCGAAGTGCCTGACGTAAGTCACCCCCTGAGACTTAAGGTTCCGTACAAGTTCATCTTCTGATAGTTCTGCCAAAGCTTGATCTTTGATTACGCCTCTTGACGAATTCATAGTCTTGTGGGGTGTGACCTCCACCGGAGTGTCTCCGATGGAAGAGAGCCTCAGTAGCCCGCTGGAGTGTGCCCGGGTACGGCACTCCACCAGCAAGTCACCAGACCTGAGGCGCTGGGCGTCAGGCCTGCCAACACGGCTCCTGAGGGTCTCCCCCACCAGAAAAGGATGCAGCTTGATAACTGGTTTCTCCTTCACCTTGCTATGGACAATGAGGAAGCGAGGCCATACGGCCGACGCCTGAGGCGTCGCTTCCTCACAGTCCGAGTCACTGTCATTTTCAATGTTGGTGGCTATGTGCCGCTTCTGTGCAAGTTTTTTTTTTTTTGTTTTTTCCATATTATATTAGTAGAGATATTCATCCCCCGGGGGTCCCCGCCCGCCACCGAGCCCAACAAGGGAAAGTGCAAATGTCGGCGGGTCTCCAGCCGACGCACAATGGAGAATGCCCGAAAGATATACTCAAGGGGGTAAGCCCGATTGAACCGTTTGAGCCACCGCCTTCTATCACACTGTTGAATGCAGGGGAATACTGGCGTAAAGCACCTAATCAGCAGCAGAGGCTATAGCATGGTGCTCAGCATAGCAACCCGCATGTCAACAGTGGGATAGGGCTCAACGTGACAAGAGCCGATTGACTAGGCCGGTACGACTAGCCTCCCGTTTAGGTAGAAGTCAAGGCCGAAGTGGAGTATTGGCACCAGTGAGCCACAGCCCAAAGGGAACCTCAGCCACCAGGATCCTCTTCTCCCCCGACATTGGTCTCCAAGCATGGCAAACACTTGGGATCCAAAGGACCAAAAGCTCACGAGTATTTTTAAGGACCAATCTAACATGGTACGACCTGGGTTAGCACAGCTCCTTAAAAACCGGACCAGTGAAAAAGACTGAACAACATATCTGCTGATATCAAGTCCTAATCCTGGACAAAGATGGCACCCGTCTGCTAGCCCACTCAGTCAGTGACTGAGGAGACTACCCACCCACGCCACGTGGAGGCTGGTGCCGTGTGGGCCCTTCTGAAACAAGAATGGCAAAGTTCCCAAGGCTCATGTGCATAACCGATCCACATAGCTGATCTGACCTATGTAACTTGACCTTTCCGGCAGGTCACTGAAATGAGCAAGTGTTCAAGTGTTTCAACATAAATAAAGGGCTGGCTTTTGTACCTGCAAAATCCATGTTTTCTCAAAATGTATGCACTATTCAGTCTTATCATCCTCCTATGACCCTTGATCTTTGCAAGTAGTGTATTAAATGAATATGCATAGAAAGGACTTATCATCAGCTACCTTTCTGCCAAATTTGTTTGGAAAATCTGCAATAATGCTAATAAAAACTAAAATTACTTTTTAACTCTTTCCCATCGTAAAATTTTCAGTGAGTCAGTTCCCCGCAGACGTAGCAGGAAAAAGGATGTGTGTTCCCTGGTGACGTACATTTTTGGGGTAGATTGAATTATTTTTCACAGCCTCCCAAGCTGACAACCATAGATAAATTGGGTATCATTGGAAAGAGCATTAAAAGTACTTTTCAAAACTGCGCGTGTTTGTGCATCAGTTTAGTGGGAAGTCGAACCAATTTGATTATTATGCAACAGAACAAACATGGCAGAGCAAAAAATGAGAAATGTGGTTTTGGTAGCAACAGTGTAAGCACATGCAGTGAAAAACCCAGATTTACTCACCAACATGGCAGAAAAAAAAAATGTATTCCACAAGCAAAGAAATCAACAAGAGAGCTGTCCCTTCTTGAATCACAATTTTACGAGCTAAAAATCACTGTTGAAACCGCGCTCATGAGGATCGAACAAGCTCATCGTCGGAGACGATCCAAGGCACGTCAGCAGCTACTTTGGGCTTTTCCGACACCATCCGACAAGGGCATTCATTTTCAGATATTTTAGAAACGGTTGGTGAAACATTAATTTTTCTTTAAAATGTATTTTTTCGAAAAATACTTTCCGATGACATTACTAATTGGAACCTTCGCTTAACTCATCAATTTTAGCCCAAAAAAACTTACTGTGTCCCTCATACTAGGGGAGGCAATCACTGGGGAGCCATAGATACCCCGTATCTGGTAGTGCACTCACCCTTTCCCGCCAGTGACTGAGCCTTAGCACCACTGCGGCAAGCGGGGTAGGAGGGAGGGACCTCTGAGTAATGTCATCAGTAAGTATTGGTGCCGCAAGTTTGGAACCCTTCCCACTGCCCGCGCAGAGCGCGCACTTTCCAGGTCCCTCCCTATGCGCCCACTCCCGACAATTTTAGCTAGGCAAACCTACGGCGCCCGAGGCGCCGGCAGGGAGTGCTGCGCCGCCGAAATGTCCCCCACAAGCCAAGATAGGTGCACTGGCCGGATAGGTCTCGTGGGTAGAAGGGGGTGAAGGTAGATTCGGCCCGCCAACCCATGGCTGCCACAAAATCCCTCACTGCACAGTTATGGTCAAAAGCGGTACTCACTGCCACTACTCGGACTCCATGAGCCCGGATGCACCTCTTTTTCACTTGTTGTGGGGCGAGCTCTTTATATGCCGAACGGATCACCCAAAGTATCCAGGCCGAGATAGTTTGTGCCAAATTGACTCTGCCCAGAGCCAAGGGCACTCATTGCACAGATTGGCCAACTTTTCTTTTGCAATACTCGCTATCCCTCCTCAGACTTCATGAGCCCAGGTGCGCATTGTATGGCTTGCTCTGGGACGAGCTCTTGTACACCGGCCGAATCACCCAGCGTAGCCCGTACTAGAATTCTTTGTGCCGAAATGTGTCGTCTGCCAGAAGCCCAAGGGCAGGAAAAGGCGTGAACGCCCTTGTCTATGTGGCTTAGTTCTGCGCAGGTACACTTTAAGAGCCCTGACAGGGTCCTTTAGGCATGAGTCCTGTGGCTGATCCGTTATCCCGAGAAGTCGGACTGTTATGACTTGTAAGGCCGACGTAGGAACTCGGTTCTTAGCCCAAAAAGGCAGGGTCCTTCAGCAGTTGTACCGATCCATCGGTCCTGCGTAGGCGAAAGTGGGACGTACCGAAAAGGCATCGAACTCAATAACTGCGAGGCTGTGGCAAGAGCAAGCAAGGTACAGGTCTTCCTGGTAAGATCTCCCAACCGTGCTAAAGGTTGAGGTTCGAACTCTTGGAGTTGAGGCCGGGCGTGTAGAACAAAATGGACTGTCAGATCTGCCAAGTCTTTGCACGCTCCCGAATCTGGCCGTCCCAGGTGTATGTGCGTGTGTGCCCCCATAGCCAGATCACCCTGGATGGTGACGGGAGCCAATCCTGTCTGAAGAACAGCCACATGAAAAACTTGGCCTGCTTCCTCGGATATGGTTAGGCCCATGGGGGAAGTCGCTTCGCGGCACACCAGGACTGGAGAATGCGACACTTGCCTTCGTAGACATTACGAGTTGGGACCCTTCTGGCTGCAGAGGTTGCTTCCACTGCAGCACCCGAAAGCTTCTAGCTGAGAGGACTAGCTAGGCAATCTCCAACCATGTAATAGTTGCTCCGGGCACATGTGGAACAGCTGCTGCCTTGGCTGCTTGAGATCAGACTCGACGTGGAAGGTACCCGAGGCAGCAGTCCCTGCGTTTCTGAGTGCTCTTAGGTACTAGCACTGCGCGTATGACAGGAGTAGTCAGGGGGAAACCGCACCTCCCTTTGTGCAAGTCGATCTTTCCAACGATGAGCGTTAGCCACACCTCCTTCATCTACAGCCAGTAGATGAGTCTGCCTGTCTGTTCTCCTGTCCAGCTGCCTGAGATCGCGGCAAAATGCGTTAGTAGGTGGGCCCCCCAGACTGAGCGGCTCGCGTCCGTGTAGATAGCTACTTGAAGAGGAGGGGAGAAGACGCCATCCAGATAATGTCCATCCAAGTCACCGAACAGACTGTACTAACTCCATCACAGGTACTAATGCCACTATATCGCCCGAGGAGGGGTGCCAGTATAGGGGCAAAAGAAGCTGAATCGTCCTCGCATAGTGTGCCTAGGGAAGAAGATCTGTAGCCACGCTAAGCATGTCTAACAGATGAAGCCAGGCCCTGGCTGGGAGAGCTTCCGCGTGAAAAGCTCCGAATGACGCTTCCAAAAGGTCTGAATCCGTCCCCCTGGCAGTCCTCCTCAATGGAGGTCGGTCAAAAAACTCATACTCAAGTGGACAAAATGGCGCAACGGAACCAAGTTGGACTTGCCTCCGTTGGCTAGGAAGCCTAGGCGACGGAATAGAGCCAGCAGGGCATCTCTCAGTTTCCACACGCTCGTCATGCGGTTCCGTAACCGCCGGTCGTTCAGCTAGTTGGACGTCGGACTGGAAGCTGCTTGTCGGATCCTGCCAACACACCATTCAGACCTGGTGAAGACCCACGGAGAGAGGTCCCATCCGAAAGGTAGAGCCCGAACTGGTAAACTATTCCGCGCCGAACGCCGCGAGGCTGGCAAGCAGAATCGTGTCCGCTAGGTCAAGGCTCCTTTTCTATTGCACCATCCTAAGGACGCATAGCCATCCTCAGAGCTCTGGCTGCCTCCATCCTGCAAAACGGTCCGAGGAACTTGTTTAGCGTTGACACGTCGAAAATCCGCCACCAAACCCTCTGGCTCGGGAACGAGAAGAGTGAACTGTAGCATGCTGTGCAGACAGGACGCAAAACCACCTCTGTGGTCAACTTCTGTAAATGGCCGTCACCCCGCCATGTCCCGTCCTCTCGATGCTCGCGTCCACACCGACGCTTGACTAACGGCTGTGCCGCCATCTCCAGTAACCTTCTCTGTCTCTCTTTCTTCTTCTGTAATCTTCTTCTCTTTTAATCTGTTCCTTCTCTTTCCTTCCTTCCCGTTCACCCAGAGAGACGTGGGCCAAGGAAGTCGTCTTGTCTAATCCTCGTGTCAGCACGTTGGCTGAGCCCTGCTTGTAACCAGGCATCCTTTCCACCGCCAAGAAGTTACAGGAACAACTAGTAGAGAGTCGCATACCACCGCTGGCGCACACCGCCGCCCTCTGCGGAATGAAGTCCATCGCCGACACAAGAGAAGTCAGACGCTCAACCTTCTTTCCCAGCACTGATACTGAGTCCTCCACAGGTAGACTGCGTGCCTCCTTGTCATCCGCGGCGCTGAGATGTTGCTGTTGCTCCTGGTCCTAGTACCGAGTGAAGAAGAAGAAGAAGAAGACCATGGTCCGCAATCCAACGACACGGGCTGCGTCGGTGTCAACGGAATGCCGCCTCTGTCCTTCGGCTATCGTCCTAGTGGTCCCGGCGCTGACATCGAAGCTGCGTCTCCACGTAAGAGCAGTCCCCGCCAGTCCGTCCGACGATCTGCTGCAGTTACCCGTGCGGCTGCGTTGGTGTTTCCGTCAGACTGCACACCTCCTCGTCATCCTCCGTTCGCTGAGGAAAAAGGCTGTCTCGGTGTCAACGGGATGCCGCCTCCTTTCATCCATGTGGTGCCGCCGCTGACGTCAAAGCTGCTGTAAGAGCAGTCCCCATCAGTCCGTCCAGCGATCTGCTGTTCACCCGTGCAGTTGCGTCAGTGTCCTCGTCAGACTGTGCGCCTCCCCCTCATCCACCAGTCCATCCGACGATCTGCTGCAGTTACTCGTGCGGCTGCGTCAGTGTCCCCGTCAGACTGCGTGCCTCCTCATCATCCGCCGTTGGCTGAGGAAAAAGGCTGTCTCGGTGTCAACGGGATGCCGCCTCTGTCCATCGGTCGTCATCCGTGTGATGCCACCGCCGACGTTAAAGCTGCCTCTCAGGGTAGGAGTAGTCCCTGTCAGTCCGTCCGGCAATCTGCTGTGGTTCACCCGTGCCATTGCGTCAGTGTCCTCGTCAGACTGCGTGCCTACTTGTCATCCGCCGTGCGCTGAGATGTGGTCGTCTCGGTGTCAACGGGATGCCGCCTCCATCCATCGGTCGTCATTGAGTGGTCCCGCCGCTGACATCAAGCTGCGTCTCCACTGCCGCGCGATCCCTGCCAGACTAGTCCCAAGATCTGAAGCTCCTAGCTGGAGTCTCTGAAGCCTAGAGTCTAGAATAGGTCCGTGCCGCGCCGCTCCAGAACTTGTCCGCTGATCTGTCGAAGGGGAGAGGGAAGATGAGACATCATCACGAAAACGGTAACTGCCATGTGCCGTCTCGCTGTCGTCGAGTCTGCGTCTCCTGAGTAGAGCAATGGCTGCCCAACCGGTCCAAGGATCTGCTGCACCTAGCTGGAACTCTGAAGCCCGTTGCCGCGGCGAAGTCCGTTGGCGCGAGATGCTTGAACTAGTCCTCCGATCCTACGATTAAGAGCAAAAAGACGAGACGTCAACACGATAACGGTCTCTGCCGCGTGTAAACTCCACAAGCTGTGACCGTTTCTTCGATCGCAAAGATCGAACACTATGGCATGTCTGTGCTTCGGGGGGTCCGCCGTCTATCTCTTTCTCTCCACTCCCCATACGATGGCTCATCGAACTGACCACACTGGTCCTCTCCCAAAGGAGGCTATCATCGCCAGTGGATCGCTAGTGGTGCCACTCTCTATCTCTGGACCCCGAAATTTCTTTTTCTCTTCCTATTTCTTACCATGTAACCTATCAATTTGGTGTCTTGAAATCCTTCCCCCTCCGAGAGAGGTCCCAAAGGTGTGACCCTGTCCAGGCGCTGGTCCAGCCTACGGCAGTAGGGCGCTCTCAACTCCGAGGGGGGGGGGGGGGGGGGGTCCCCCTCTTCTGCTGCCTGGGTCCTCTTATTGCTAGGAGGGCTTTCATTTGACCCAACGAAAACTCTGCAGAGGGACTGAGCTTTCAAAGGCCTTACTAATCATAGGGTGGCGAACCCCTGCCTGGCCTATTTCCTCTTCTGTGGATTTGAAGGGTATAAATGAGCTCTTGGTGCTGTGCGGGATGGCAAATCCCTTCGGCTGCTAAAGGCTCAATCGTCCGCGCAGGACAAGGCAGCTCTGCACGAGGCACCGGAGGGGCAGCAGGACGCTTTTGCGCCGACAAACACACAATGTCTGAATTGCCTTTTTTTGTTTCACATTCAAAGGAACGGACGCGCTCTGCACGCTGGCCTTTCTCCCTGTAAAAGGCCCATAGTTGTGATCAATGGTCTGAAATTGCATTTCTTTGTTTCACATTCAAAGGAACGGACACGCCCTGTGCGCCAACCTTTCTCCCTGTAAAAGGCCCATAGTTGTGACCAACGGTCTGAAATTGCATTTCTTTGTTTCACATTCAAAGGAACGGACGCGCCCTGCGTGCCGGCCTTTCTCCTTGTAAAAGGCCCATCATAGTAGTGACCCACGGTCTGAATTTGCATTGGTTTGTTTCACATTCAAAGAAACGGATGTGCCCTGGATCAAGAATCACACAAGTTGAGTACACACAGTCCAAGGTTGGAGCACGAGGTGCACACGACCGTCCCAACTGAGCTAAGCGAAGTCACTGGCAGGAAAGGGTGAGTGCACTACCAGACATGGTAGTACGGGAGGCCACTCGGGGTATCCGGGCTATGGCTCCCCAGTGATTGCCTCCCCTAGTATGAGGGACACACAGTAAGTTTTTTTGGGCTAAAATTGATGAGTTAAGCGAAGGTTCCAATTAGTAATGTCATCGGTAATGATTTTGAAAAAATAAATATTATAGTGGTTGCTTCCCTTAGACCGATAGCTGTGCTTCATGCGATTTTTGTAAAAACCCAACCCTAGAATACTAGTGACTCATCTATAGACGGCAACGAGCACAATGCTTTAACGTAAGCCTTTTGATGGTGGCTAACACTAAACCGGAAGCATTTCAATGGGAAAGAGTTAAAAAGACACTTCTCATGATCTGCCAATCTCTTGTGACCCTTGACCTTTCCGAGGTGGTATCCAAATAAGCATGCATAGGCAGGTCTTACCATCAGGTATCTCTAGACAAAGTTTGGGTTTGAAGTTGTGAATGGTATTTGAGGAAAAAAAATTGTAAAAAAAAATTGCTAAACATTGGCTACTTTCTACATATTTCCCTGTCTCGTAACCCTTGATCTTTCCGAGGGTTATTATGCATATAAAGGTCTTACCATCAGGTATCTTTGTACCAAGTAGGTAAGTTTACCATGGACGACGACCGCCAGACAACTGCTGGCCCAGAACATACTCCCTTTTGCTTCGCACGTGAGTCAAAAATATGAACAACCAATTGCAATCTTGAGACCCTGATCCTAGTGAGCCTCTTATGCAGACTGTTTTTCGTTCAAGTGTTCTTTCGACAGATGGGCCTTTTTTTCCTTCATTGACAGTGCTTTCATGAGGCATTCCTTGTATCTATGTTTGTTAGCCAGATGGGCATTTTGGATGATTGATTCATAAAGTCATTTCACAAGCATGACTATAGTGGCCATGGACAGTAAAGGGCATACTGTAATTACCCTTTAATATTCGACTGCTCCAAATATTTTACCACAGCCCATTTTTTTAATTAAATTTCACCAAAAGATAAACTCCTAAATATTTGACCACCACCCAAAAATGCCATGTCCTCAAATATTCGACCACCACCCAAAATGCACCTAAAATATTCGTCCAATGCCCTTCAAAAAGGTTTAAAAATCTCTGCTCAAGAAGTCTGATTTCAGAACGATTTCTGTAATACAATCCCATCAACGAATCCTTGCATTCACACCGTACAAGCACTGCGACACACAGTGCACAGATGTAGCCCCAGACCCATTATTACTATGGTATTGCTTATTCATAGATTTAAATGCAGAAAGGCCGTCATACATTGTCATGATTTATTGCCAGTGCAGCAGTTCTTGATATTCTATACCTGTTGCAAGAGAGACTACCGGTACGATGATGGCAGCTGGCAGCACAATCATGCCTCACCCTGCCTTTCACAAAAGATATAGATTGACATATTAAGCTCTGCAAGCACTTACAATTTTGCCAGCATCAGTCCAGCTTTACATCATCACATTGAAAACCGTATCTGGGTTTATGTCTACAATGAGACAACGTCGCTGGCTGGCTGCACACTGTGAAGATTTAGCCGCCGTTGATTGGCTACTCGGCTAGTTAGAGTGCGGGGCTATGACTGCCAATAACAAACACACCAGCTGCCCATTATTCATTGCGTAAAATAAATCCCAGTGGTTAATATGTGATGTGTACCTGGTACTTGCTTGCTTGTGCCAGCAACTAATCAGTAATGACAAGGCGGCATTGCAGATGCAGAGGTGTCGTGGTGCCTTTGTGTCTGATCTCCGATCAAAAGGCCAAGTTGTCATGTTCGGTGAACCGACTTATATATGTAATTCATCGGTTGCCCGCTTCAGGTCGATCCCGGTTGACATACTCCAGTCGGTCATTTTAAAACTGAAATCTTGGACTCCTTCCCAGACATCTGGCATCATATTTTTTACCAATAACATAACCACTGTGAACTCTTTGGACTAATCAATAGGAGTCTCCACATGTACTGCTGCTAACCTGAGCCATCGAGGATACACATTTGCAAGGGCAATAACTAATGTATCGGTACTCTCTTTGACTTGATTCCCTTATCAAAATGTCTGTCTTTGATCACGAGTTCTGCTGCTGTGAGTTTCCAAGAGGGGAAAATAATGGTAATTAAACTTCTGTATGCATATCTAGAAGGCACTGGTGCTGTGACATAGGTGACTAAGGCATATAGGTAAGCTTGCTTTCTTATTTACAGAGTAATCGGCGACTAATTCATTTAGGCCTGGTCATACTGGCTCCAGAGCCCTAAAGTTTCGACTAGGTGACCCTAAAGTTTAAACCAGGCTCCCATTGGATCGATAGATATTTTAAAAAGTCCTAAATATTCGACCAGAGCTGAAAAATCGGAAAATATGCATCTAAAAAGTGGTCGAATATACAGGGTAATTACGGTAAGCATTTTTCCATGAACACGTACTTAAAACTTGCTGTGGAAAGCGCTTACCCGCAGGCCACTCCAGAAGTCGCTGAAGTGTAGCCAGCTGCACCTCGGTTGCCTTTCCCGACAGCAGCTGCTCCAGACCATTAAGTAATGCTGCATCCACTTGTTTGTCCGTAGGCACAGTTTTATTGAACTCCTCTAGTTTTCCTTTAGAGAACAGCAAAAATACAATCATGAACATTTATCCACGTTTTTGCCATGCAGAAGTGTGCTCTCCTATGATTTCAGACATTATTGCCTGTCAACATTTTTCAGCTTTTCTGCAATACATGCTTGCTGAGATTTTGGCCCATATGACATTCAGCAGTTAAGACTCGAAATAAACAAGAAAGGCAAAGCCCTTATGGCTCACTTGTGTGACCCATCCACATAATAAGTGTGACCTTGACCTTTCAAACAGGTCACTGAAATTTTAAAAAAAGCTACTTTCATCCTGGCTAGAGATGCTCACATGATGAAAGACCTCTTTGAATTGCACTCTTTTGGCCACCGATACAAACAACCATCATGTAAAACTAACCACAGGAAACTGTCTTTCATCTCTGTTGCTGTCTGCCTCTTGCTAATTTGTAAATCTGCACAAGACAGGCTGTAAAAGGTGTGTGTGTGTGTGTGTGTGTGTGTGTGTGTGTGTGTGTGTGTGTGTGTGTGTGTGTGTGTGTGTGTGTGTGTGTGTGTATGAAATTTACACAGCTGTTTCATCACATGGGCATCGCTGACCTGGTTAGATGGTTGTAGAGGATGTAAATGGAAATTAAGATGTAAATGTAATGTATTTCAATGACGTGATAAATATATCCTTAAATTTATTTTATTATTTTTTTAATTTTGATAATAATGTTTATATCTGAGTATTTTAGCACTTAGTCTTAGGTAATGAGTATGTGTCTAAGATTTTAATATCATAGTACTAAATTTATATGGCAGTATTATATATTACTGTTTGTATAATGTTTTAGTACATGTATTAGTTAAATTTGTTTATCTTTATAGAGTTTAGAATGTCTTAGTACTGGATAATATTTACTAATGTTTTTGTTTAGAGTTTTAACATATCCTAATCTTAGTTTTAGAAGTCTTACAGATTTAGTGTATTAATATTATATACAAATTTTATATTAAAATGTCTTGGTATTAATTAATGGTTATTGATGATTTTTATATTTTACTGACCCCCCCCCCCCCCCAACCCCAACCCCCCCTCCCCATGACCCCCCCCCCCCCCCTTCCACACACACACATAACTGTAATCACCCTTTAAGGGATAAATAAAGTTTTTTTAAATTAAATTGAATTGAAATCAGCAAGTGTTCAAGCATCTCAACACACGAGTTAGCTTTTGTACCAGCGAGTTTTCTTAAAATGTATGCATTTTTCACAAATTTGTCAGCCCTCCATGACCCTTGACCTTTGTGAGGGCTTGACTAAATTACTGTAATAATATATGCTTAGAAAGGTGCATATAAAGGTGACTTTGACTTTTGAGAGAGGTCAATGAGTTTGTTCCAGTTTTTGTCAAAATATGGCCATTTTTTACCTACTTCTGCCCCCCCCCCCCCCCCCCCCCCTCCCCACCCCCGTGATGAGGGGACCACGAAATTAGTATGCATAGAAAGGTGATATCATCAGCTACCTTTATGCCAAATCTGATTGAAAGTTGGAAAAAACTTTGACAAGAATAATTATGGCTCATATGTCTGACCGACGCACATATGAACCACGTGAGGGGGTGGTGTTCACATTGCACCACTAGGCGGATGAGCTGTTTCTGACAGCCAACGGCTAGAGGACGGAGGAGATCAGGTTGGATCCAACGGCCAAATGTGGGGGAGTAAACCCTTCAAATCAGGAGTGGAGCCCCGAAGGCAGACAGCTGCCTGTATTCACGCACTGTTCTGGCAGCTCCTGCAGCCAAACTGGTGCCAAACGTACTGCTTTGCATTCCTTTGGATACATCAGCGAGGCCGAGAGGGGGATCTTGACGACTGGGCACCCCAGGATCTCTATACACTTCGCCCAGGCTTGCGCCCTGGAGAGGTCACTCCAGTGACTGACCCAGCAAGCGCATATACTCCATTGTCTTCCGAGACAGGATGCCAAACTAAGCATTGTTCACACATCTGTCAAACCCTTGACCTTTGTGATGAGTCGACTAAATAAGTATGCATAAAAATGCCTTGCCATCAGCAACCTCCACACCAAATGTGATCGAAAAGTTTGCAAAAACTTTTATAAAAACTACAATTCTAAACAAAACTTGGAATTTTTCACACAATTACAGACTTGTGACCCTTGACCTTTCCAAGGGATCAACTAACTTAGATAGGTCTTACCATCAGGTATCTCTGTACCAAGTTCAGGTTTGAAGCTGAAAATAGTATAATTTATAAAAAATACGGCTACTTTTTTACCTTTTTTCTTTTTTCTTTTTTTTTTTTTTTGGGGGGTGGGGGGGGGGGGGGGGGGGGGTAGGAATCATCCCATGACGACCTTTGTGATGAATCAACTAAATTAGTATGCATAAAAATGTCTTATCATCAGCTACCTTTGAGGCTTGAGGCAAATTTGACTGAAACGTTTGCAAAAATGTTGATAAAAAGTACAATTTTATCAAAAATTTACATTTTACACATTTGCCGACCTCTTGTGATCCTTGACCTTTCCAAGGGTCATCCAAATTAGTATGCATAGATAGGTCTTAACATCAAGTATCTCTGTACCATGTTTAGGTTTGAAGTTGTAAATAGTAAAATTTGAGGGGAAAATATGGCTATTTTTTACCCATTTCCTGATCTCTTGTGACCTTTCCAAGGGGTCAACCAAATTAGTATGCATAGAAAAGTCTTACCATTAGGTATCTTTGTTTAGGTTTGAAATTTTGAATAGTATTTGAGAAAAAAAAATGTTTTGTCCAAATATGGTTCCTCGCGCTGGGACCATATGGCGTTGAGGCGCGTCCCCTGGGTTGTGGGTAGGGGGGTCCCTCGCGAGAGGGGTGCACCGAATGAAATAAGGTGCCGTGAACCAACATGGTCTAAGGGAAGGTGACCCCGACAGAAAAACCCTGGTCCTCCAAGTAAGGGGGTTGGGCGTGGGGGTAGCTTCCCCACCCTGCAAATAAGGAAATAGCTACAAAAACGCCGCCGAAAAGACAAACACCAATTCCTTTCCTGGAGGAGGAAGGTTCTTCTACCAGAAGATTTATGACGTCCTGTGGTGAAAGCTGGAAGTCTTCGGAAGCCACAGGACCGAGCCGCCTCTCTCTATCCAGGGACACAACCATGTGCACATGGAATGTCAAGACCATGTACCAGAGTGGCAAGGCCGCCCAGATAGCAGCGGAAATGCAAAAGTACAACCTTTCCCTGCTAGGTATCAGTGAAGCCAGATGGACTCAGTCTGGCCAGAAAAGGCAAGTGGGGAGATGATTCTGTATTCACGTCATGAAGAGGAGAATGCCCCCCATACAGAAGGAGTAGCATTCATGCCGTCACCAGTGACACAGAGAGTGCTGATGGGCTGGGAACCTCTTGGGCCAAGAATTATCACAGCAGCCTTTAGAACCAAGAAAAAGCTCAAGCTGAACGTCATCCACTGTTATGCGCCCACTAAAGACAGTGACGAGGAAGAGAAACAAGAGTTCTACGACTGACTCCAGAGTGCTGTGGACAAATGTGCGGAGCGAGACATCACCATCATCATGGGCGATTTTAATGCCAAAATAGGGGAGGACAACACCAGATACAAAGAGGTGATGGGGAGACAGGGACTAGGGGAGATGAGTGAGAATGGGGAGAGGTTTGTAGACTTTTGTGCTCTAAACAGACTTGTCATTGGAGGCAGCATCTTCCCACACAGAAGAATACACAAAGCAACTTGGGTCTCACCTGACCATACTACAGAGAACCAAATAGACTATATCTGCATTAGCAAGAAATTTAGAAGATCCCTTCAAGATGTTCGAGTGAGGAGGGGAGCAGATGTCGCCTCAGACCACCATCTGCTTACCTCAAGAATAAAGCTCAAGTTAAAGAAAAGCCGCACAGAGACAACAAGAAGACAGCACTAGCGCTATAATGTAGGCCTCCTGAGAGAGACTGGAGTGAGAAAAGAGTTCAAACTGGTGCTGTCCAACCAGTTTCAAGCGCTACAGGAGATAGTAAATGAAGAGGAGGCGGTCACCACAGAGCAGCAGTGGAAGGCAGTTAGAGAGGTGCTGAACTCAACCTGCCAAGACACTGTAGGGTTCAGGAAACACCATCACAAGGACTGGCTGTCGGCACAGACCTTGAAGAAGATAGAAGCGAGAAAGCAGAAGAAAGCAGCGGTCAACAACAGTCGCACGAGAGCAGCCAAAGTAAGGGCACAGGGGGAATACTCGGAAGCCAACCGCGAGGTGAAGAGGAGTATCAGGGCAGACAAGAGGGCCTACACAGACAGCCTGGCAGCAGAGGCAGAAAAGGCAGCAGGCAGCGGCAACATGAAACAGCTCTACGACATTACCAGAAGATTGTCGGGTAAGTATGGCCATACAGAAAGACCAGTAAAAGACAAAGAAGGCAAGCCTATTGCAGACAGAGCAGACCAACTCGACAGATGGGCCGAGTATTTTGAAGAGTTACTGAACAGACCTAGCCCACCCGACCCCCCCGACATCCAGCCGGCAGAGACCGACCTACCCATCAGCTGTGACAGACCCAGCCGGGAAGAGATCAGAAAAGCAGTGGCATTTTTGAAGAATGGCAAAGCAGCAGGGCCAGATGGCATCCCAGCGGAGTCTCTGAAAGCAGACCTAGAGACAACAGTTGAGATGCTGTACCCACTGTTTGGAAAGATCTGGGAAGAGGAGGTGATGCCGGCTGACTGGAAGGAGGGGTACCTAATCAAGCTTCCCAAGAAAGGCGACCTCAGCAAGTGTTCCAACTACAGAGGAATCACCTTGCTGTCAGTACCAGGAAAGGTCTTCAACAGGATCATCCTAGAAAGAATGAAGAGCTCCGTTGACCCCCAGCTGAGAGACCAGCAAGCAGGATTCAGGAAGAACCGATCATGTACAGACCAGATCGCCACTCTCCACGTCATCGTGGAACAGTCTCTGGAGTGGAGCTCCCCGCTGTACGTCAACTTTGTGGATTATGAGAAAGCATTTGACAGCGTGGACCGAGAGACTCTGTGGAAACTCCTACGACACTATGGTGTACCCACAAAGCTCGTCCGCCTGATCAAGAGCAGCTATGATGGCATGACATGTCGCGTGATCCACGAAGGGCAGTTCACCAGAGAGCTCCAGGTCAGAACTGGTGTCAGGCAAGGGTGTCTGCTGTCTCCGTTCCTCTTCCTACTGGCCATAGACTGGGTCATGAAGATGACCACAGAGCACAGACGAAGTGGAATACAGTGGACACTGTGGACACAGCTTGACGACCTTGATTTTGCAGACGACTTGGCATTACTGTCCCACACTCATCAACAAATGCAGGACAAGACCACGAGGCTTGCTGACATCTCGTCCCAAGTGGGCCTCACCATTCACAAACAGAAAACAAAGACAATGAGGCTGAACGCAACCAGGGAAGAACCAGTCTTGCTTGCTGGCACCCCGTTGGAGGAGGTGGAGTCCTTCACCTATCTCGGGAGCATCATAGACAAAAAAGGCGGCACTGATGCAGATGTCAGAGCACGAATCGGTAAAGCCAGAGCAGCCTTTCTCCAGTTGAAAAAAGTGTGGAGTTCCAGAGAGCTGTCACAACACACCAAAGTCCGGATTTTCAACTCCAATGTAAAAGCAGTTCTCCTATATGGAGCAGAGACATGGAGATTGACAAAAACCACAGTCAACAGAGTACAGACCTTCATGAATAGTTGCCTTAGAAGAATTTTGAAAATCCACTGGCCAGAGAAGATCAGCAACGTCAGACTCTGGGAGAGAACAGAGCAGATAACAGCAGAGAATGAAATTGGGCGAAGAAGATGGGGATGGATCGGTCACAGTCTGAGAAAGCCAGCTTCCAGTATCACTAGGCAGGCATTGTCATGGAACCCCCAGGGAAAGAGGAAAAGAGGTAGGCCGAGAAACTCCTGGCGTCGAGACCTCCAAGCAGACATCAAGAGACTGGGAACCACCTGGAGTAGAATCGAAGGAGAAGCACAGGACAGGAGTTGCTGGAGGTCTCTCGTCGACGGCCTATACCCGGGTAGGGGTGACAGGCGTAAGTAAGTAAGTAAGTTGGCATTACTGTCCCACACTCATCAACAAATGCAGGACAAGGCCACGAGGCTTGCTGAGATCTCGTCCCAAGTGGGCCTCACCATCCACAAACAGAAAACAAAGACAATGAGGCTGAACGCAACCAGGCAAGAAACAGTCTTGCTTGCTGGCACCCCGTTGGAGGAGGTGGAGTCCTTCACCTATCTCGGGAGCATCATAGACAAAAAAGGCGGCACTGATGCAGATGTCAGAGCACGAATCGGTAAAGCTAGAGCAGCCTTTCTCCAGTTGAAAAAAGTGTGGAGTTCCAGAGAGCTGTCACAACACACCAAAGTCCGGATTTTCAACTCCAACATAAAAGCAGTTCTCCTATATGGCGCAGAGACTTGGAGATTGACAAAAACCACAGTCAACAGAGTACAGATCTTCATAAATAGTTGCCTTAGAAGAATTTTGAAAATCCACTGGCCAGAGAAGATCAGCAACGTCAGACTCTGGGAGAGAACAGAGCAGATAACAGCAGAGAATGAAATTGGGCAAAGAAGATGGGGATGGATTGGTCACAGTCTGAGAAAGCCAGCTTACAGTATCACTAGGCAGGCATTGTCATGGAACCCCCACGGAAAGAGGAAAAGAGGCAGGCCGAGAAACACCTGGCTTCGAGACCTCCAAGCAGACATCAAGAGACTGGGAACCACCTGGAGTAAAATCGAAGGAGAAGCACAGGACAGGAGTCGCTGGAGGTCTTTCGTCGACGGCCTATACCCGGGGAGGGGTGACAGGCATAAGTAAGTACGTAAGTAAATATGGTTATTTTTTACCTATTTCCTGATCTCCCGTGACCTTAACCTTTGAGAGAGGTCACTGAAATTGGTACGCATGTTTAGAAAGTTTTTGCCAAAAGTATCCTTGGGTGAAGTCTCAGGCTTGAATAGTCTCAGAGAAAGTGCCAATGTTAAACAGCCTATTACATAGAACAACAGTTGCTATCACACGCAAAAAAGCAAAAATGCAAACTTCCATTCAAGAAATAATCATCAGCACTGTGTCCATTTCTGAGACAGCAATGCTATAGCAAGCAGCACCCTTAATATACCAGGTAGTGCAGTCAAGCTTATGAAGACTAATTCTGCATGTAACCTTAGGTGCAATAAAGGAACAGAGAATGAAGGTCTTGTGAACTGATAAACAATATCGTATATTTTCCTCGTGTTCTGAATTACAGGGTTTTCTCACAATACCTGAACTGGGTTTTGTTTTGTTTTTTTGTTTTTTTCATCTGAAGCAACATTAATGGTAAACTTTTTATTCTATGAAGGAACAAATAATTTCTAACTGTAACATAAACTAGACCAACCAATAATCTGCTTTGGATTGACAGCGTCCAAAGCCAGAAAGTTGGTCACAGGAAAGTAGCTGTTGCCACCAGAAGCTGGAGCGGTTGAGGTACCCCCCGGACGATAACTTCCTGCACCTAAAAAATAAGATAGTATCATAGTAAAAAATAAGATAGTATCATAGTAATAATTGAAATGGATTTAAACCATTGCATCCTCAGGCTGATATTTTAAAACGTTGCTTATTGTCCTATGAAGGCTGCATAACAGATTAGGAAATTGATCAACTATTTTAGTTCAAGGGTGGTGCCAGAATAGCTTGGTGCCAAAGGCATCAAGCTATTTTGTGACACCACCTTGAGCTATCATAGTCAAAATTATTTCAAACAATGGGTGTATCAGGATGAAAAGGGTTAACCATCACCATATGTCAAGGGCAGACTACTACTACTACCTTGCAACATAGCAAAAATCCCTACATGTATGTACTTACAGTAGCACCTGTTTTAAGCAACCTTTTATTGCAAGAAAAGTGGTATTAACCCATTCAAGGTTGAGAAAATGTGAACACCACCCAACTGCAAGAGGTACAGATCCTCATGAGGCCCTGCAGTTGCAGGGGCTTGAGATTAATTTTGACTGATAGTTCAAGGGTGGTGCCAGAATAGCTTGGCGCCTCAGGCATCAAGCTACTCTGGCACCACCCTTAAACTAAAATGGTTGATCTAGCTCCTAATCTGAAATGTAGCTTTCAAAGGACACTAAGCAATGGGTTAATGGAGCTTCCAGAAACACAGTCTGCGCCAGGCGGCACTGTACAGGTTAAAAGACAGGTGCTCTCTCAATAAATGTCTTGATGTTTGTTAACCCTTATCATTTCGGAATACACCAGTGTGTAAAATAAGTTCGACTAAAATAGTTCAAGGGTAGTGCCAGAATAGCTTGGCACCTCTTGGCGCCAAGCTATTCTGGAACCACCCTTGAACTAAAGCCATCGGTCTATATCCCTATATGTAAGTATTATAATGTAGCTTGCATATGGCAGTGTACAAATTTGAAGCTTTTAGCCTCAGTATGATATGCGTTAAAGACCATCAGTTAGGTGGCTGTTGCCACCTAGATGATGATGTCTGTTGATCTCTCATAATTGTGGCTGCTAAAAACAGGTTCCACTGTATTGTTACACAAAGAAATCTGGATTAGGCAACCCACCAGTAAATGGATCGGCACCCACAGCAGGTATTCCACCCCCTACAGTCTGTGTATTACTGGCCGGCTGGTAGCTGTTGGCACCAGTGAAAGGGTCAACCCCAATAGCTGCTGGACGTCGGTCACCGTCTGCACCACCTGAGCCAGGGACATAGCGATTGCCACCTGAAAAAAAAAGCACAAAAGATGCTCAATAAATATGAAGAAATATCCAGAGTAATCACAATGAATGATCCAACAAAAAAAGCACCCCTTCAAAAATATGAAAATGCTGACAATTTGAAAAACAGACCCACCTACTGTAAGAAGCAAATGTCAAATATCATGACTGGATCACCATGATGATTCAGTACATGATAAAGGACAAGTGAAAAGAAAGGCAAAGCCTTTACGGGTAAAACTCAGTATATTTCAATCTATGACATTGATCTCTTATTGTCTTAAAGAGGTCGCTCAATGTCAGCATAAAATTAAAGGCGTCTGGACATAATCTAACAAGTCTGATTCTTTGTACAAAGTCTGACTCTAGAGTTGGCCATAGTAGCTAGTACCTGTGAAAATCTGTTCCATCAAAAAAACAAGATGGGATGAACCATAACCCACAAAGTCCCTTCTATTTGAGAGCTGTCTTCGCTGTCAAGGGTCTCTACCTTTTGTCTTTGACTTGATTCTGATGTTGAAGTATCTCCTTCTGAAAAAGCCTCGCAGATGTGCCAATGCATCATAGTGAACTCTAGATGGGGCACGCGCAGTGCAAACGTGTCAATGGTTTGTCACACGTCATTTGTCATGACGTATTTTTTGTTTTTTACGTAATTTTATATTTAACGTGATATGAGATTCGCTTTCGCTTCAAGACTTGGCAAAAATTGTGACAAAACTAGAATTGCACGGTACAATTTTAGTTTTGCTATAATTTGTGTGAAATCAGGTTGACTTTACCTAGCTACATGCTATACTAACTACACCTGCATGCTCTTCTGAAAGCGCGTCGATGTGTGTGTTTGTGTATGCGTGTGCATGTGAGCGTGCATGTGAGGGAGTTCATGCGCGTGCTCCAAACATCCTCAAGAGGCATAGATGTTCATGTGCCCTCTGGGCACATTAAGATCTATGCCTCTTGGAGATGCGCGCATAATATGTGTGAGAAAGAGCGAGCGAGAGAGCAAGAGAATTACGTCATATTTAATCAGTGTCTGCATGGTGACGGAATTGCTTCTTTTATGTCACCGCCACTGACTTTCTCTAGAAGGTTTTTTTACTGTTTTAATTATTTTCTGAAAAGAATTAATTTTTAATAAAGAAGTTGAAAGGATACAAAGCTGGCTAACGAACTCATCCAACATCTTTTTCCAAACTAAAGTTCAAGTAAATATGACAAAAATTACGGACTCTAATCTGAGTCAACCGACTTTTTATAAACGGTTGTTTATCTCTTCAATGAGACATTCAATTACAATATGCTCGGAGGCTCTCTTAGCCACCCACTTAAGAAAGTATTTCGCCAAGTTTCAAGCTTGTGTGTACATAAATATTGGAGATTCTCTTGTTTACATACATACGCACATACATACATGCATACATAGGCACATATGGCGCTTCACACCAAATGTACGTTCAGCAGCAAGGTTAGTGTAACTAGACATCACGTAATTTTTATCTTGTTACTTCAATCGTTTAGGCTGCCCGCCTTTGACATCATGGACATTCTCCACCATTCTTCTATAAACAGAAGGGACTGTGCATTTCGCAAATTTTAGAGGTGTCACCTAACGACTGCGTACCACCTACCACCAGTTGCAGGAGATAGATCAACCATGATAATCTGGCACCATCCTTTAATTATCATGGTCGATCCATCTCCTGCTTTAGGCCATTGGGGCTAAATGGGTTAAGCACCTTTGTGCCAAGTCTGATTAACCCTTTCACTGATGAGAAAAAGTCAACACTACACAACTGCAAGAGACACAGACCCTCATCAGCCCCTGCAGTTAAAGGGGCTCATGATGATCTAAGCCTCTTGCTGACAGCACTTTGTATCTACACCTCTTGGCACTGACAGTGACAGCACTTTGTATCTATGCCTCATGGCACTGACAGTGACAGCCTCTTGCTGACAGCACTTCATATCCAAATATTTCAGCAACGTAACTGGCAATGAAAGGGCTGAAGAATGGACGAAAGAATATTAAAGAACATGTCCAACAACATGCAAATACAAACATATACACAAACATACCCGTAAAAGGGTCAGAGTAGCCGGAGGACTGAACACCAAGTGTGACTCCCTTTGCATTTTGGGTGATGAAGTTGGCAACCTGGTCCAGGAAAAGCTGACTGAGGCTGTAGCGATGTAGAAAGGCCTGGGCCGCAAACCACGGATCCTCAGTAATGTTGTAGGCCAGCTTCAGTGGTGGCTTGCCCTCCTCTATGTCTACGTCAAAGACATAATCATACTCCTGAAGACAGATGGGAATAATTAAATTAATTCATATATCATGCCGCAGTTTTTTTAATCAGCTCAACTAAACCCAAACTGAACCCAACATGCACAGTCACATGAAACGCATATGCACTCTGAACACAAACACAGTGAAAGACAAACACAGGAAAGATCATAAATCTCAATCCTTTTTCCACACTTTTTACATGAAAAAGACATTGCTAATAACAAATTTAGCTGTTCACTGTTACTGTTTCTGGATATGGATGTAAAAGAGTGAATTACCTTTCCCTCAAACAGTGTCTTGCCAGACGTGGCTTGCGTACCACCGGAGGACCCAACCACATCACCAATCTTGGTCCATTCACTCTTTCTTGCATCCCAGCTGTACAGCTCAACGTGATCACCCTGACGCACCATTTTGGTCTGACCTTCTTTGCGACCTGTAAAAATTAAATACATGCATATAGCAAAACAAAACAATTTCACTCAAAGACCAACCACAGGCTTTCAACAGACATCTTTGCCTGTGTTGGCTGTACAAAATGTATTTTTCTCTAAAAGATATTTTTTTCGAAAAATACTTACCGATGGCATAACTATAAGGAAAATACCCCTTAGCTTACCGATTTCAGGCTAAGAACCCTTTGTGTGCACCAACACAACCAGGGACGCAACTCTAAGGAGTTGTAACCAAGGAGCCTGGGTAGTCTCCCTTCCCTCCATAAGACCACGTGAGCAGTGTAGTGAGGCCAGTCTTACTCTTAGCGTATTGGCAGCAAGTGGGGTAGGTGGGAGGGCCTTCTGAGTAATGCCATCGGTAAGTATTTTTTAAAAAAATATCTTTTAGAGAAAAATTCATTTTTCTCTAAAAGGTATTTTTCAAAAAAATACTTACCGATGACATGACTTTATGGAAGTGTCTACTACTTACTCAATTTTAGCCTCAGAACATGTTGTGTTACCACACAACCCGGGAGGCACTCGGGGGAACCCCCAAAGTGGCCAAGAGTTGTCTCCCGTTACTGCCCATCCGGTTCCGAGTCATGAGGTGACTAACCAGTCAGGATACTTAGCTCACCAGCAGCAAGCGGGGCAGGTGGGAGGGTCCTCCGAGTCATGTCATCTGTAAGTATTTTTCGAAAAAATACCTTTTAGAGAAAAATGAATTTGTTTCTTCAAAACCTTTACCGATGACATGACTTTATGGAAGAATTGCGATAAGGAGGAGGGTGCCGCACCTCAACACCCCTTTAGGGCCAATTAGAGCCATCCTCCCTGCCGCAAACTCCCGACAACCCTAGCTAGGTGTATACCTACGGCGCCTGTGGCGCCGGGAGGGAGTGTTGCGCCGCAGTGATGTCCCCCACCAGTGCGAGGTTGCCTCGCTGGCCTGCCAGATCCCGGCGGTAGAAGCGGGCGAAAGTTGATACTGCCCGCCAGCCCACAGCAGAACGCTGTCTTTGACAGCGCAGTTCCGGTTGAAAGCGACGCTCGTGGCCATGGCGCGTACCTCGTGTGCACGTATCTTTAGCCTCTTCGCTGCGTGCGGGGAGAGGTCCTGGTAGGCGGACCGTATGACTCAGCATAGCCAGGAAGAGATCGTCTGGGCTGTTATGTCAGTTCTGCCGGGCTTAAGGCAGAAAGAGGCGTGAGCGTCCTCTCTGGACGGCTTTGGTTCGGCGTAGGTACAGGCGTAGGGCTTGCACAGGATCTTGTTGCCTGGTCTCCTCGGGGAAGCTCGTCCCTTTAGCAGCCGTACACAGGATCTTGTTGCCTGGTCTCCTCGGGGAAGCTCGTCCCTTTAGCGGCCGTAAGGTGATCACCTGTGGTGCGGTCAAGGAGACCTGGTCTTGGCAATGAAGGCAGGGTCCGTAAGCCACTGCACAGAACCGTCCGCTCGAAACTGCAGGCAGGCAGGTCGTGCTGACAGCGCGTGTAGCTCGCAACCACCGTGGCAAGGGCCCACAGGAAGCATGTCTTACAAGTCGCATCCGCAAAGCGGGCCAAGGCAACAGTTCGAAACTGGCAGAATTCAGCCAAGTCAGTACCCAGGGTAGGTCCCAGCGAGGTATGAGCGATCGGGGCACTGGACGCTGCAGGCCGAAGCGAGTCGTAAGGTCGGCAATGTCTTTACAGGCGCCGGGTCTGGGCGGCCGAGGTGCTGGTAGGTGTCGGCAATCATGGACAAGTACCCCCTGATGGTTATAGGGGCCAATCCTTGGTCTCCGAAGAGCCAGAGGAAGAAGTCCGCGAGCTGGGGATTAGTTAGGTCTGTGGGGGCGAGGCATTGGTCGTCGCACCAGGAGCACAGTACTTGCCATTTTCCCTTGTCGTAGACGCGTTGTGTCGAGGGTTTGCGGGCTGTAGCGACAGCTTCCACTGCTGCCCTAAAGAAGCCTCTAGCGGCGAGGGCTTGCCGGACAACCACCCAGCGTGAAGGAGTAGGCGCTCCGGGCACAGGTGGAACAGCGACTGTCGGGGTTGCTTGAGCATCGTGCGGAGCGCGGGAAGCAGCAGCAGGGAATCCCGTGGCGAGGCTGAGGAGGTCGGTGGTCCAGGACCGGTTCCAAGAGAACGGGGCGACCAGCAGGACGACCGCATAGCATCCCCGAAGCTTGAGGAGGACTTGGGGACGAGGATTGTCGGGGGGTACGCGTAAGCGCGTCGACTGCCCAGGCCAGAGGGTCTGGGATCGGGGATTGATTGATTGTACATTACTTAACGTCCCGACAGCAACAAGGCTTTCTCAGGACGTGCCTGCGCTGCTTGTGAAAAAAAAAATAAACAGAATATTGAATGTATGTCACCAGCCGATCCAATACGTTAAATAAACCTACGACATGGGGCCTAAATAAAGCTAAGACCATTTAGCAACACACATCCAATATCAAGAGCTACAGGCAGCGCAGACAGTAGCGAGAGTTTAAAAAAAGGCAAATACAGGTGAATGGACCAAGGGTAGACAGAAACACATGCCCCAGAATACAGAAGAAAAAAAAACACCCTGTGGGGCTGACCAGGGTGACCCTGGGAACTAAAAAGTAGTTACCCCACCCAAGTCCCCCAGGGCAGACCCGGGTGGGGGTGGGATCGGGGAAGCTGGTGAATCCACCTCGTGGTGAACAGGTCGACCATGGCATCTCCCATTGCGCACATATCATCCGAAAGAAGTCCTGGCGTAAGGTCCACTCCGTGTGTAGCAACTGGCCGCGGTGGGAGAGCGAGTCGGCCAACACAATCAGGTGGTCGAGCAGTTCCTGGGGACTGAGTTGTTCCTCTCACGCGATGAGGGCTTGCCAGACTGCTTGTAGCTCCAACCCGTTGATGTGCTTGTCCGCGAACTCCGGAGGCCAGGGGCCGGACGTCGTGAGGAACCGCAGTAGCAGGTGGCTCCCCAACCAGCAAGACTTGCATCGCCACGCAGGGAGAGTCGAGGAGGAGCAGTCAGGGGGACTCCCGAAGCGAGCCACGACATGTCCGTCCAATGCAGGAGATGTGGGTGAATCAACGGAGACACGGTTACCATGGCGGTCAGATCTCCTGAGGAGGGACGCCAGAGAAGCAGGAGGTGCAGCTGTAGTGGCCGGGTGTAGAGACGACCGAGGGGGAGTAGATCCGCCGCAGCAATGATCAAACCAAGGAGCTGAAGCCAGACTCTGGAGGAGGCTGTGTCCCGCTGGGCTACCTGGCCGGCTAGGCGTCCAACTTAGGATCTGTGGCTCCGGCAAACGCACCCCGTTGAGGTCGGTGGTGAACTCCATGCCGAGATGGACGAAGAGACAAGAGGGAGTGAGGTCCGACTTACCTGCGTTGACTAGGAACCCCAACCACGACAACAGCTGACTCAGTGCATCCCTGTCCGATGTCCGGTGGCCTCCAATTGGTTGCTCAGGAGGAGGTAGTTGAGGTAGTTCGACGTCGGGCTGGAAGACGGCTGCCGCGCCTTGGTCACAACTGCGTCCATGATGCGGGTGAAGACCCATGGGCTGTGGTTGAGACCGAATGGCAGCGCCCGAAACTGGTAACTCCTCCGTCGCAGGTGAATCGGAGATACTTCCTGAAGGCCTGGAGATAAGCGTCGGATAAGTCCAGACTGATCGCGTAGTCCGCAGGGCGAGAACCACGGCTTAGTGGGTGGCCTGAAGCGATGTGGAGGTGTCCTGCGAGGCCAACGGTCCGAGATGTATCCTTCGGTCTGCCTGGTCGCACCGCAGAGCAGAGGCCACCCAGGGAAGCATGGCGCAGCTGAGTTGTCAGCACGGGGGGCATTCCGCGGCAGGCCAGCAACACGGCATCCCAATGCCACTGGTCGAGGCTGGAGCTGACCTACGAGAGATACGCTGCCTGGACGGCCGCTTTCGCGAGAGCTAGGATTCCGAGAAGGGGAGTCAAGTAGGGGAGCCAGGCGTCCTCGAAGCGACGGACGAAGGCTTGGGTCAGGAGCTCCAGAAATCCCACACAGACTAGGGTGTTACGGACGAGCGAGGCAATCTAGTCCAACCGCAGAGCCGGATGCGGATCCACAGCAGGCAGAGGGCAGACGAACGCCTGGGAGAGTCCCGAGTACCAGTCCTGACGAAGGCAATGTCAAGTCCGGCTGGACACCTATGAACGGAGAAGAATTCGGAGTCCCGGGAACCCGACAGGAGGAGCGCTGAGCAGGCGTAGCGCAGGTCACAAAAGTCGGGAGGCTGCGGCAGGGACATAAAACTCCTCACCTGTCTTCCAGCGTCCACCAGCGGAGATCCTCCTCTTGAGCGGGGGGAGACAGCGGGCAGTCAACCGTGGGAAGCGTGGTGGTGATGAGCACTTCGTCCAGGACAAGCACGATGTCCGTACGCGATGAAGAGGCCGGCTTGCGGGAACCAAGGAGTCGGAAGAGGGAGAGCGAAAGCATCTGGTAGAGCTGGAGTGGCGTGAGGGCTCTGAACTGCCCGAAGTCCTTGGACGGGTGGGCAAAGGTCTCTCTGAGCAGGGCTCAATGAGGCGGGCTCTCCGCCGGCGAAGCGACTCCCCGTAAGAGTCAGCGGGCTTTTGGAGACAAGCGAGGACTGACAGCGGGCATGGGACGGCGCGTGGTGCATCTCTCCAAGCTGGGCTCAGTGAGGCGGGCTCTCTGCCGACAAGCAGCTTTGTCCTGGCGGGCTCCCTCCAGGAAGCGATTGCGTTGATAGCAGTCCTGCTCCGAGCATGAGGCTCCATACCCAAGTTGTCGGACGCGTGGGTAAAGGTCTCTCCGAGCCGGGCTCAATGAGGCGGACTCTCTGCCGGCGAAGCGACTCCCCGTAAGAGTCAGCGGGCTTTCCTGGAGACGAGTGGGGACTGACAGCGGACATGGGACGGCGCGTGGCGCATCTCTCCCAAACGGGCTCAGTGAGGCGGACTCTCTGCCTGTCAGTAGGCTATGTCCGGGCGGGCTCCCTCCTGGGAGCGATCGCGTTGAAAGCAGTCCCGCTCCGAGCACTAGGCTTCCACGTCCGGTATGGCGTCTTTTCCATAAGGTCGGTGCGGTCTCGTGCGGTCAGTACGCAGGGCATGGGGGATGGCGCCTCGACTGGATTCGGATCACACAGAGGTGCCGGTCGCTCACGTCTGTACACTCCATAACTGCGACCAGCGCAGCTCAGGCCAGGTGGAGCAGGTGTCACAAGTGTGGTCGGAGGCGCATCCGGTGCAGGGGAGACAGACCTGTGGTAATCCGACGGCCACTGGAACCCTCTGCATTGCGTGCAGGTCATCAACAGGCCACTGCAACACACAACACACCTGAAGGCACGCGGGCGAGGGCCTGTGGGACCCCGCCCTGGTAAGGCTAGCCTTCGCAACACAAAAAGGCACAAAACAAGCCTGTCAGTAAGCATCTGGGCCTGCAAAATCCATCCCCGTAAAGCTAGTGGGCGCGGGCACGGGGGGCCCTGCCAAGCTAAGGCAAGCATACTACATTTGCGACATTCGGTCTGCGAATGAAGACAAGTAGCGGCTAATCTCTCTGTTTGTCCATTTTGCCAAAGGGTATTTACCCGACATATTAATAATTGTGTTGTACCCATCTTTCCCAAGCGTGTTTCTTTCTCCGTTGGGTACCTCCCTGCATTCCACACGCTTGGCAGTCACCCTTCTGGTCTGGAGAGCATCGTGGGCGCGGGCACTGGGGGCCCCGCCAAGCTAAGGTGAGCATACGACGCATCATGTACAACAAAACTCAAGCATGTCACGATGGGCTTTACTCTGCACAGGTAGACTTTCAACGCTTGGACCAGGTCCTGCAGTCGGGACGTCTTGGACCGGTCAAAACCTGTGAGCGGGCAGAGACTCATCACCTGAGCCACGACCGAGGGGAGTCTATTCTTGGCCAAGAAGGATGGGTTAGTCAGGAGTTGTACTGAGCCATCGGCCCTGAACTGTAGGCAGGCCGGGTCCACTGACAGCACGTGCAGCTTGCTAACTCTGGCCGCTGTGGCAAGGGCCAAGAGAAAGCAGGTCTTCCTGGTCACGTCTGCAAGGCGGGCCAAGGGAAGAGGTTCGAACCGACTGGAGTTCAACCAGGTTAACACCCACGGGAGATCCCACCGCGAAAGGAGAGAGCAAGAGACCAGACGCTGGAGTTCGAAGTGGGACATCAGGTCTGAGAGGTCCTTGCATGCACCCGGGTCTGGTAGGCCCAAGTGCCAGTAAGTGTCTGCAACCATGGAGAGGTAGTCTCTGATGGTGACCGGAGCCAAGTTCTGCTCTCTGAACAGCCACAAGAAGTACTTGGCCAGCTGAGGCATGGTCAGTGCCGTGGGGGAGAGGTGCTCAGACTCGCACCAGGACTGTAGGACCCTCCACTTTCCTTCATACACCCGGCAGGTGGATAGTCTATGGGCTGCAGCAATCGCCTTCACTGCTGCATTTAAGAAACCTCGGGCTGCGAGGGCTTGCCGCACAACCACCAGGCGTGAAGAAGTAGTCTCTCTGGGCAAGGGTGGAAGAGATTCTGCCCGGACTGCTTTAACATCGTGCGAGGCGTGGGGAGCCAGAGAGATGGGTCCGTGGCGAGGCTCAAGAGGTCTGTCATCCAGCTCCTGTTCCATCTGAACGGGGCCATGAGGAGTAGGACCGTGTTGCATCCCCAGAGCTTCAGAAGGACCTTGGGCACCAGCACTGAGGGAGGATACACATAGGTCATGAGGCCCTCCCAGGAGACAGACAAAGCGTCCACTGCCCAGGTGAGCGGGTCCGGGATGGGCGAGACAAAGAGCGGGAGCTGCTTGTTCTGTCTGGTCACAAAACAGGTCGATCATGGGTGTCTCCCAGTTCGCACAGATCATCCAGAAGATGTCCGGACAGAGGAACCACTCAGTATGGAGAAGCTGACCCTGTTGAGAGAGGGAAACCACGAGAACATTCAGGTGGCCCGGGATGTGTCATGCCCGCAGTGCAATTCCATGATCTCTGCCCCACAGGAGAATCTGGTACAGCAGCATGCAGAGGGACAGGGACCATGTGCCACCTTGCTTCTGAATATAGGCTAACACCGTCTTGACCTGAGACGGTGATGAACTCCGGCAGTAAGTGAGCTGGTCCAGTGGCGGGGAACGAAGAGTGGCACTCCCGTCGCCAGCCAAGACTGGTCTGTCCATCTGTGAAGGTGAAGCCGGATCAACAGCGGAACTGGGATCAGGGCCGCAAGATCTCCCGAGGACGGTCATCAGTGGAGCGGAAAATGGAGCTAGAGCAGGTGCAAGTATAGCCGGCCGAGGGGAAACAGGTCTGCCGCTGTGCTCATTAGACCCATGAGATGGAGCTAAGTCCTGGCCGGAACTGCGTTGGCGAGAGACACCTGGCGGGCTAAGGATGCCAACTTCAGGATCCGAGCCTCCAGTAAATGCAGTTAGTTAGTTATTTGGGTTTAACGCCGAGCAGGCGACTAAGGCCATCTCACGGCGGGATGGGTAAAAATCTGGTCAGCCAGACTAAAAGCAAGGTCTTAAGACAAGATGTAAATATAGATTAAAAATCTCAGGCTAAAATGTCGCACGTCTGGAAAAGAAACGTCTACAGACTCTCAAAAAGGGCAAATAAAAAAATTCACATAGTCTATGAATGCTCAGATCTTGTTAAAAATATTGCATTCTCTCAAAAAATTGAAGATTTTGTCCGGGGGAACATCCCGGAACAAAACCTTCAAGGAGTCTGCTGTGAAGTGTTTATATCTGGTGTCAATTAGGTCAGCACAATACAGCAAAAAGTATCGAACAGAAAACTGCTCATCACAGGCAAAACACCATGGACGCTCATCCTGTTTAAGTAAGTAAGACTGCGTAACATATGTGTGCCCGATGTGGAGCCGAGCAAGGACAGTCTCCTCACGGCGGCTGCCGCAGCGGAAAGGTAGACTGTCAGACAACTTAGGAAGAGCTTCATGAAGCTTGTTTCCTTCCTCTTTGTCCCACTCGGACTGCCACTCGCGAGCTATGTACGCACTAATAACAGGTTTAAAATCACTATAGACAGTCTGTGTGTCAGGGACAGGGTCACTGCGGGCACTGTTGGCAGCAGAATCTGCGATTCTGTTGCCTTCGATGCCCACATGGCCTGGGACCCAAATAAAAATGATGTCATAATATTCCTTCATCAAGTCCGCGTAGAGCTCTCTAATCTGCACCAGCAGTGGATGGTCTGTTCCCGCGCCCTGAAGGGCCTGCAGGGCAGAAAGAGAGTCAGACAGAATCAGGAAGTTCCTTTCCCGAGACTGATAGGCATGCTTGAGTGCTAGCAGAATGGCCTGCAGTTCTGCACTAAATACAGAGGAATGGTCAGGGAGACGGAGCTTAAATGGGCGTCTAGGATGGCGAGAGGACACTGCAGCCGCAGCCACTCTTCCATCCTCAGACTTGGACCCATCCGTATAAAGACGACAATAGCCAGGAAAAATTGAAAGGAGTTCATTGAGGCTCTGTTGGTATATGGCTGGTGGAGTACAAATCCTTCTTGTGGGCAGTCAAGTCCAGCAAGATGTCAGGAACTGGTAGTAGCCAGGGTGGAGTGACGTGTTGCAGAGATTCCGAAACTTTGTCCAGGTCCACTCCGGCTGCCTGCAGATGAGGTCGGACACGGAAGGAAAGTGGACGGACAGCTCCCGGATGGGCATCGTAAATCTCTGCAAACGACGGGTTAAAAACACAATCATAGGCAGGATTTTCTGGATGGGCCTTCAGCTTCAGAACGTAGCTGAGCATGAGGCGGATGCGGCGGAGCCTGAGAGAAGGCTCCCCTGCCTCTGCATACAGACTAGGAACTGGAGATGTCCTGAAGGCTCCCAGACACATGCGCAGACCTTGATGGTGAATTGTGTTCAGACGCTGCAGAACAGACTTGGAAGCCGAGCCATATACCACAGAGCCGTAATCCAGTTTGGACCGAACAAGGGCCCGGTACAGTCGAAGTAAGACGATGCGGTCTGCACCCCAGTCAGTACGACCAACGACACGAAGAATGTCGAGGGCCTTCCGACAAGAGGTTCTAAGGTAGTTAACATGGTTGCAGAAGGTCAATCTTTTGTCAAAGATGACCCCCAAAAACTTAGCCTCTTCAGCCACCTTAATTGGCACTCCAGCAATGCTCAGGCTAGGTTCTGGAAAAAATTTCGTCTGGTTAGTAAAATGCACACAGACTGTCTTGGAGGGCGAGAATCCGAATCCATTGAGAGACACCCACCCCTGGATGCGATCAACGCACAGCTGCAAGCGCCTCTCAAGGGACGCAAGTCCTCGACCTCGTGCACACAAAGCAAAGTCGTCCACAAACAAAGAGCATTCAGAATCATCCTTGACGGCCTTTACAATGTTGTTTATTTTAATGCTAAATAAAACAGGAGATAGAATACTGCCCTGCGGGACACCCATCTCCTGTTCAAAGGAGTCGGAGAGGGTGGAGCCCACACGGACATGGAACGACCTGTTGGACAAAAAATTGTGAATAAAAACGGGCAGATGCCCTTTAAAACCCATGTCCGACAAATCGGACATTATACCATGCTTCCAGGTAGTGTCATATGCCTTTTCAAGATCAAAGAAAATTGCATAGGCATGCTGCTTGTTGACAAAAGCATCTCGGATAAAAGACTCAAAGCGGACTAGATGGTCAGTTGTACTACGGAAGCGCCGGAAACCGCACTGGAGGTCTGTGATGAGACCCTGTGACTCAAGATGCCACACCAGTCGGGCGTTGACCAAGCGTTCCATAGTTTTACATAAACATGATGTCAAAGCTATTGGCCGGTAGTTGCCCGGGTCGGAAGGATCCTTACCCGGCTTGGGAATTGGCACAACCACAGCCTGGCGCCAAGATGGCGGAAAATGACCGGTTATCCAGATATGGTTAAAGGCCTTGAGAAGTACAAGGAGTGAATCCTCAGGCAGATGTGTTATGAGCTGATAATGGATGGTATCTAATCCAGCAGCAGAGTCAGTACATTTCTGCATGGCTTGCTGCAATTCTGAAAACGTAAAAGGGGCATTATAGTCTTCCAAGTTATCCGATATAAAATCACAAGCACAAGATTCTCGCTTCTCCTTCTCTCTCTGGAAGAAAGGTGAATAATGCTCTGTTGAAGAATTATGGGCAATGGTGGAGGCAAGTAAATTGGCCACAGCCTTTTTATCTGTGACCAAACTGGCACCATCTCTAAGATGGCCGACAGAAGCCGAGCCACCCCTGCCCCCAATTCTTCGAACAGCCTTCCAGACTTTTTGGGACGGAGTCCTAGAAGATAAAGATGAGACGAAGCGTCTCCAGGAAGCACGGCGTTCACGTTTAAAAATATAACGGGCTCTTGCCCGCTGTCTTTTAAAGGTTAAAATATTTGCTTGCGACGGATTACGAAATGCACGTCGCTGAGCAGATTTGCGCATTGTTTGGGCCTTGCGGCACTCTTCATTGAACCATGGTACTCTCGGCTTCCGAGGGAGTGATGTGGAAGTTCTAGGGATGGTTTCACCTGCAACCTCCAACAAAATAGAAGTAAAACAAGAAACAGGTTCTTCAGCTGACATGACCACCTCCTCTGTAAGATGAGACTGACAGAGAGAGGCAAACAGAGACCAGTTAGCTTTCTTGAGATTCCAGCGCCCCACCGGCGAATCCTCCTCACAGCTGACCGATGACAGGACTACTGGGAAGTGGTCACTACCACACAGGTCGTCGTGAACCTTCCAGTCAAAGTCCAGCATGAGAGAAGGATCACACACAGTGAGGTCTAGAACAGAACTAGATCCGGAACCTGAGTTAGAGTATGTAGGTGAGCCATCGTTAAAGACACATAGGTTAAGTTGAGAAAAAACATCTTCTAACATCTGACCTCTGCCATCATAGTGGTCACTACCCCAAAGGTGAGCATGACCGTTAAAATCCCCCATGAGAATAAAGGGAGGGGGCAGTTGATCTACTAAGTGAAAAATATCATTGCTACAGACCCGCAGTGATGGTGGCAGGTAAATACTGCATATGGTTATGGTCTTTTTTAAGGTAACCCGAGCAGCGACAGCCTGAAGACAGGTGTCGATGCTAACGGGGCTACATAAAATTTGGCTACTAATGAGAAGAGCCGCTCCACCCGAGCGCCTCTCCGAATCAGAGCCTTTATGTATAACATTAAAACCATTAAAAGACACAGGGTCAGAAGTCTTCAGGTAAGTCTCCTGAAGAGATATGACTGAGGGGTTATAGAACTTGACTAAAAGACGTAATTCCTCAAAGTTAGCTCGAAAACCACGACAATTCCACTGAAGCAAAGAGTCCATGATTAAGTCTGATCTGGGGGTAAGGAGTTTTTCCCCCCTTTTTCCTTTACCTTGGAAGGAGTTGAAGAAACAGAGGGGGGCCGGCTCCCGGGCCTCCTCTGGTTCTTCGGAGAGGAAGGGGGTGGAGCTGCCGCAGCATCAGCAACAACAACTTCCACTCCCTCCATCCGCTCCTCCAGTGCAGCATATTTGTTTTGAAGGGGCACATCTGTGTTCCCCTTCTGGGCCCGTGCGCACAGCGGTCCCATAGATTTCTTAGACTTCTGGTCCTGGGCAGCGTTCCTGCCGCTAGAGTTAGCGGCCTTAGAAGGCTGACCAGAGCCAGAAGCCTTTGGAGTTGACTTACTAACAGGTTTGGGTGGGGGCTGAGGCTTAGGGGCAACAGAAGGCGGCACAACCGGACCGGCAGTGTCCGCCTTCTGCGTTCCCTGGCTCCTTGTCACCACCGGAGGAGGGTTACTCTCCAGGGGCGAGATGAGCCGAGGCTCCGCCCCCAACCAAGAAGTTGGGGTCTGACATGAAAAGTCTTTGGTGGGGCGCTTGCCTGCCACCGCTGCACTAAAAGTATACACTGAGGTGTTAGAGGTTGGGGCAGCCGCAGCTGCACCAGGGCCTTCAACCAGTTTTTTGGCATCCAGAAAGGACAGCCCCTTCTCCACACGCACCTGCTGAATCTTGCACTCGGATATCCAACGAGGGCATTTCTTATCCGAAGCCATATGCGCCCCCTGGCAATTCACACACAGGGGGGTGGCTGTGCAGGACTCAGCAGAGTGTCCGGGCCTAGTGCAACGGGTGCATGAAGCCTCTGCCTGACGGCATGTCTTCTGCCCATGGCCATACTTTTGGCACTTAAAGCACCGGAGGGGAAGAGGGACGTACTTTTTCACTCTCAGGGAGTAGTAACCTCCCCAGATGGTAGTAGGAGGGGTGGGGGTGCCAAACGTCAGGATGATGGTAGGGAGACGGATCTCCCCACCACCTCGCTTGGAAGCGAAGCGCCTGACGCAAGTCACCCCCTGAGACTTAAGGTTCCTTACAAGTTCATCTTCTGACAGTTCTGCCAAAGCTTGATCTTTGATTACGCCTCTTGACGAATTCATAGTTTTGTGGGGTGTGACTTCCACAGGAGTGTCTCCGATGGAAGAGAGCCCCAGTAGCCCGCTGGAGTGTGCCCGAGTACGGCACTCCACCAGCAAGTCACCAGACCTGAGGCGCTGGGCGTCAGGCCTGCCAACACGGCTCCTGAGGGTCTCCCCCACCAGAAAAGGATGCAGCTTGGTAACTGGTTTCTCCTTCACCTTGCTATGGACAATGAGGAAGCGAGGCCATACGGCCGACGCCTGAGGCGTCGCTTCCTCACAGTCTGAATCACTGTCATGTGCAATGTCGGTGTCTATGCGCCGTTTCTGTGCTAGTTTTGATTTTTTGGTTTTATCCATATTATATTAGTAGAGATATTCATCCCCCGGGGGTCCCCGCCCGCCACCGAGCCCAACAAGGGAAAGTGCAACTGTCGGCGGGTCTCCAGCCGACGCACAATGGAGACTGCCCGAAAGATATACTCAAGGGGGTAAGCCCAATTGAACCGTTTGAGCCACCGCCTTCTATCACACCGTTGAATGCAGGGGAATACTGGCGTAAAGCACCTAATCAGCAGCAGAAGCTATAGCATGGTGCTCCGTATAGCAACCCGCATGTCAACAGTGGGATAGGGCTCAACGTGACAAGAGCCGATTGACTAGGCCGGTACGACTAGCCTCCCGTTTAGGTAGAAGTCAAGGCCGAAGTGGAGTGTTGGCACCAGTGAGCCGCAGCCCAAAGGGAACCTCAGCCACCAGGATCCTCTTCTCCCCCGACACGGGTCTCCAAGCACGGCAAACACTTGGGATCCAAAGGACCAAAAAGTCACGAGTATTTTTAAGGACCAATCCAACATGGTACGACCTAGGTTAGCACAGCTCCTTAAAAACCGGACAAGTGAAAAGGCTGAACAACATATCTGCTGACATCAAGTCCTAATCCTGGACAAAGATGGCACCCGTCCGCTAGCCCACTCAGTCAGGGACTGAGCGGACTACCCACCTACGCCACGTGGAGGCCGGTGCCGGGTAGGCTCCAGTAAATGCACCCTGTTGAGGTCAGTCAAGAATTCCATGCTGAGGTGAATGAACCTGCGAGACGGAATGAGGTACGACTTCCCCATGTTGACGAGGAACCCGAGCCGGCAAAGAAGCGCTAGGAGCGCATCCCTGTCCGCCTCTAGCGAGGTGGCATCCTGGTTCTTGAGGAGCAGGTCGTCGAGATAATTGGAGGTAGGGCTTGAGGAAACCTGCCTGGCTTTGGCCACTACAGCATCCATGATCCTCGTAAAGACCCAATGGCTGAGGTTGAGACCGAAGGGGAGGGCTTAGAACTGGTAGACCACTCCACGGAAGGCGAAGCGCAGGTAACGGCAAGATGCAGGGTACATGGGTGTGTATAGGTACGTGTCCGAGAGGTCGAGACTGACAGCAAAGTCCATAGGCTGAACCGAGGCTCGTAAAGCTCTAGCCATTTGCATGCGGAAGGGAGGGGGGGGGGGGGGGGGCGACAATGAACTTGTTCAAGACAGAGAGGTCTATGACTGATCGCCACTTGCCGCCGGGCTTCAGAACCACAAAGAGGCGACTGTAGAAGGCCGGAGAATCGTGGCGGGCTACTACCTCCATGGCGGCCTTCTGGAGCAGAGCGGAGATCTCTCCCTGAAGAGCGTCTGCCTTGGACTGGTTCACCAGCATGCGCGTCCAGAGAGGGGAGAGTCTCGGGGGAGGGGGGGGGGGGAAGAGATCTGGAGACCCTCCGAGATCGTGGCGAGAATCCAAGGGTCTGAACGTGACAGCAACAGCGACCGCCACTCATCGCTGTGCAGCGCTAGCCTCCCGCCGACTGGAGACCCTGCAGGAATCAGCAGGGGCGAAGGAGGGAGAGAGTCACTAGGCCCTCCCACGCCTGGGCTTCCGGGCGTTCCTGGGCCAGGCGGGGGCCGGGACTGGGAGGTGGCGGGAGCGACCGGCAGGCTCCTGACGTCTGGTCCTGAAAATAAGTAAGGTGACAGGCTGGGAGGTGGGTCTGAAGCTCCACAGGGCGCGACCCTCGTCCTTGCCCGTAACTTGAAACCGGGAGAAGTCCGCTCTGGGAGCGCTAGGCCACAAGTCCTTAGCAGGATCCTTAACCTCCTGCTAGGTGGATCCGAAGAGGAGAGAACCGCCCAAGGGGGCATGGCGGAGCTGAGAGAGGAAGGTCGTGGGGATGCCGGGGCAACTCTTCATTAAGTCACAGTTCGCTGCAGCTGCCAGGGCGTTGGTCACGGTGTGGTGAACCGCACGATTCGCCATCACAGCCAAAGAGTGGATGTCCCACAAGCACGTCTCACTAAGCTGCTCCCAAAATTCCTCCACACTCCGCACCAGTGCCTGTGTAGCCAGATCCAGGAAACCCGCACAAGCCAGGGAATTACAGATCAAACTTGCCGTGCGGGTGAGACCGTAAGAACCGCTGAACCTGCACCTTGCCTCTAGCCTGTACCTCCACCGCTGGGTCCCCCACAGCCAGAAGGGGGCAGACGAAAGCCTGGGAGTGACCCGCGTACCACGCTTGCCAGAACTAGATGTCGACGTCCACCAGCCACCGAGTGTCCCCAAAGAAACCCTTATCCCGCAGCTTGTCCTGGTGCAGATGCTCATTGAAGGCGTCCGAAAGGTCCCGAAATCCTGGCGACTGAGGAAGAGACTTGAATCGCTTTGCCTGGAATGGGTCATCCACCAAGGCCGAGGCCTTCCTCTTGGGAGGTGGAGAAAGCGGGCATACCTCCGGCGGAAGAATAGCAGAGATCAGACGAATCGCCTCGTGTAAGACATGAGAGGTCTCGGAGCCTGAAGGTGCATCTCCTGCAGTGTCGGGTGCAGAAGGGCTGTGGGGGAGGGAAGTGGGAGAACTGTCATGAAATACCAGGCCTGAAGCCGAGTCCTCCAGGTGAAGACTGAGGGCGTCCCCATCACATTCCGATCCAGAATTCACAGAATCTGTTTTTACCTGGACAGGTCTCAGTTTCCAAACTGATGTCCAGTGATAAAAAGTCATCAAGCTGATGTCCATCCAGTTGTGCACAGACCAACTAAGGCTGACATCGACTTGAGTACCTTCATGTTTAGTGGATGTTTTTTCTATACAAGCATACTGCATGTTCAGTTCAATGACAACATGATTAATGCTCTGAGATTTTAAGTTAGTTAGTTATTTGGGTTTAATGCCAAGCAGGCGACTAAGGCCATCTCACGGCGGTGATATTATAAGGCTACTGGTAATGCGATATACAGAGGCAGGCCTGTAACCTAATGTTGTAATTGGCCAATAAACTAGAAAGATACCTGGATTGAGTAGTGCCTCAGGACCAGGTAGATCATCCTTGTTGATGTCCCCAAGTTGTGTCGGGATGGCTGAACTGGCCACGAGATCCTCAAATGCTTTCTGGTCCTCGGCTGATGCCATTCTCTCTGCTGCTGTTGTGAACACCCGCATCACCCCATCACTGCAAAATGTATTTTTCTCTAAAATGTATTTAAAAAAAAAAAAACTTACCGATGGCATTACTATTAGGAAGGTATACTTAGCTTACCGATTTCAGCCTCCAAAAACATTGTGTGTTGCTACACAACCAGGGACGTAACTCTAGCAAGCAGTTACCAATAACCCTGAGTAGCCTCCCTTCCTCCTCACATGAGCTGTCTAGTCACACCAGTTTTATCTTAGCGTACTGGCGGCAAGCGGGGTAGTCGGGAGGGACATTTGAGTAATGCCATCGGTAAGTATTTTTCCGAATGCGACGCTCATGGCAACGGCTCTGACCTTACATGCTCCGATCCACAGCCCCTTCGCGCCGCACCCTCCGGCAAGAGGTCTTGGCATGCGGAACGTATGACTCAGCGTAGCCATGTGGAGAGAGGCTGATATGTCATTCTTGCCCAACGCCAAGGGCAGGAAGAGGCGGGAACATCCCCTCCTGAGGGGCTTTGACCAGCGGAGGTAGATCTTCAGTGCCCTGACCAGGTCCTGCTGTGGGATACCCGGGACTGGTCACGGCCCTGCAGTGGCCGAAGTGGGATCGTCTGAGGTGCCTCGGAGGGGGGTGGGGGTAAGGCTCCTGTGGCCTTGTCTGGACAATGCCGATCCTTTCACTGAGGTCGCTGCCAGCCCCACTCGGACGCATCGGAGGGGGAGGGCAAGGCTACTGTGGCCTTGTCCAGACGACGCCTATCCTGCGACTGAGGTCACTGCCAGCCCCGATCGGACGCATCAGAGTGGGGAGGCAAGGATCCTGTGGGCTTGTTCGGACACGCCTTTACCATAGCTGACACTTAGTCCGCTTCCAGCTGCCAGAGAGATAAGGCTGCCGCGAGGTCATATTCCACTCTCGCGCGCTCATTCTATTTATATCGCACCTGCTACTGCGCGGTGCACGGCATCACCGGTGCTCTGCCGCTATAACAACTACCTACTGGTTTGTATTCATAACACATCTCTGCCTAAAGTGACTGTTGTGAAAGCAACATCGTTCAAAAGTTGAAATTCTCACCTACACATCGTCCTGGTCAAGCCGGCAATCCACGCCAAGGGCAGTGGTTCGAAATGGTCTGAGTTCAGCCATGTGAACACCCACGGTAGGTCCCAGGGTGGTAACAGCGAGCGGATCACCAGCCGCTGGAGCTTGAATGCACCATTAGGTCGGTGAGGCCCTAGCCAGCCCAAGTGCCAGTATGTGTCCGCCACCATAGCCCGGTAGCCCCTGATGATAGTAGGTGCCAAGTTCTGCTCCGAAAAGAGCCACATAAAGGACTCGGCAAGCTGGGACAAAGCCAGATCTGTGAGAGAGAGGAGCTTGGCATCGCACCAGGACTGCAAGGCCTGCCACTTTCCCTCGTAGCCTTTCCAGGTCGAGGGTCTGCGTGCTGCAGCAAAAGCATCCACTGGTGCCTCTCAGAAGCCTCTAGCGGTGATGGCATGCCGCACAAACTCCAGGCGTGTAATAGGAGTCTCACCGACAACAGAGAAGAGATCCTGTTGTGGCTGCGTCAGCATCGTGCGTGGCATGGGAAGTCTCAGGGGCCAAGTCAAGAGTTTTTATTGATGTTGGCACTTCGGCCATTTTCACATGGAGAGCGTATACATATATCAGTTCAATACTACAAGAACATAACCTGGGGTATATTGACATTCAAAGTTGAAATGACAGTTCTCATAAAAGACAGTATCACGTGACACAGAAATAAGCAATCAATCATTGGAACATATCGTTGTTTCTCTTTTTCGTCTCTCGAAACATTTAAAAAGGAACCATGCGAACTGTCTCGTTCTAGATGCATTTTCACAGGATAACAACTGAGTGAGTAAAACACTTTCACGGTTGTTATCTACGGTTGCCCAAAAATCAGGGCGCAAGTCTATATACTTCTGACAGTAAAACACAACGTGAGCTTCGTCTTCGATACTTACTTACTTACTTACGCCTGTCACCCCTACCCGGGTATAGGCCGTTGACGAGAGACCTCCAGCAACTCCTGTCCTGTGCTTCTCCTTCGATTCTACTCCAGGTGGTTCCCAGTCTCTTGATGTCTGCTTGGAGGTCTCGACGCCAGGAGTTTCTCGGCCTACCTCTTTTCCTCTTTCCCTGGGGGTTCCATGACAATGCCTGCCTAGTGATACTGGAAGCTGGCTTTCTCAGACTGTGACCGATCCATCCCCATCTTCTTCGCCCAATTTCATTCTCTGCTGTTATCTGCTCTGTTCTCTCCCAGAGTCTGACGTTGCTGATCTTCTCTGGCCAGTGGATTTCCAAAATTCTTCTAAGGCAACTGTTCATGAAGGTCTGTACTCTGTTGACTGTGGTTTTTGTCAATCTCCAAGTCTCTGCTCCATATAAGAGAACTGCTTTTACATTGGAGTTGAAAATCCGGACTTTGGTGTGTTGTGACAGCTCTCTGGAGCTCCACACTTTTTTCAACTGGAGAAAGGCTGCTCTGGCTTTACCGATTCGTGCTCTGACATCTGCATCAGTGCCGCCTTTTTTGTCTATGATGCTCCCGAGATAGGTGAAGGACTCCACCTCCTCCAACGGGGTGCCAGCAAGCAAGACTGGTTCTTCCCTGGTTGCGTTCAGCCTCATTGTCTTTGTTTTCTGTTTGTGAATGGTGAGGCCCACTTGGGACGAGATGTCAGCAAGCCTCGTGGTCTTGTCCTGCATTTGTTGATGAGTGTGGGACAGTAATGCCAAGTCGTCTGCAAAATCGAGGTCGTCAAGCTGTGTCCACAGTGTCCACTGTATTCCACTTCGTCTGTGCTCTGTGGTCATCTTCATGACCCAGTCTATGGCCAGTAGGAATAGTAACGGAGACAGCAGACACCCCTGCCTGACACCAGTTCTGACCTGGAGCTCCCTGGTGAACTGCCCTTCGTGGATCACGTGACATGTCATGCCATCGTAGCTGCTCTTGATCAGGCGGACGAGCTTTGTGGGTACACCGTAGTGTCGTAGGAGTTTCCACAGAGTCTCTCGGTCCACACTGTCAAATGCTTTCTCATAATCCACAAAGTTGACGTACAGCGGGGAGCTCCACTCCAGAGACTGTTCCACGATGATGCGGAGAGTGGCGATCTGGTCTGTACATGATCGGTTCTTCCTGAATCCTGCTTGCTGGTCTCTCAGCTGGGGGTCAACGGAGCTCTTCATTCTCTCCAGGATGATCCTGTTGAAGACCTTTCCTGGTACTGACAGCAAGGTGATTCCTCTGTAGTTGGAACACTTGCTGAGGTCGCCTTTCTTGGGAAGCTTGATTAGGTACCCCTCCTTCCAGTCAGCCGGCATCACCTCCTCTTCCCAGATCTTTCCAAACAGTGGGTACAGCATCTCCACTGTTGTCTCTAGGTCTGCTTTCAGAGACTCCGCTGGGATGCCATCTGGGCCTGCTGCTTTGCCGTTCTTCAAGAATGCCACTGCTCTTCTGATCTCTTCCCGGCTGGGTCTGTCACAGCTGATGGGTAGGTCAGTCTCTGCCGGCTGGATGTCTGGGGGGGTCGGGTGGGCTCGGTCTGTTCAGTAACTCTTCAAAATACTCGGCCCATCTGTCGAGTTGGTCTGCTCTGTCTGCAATAGGCTTGCCTTCTTTGTCTTTTACTGGTCTTTCTGTATGGCCATACTTGCCTGACAATCTTCTGGTAATGTCGTAGAGCTGTTTCATGTTGCCGCTGCCTGCTGCCTTTTCTGCCTCTGCTGCCAGGCTGTCTGTGTAGGCCCTCTTGTCTTCACCTCGCGGTTGGCTTCCGAGTATTCCCCCTGTGCCCTTACTTTGGCTGCTCTTGTGCGACTGTTGTTGACAGCTGCTTTCTTCTGCTTCCTAACTTCTATCTTCTTCAAGGTCTGTGCTGACAGCCAGTCCTTGTGATGTTGTTTCCTGAACCCTACAGTGTCTTTGCAGGTTGAGTTCAGCGCCTCTCTAACTGCCTTCCACTGCTGCTCTGTGGTGACCGCCTCCTCTTCATTTACTAGCTCCTGCAGCGCTTGAAACCGGTTGGACAGCACCAGTTTAAACTCTTCTCTAACTCCAGTTTCTCTCAGGAGGCCTACATTATAGCGCTGTCTTCTTGTTGTCTCTGTGCGGCTTTTCTTTAGCTTGAGCTTCATTCTTAAGGTAAGCAGATGGTGGTCGGAGGCGACATCTGCTCCCCTCCTCACTCGAACATCTTGAAGGGATCTTCTAAATTTCTTGCTAATGCAGATATGGTCTATTTGGTTCTCTGTTGTATGGTCAGGTGAGACCCAAGTTGCTTTGTGTATTCTTCTGTGTGGGAAGATGCTGCCTCCAATGACAAGTCGGTTTAGAGCACAAAAGTCTACAAACCTCTCCCCGTTCTCACTCATCTCCGAGCCTAGTCCCTGTCTCCCCATCACCTCTTTGTATCCGGTGTTGTCCTCCCCTATTTTGGCATTAAAATCGCCCATGACGATGGTGATGTCTCGCTCCGCACATTTGTCCAAGGCACTCTGGAGTCGGTCGTAGAACTCTTGTTTCTCTTCCTCGTCACTGTCATTAGTGGGCGCATAACACTGGATGACATTCAGCTTGAGCTTTTTCTTGGTTCTAAAGGCTGCTGTGATAATTCTTTGCCCAAGAGGTTCCCAGCCCATCAGCGCGCTCTGTGCCACTGGCTCGTCTTCGATAGTTTGTGGGCAAAAGGGACAGTCGTTCATTCCATCGGTAACGCTTCAAATAAAACGATTCCTGTGTGTCTGGATTTCACTTACTCCGAGCCTAAAGCGCACCAGGGTATCTCTAAAACATTTTATTCGAATATCTTTAAAATATGATTCAGATTCCAGAGTAAACTTATACGTTCTGTACAGCCGAAAACGTTGACTGTCCCTGAGGCCGGCGAACCACTCTTGACGAACAACATCGACAAGTCTCTGCTTAAACTCAGACAAAAAGCGCCTTTCATTCCCTACTCCTTGGTTCATCCAAACAAAGTTAAATCCTGTATTCTCTAAAGTGGCTCGTACTTTTGATACCCAATTTAGCTTTCCGTTGTTATCTAAATTTGACAGCAACATATATGCTTGCTTTGGTATAAGATCGGTATCCATCTTAATAATCTTAAGCCAAAAACGTATAGTTTTCATACAACAATTCACCAACAGTGGTACCTTCCAAGCTCGCCGTATACCAAGTCAGTGGGAGTTCGGACAGGAACAGAAAGAAACCTTTTACAGGCGTACAGGTGTACTTTCTCAGTGGGACTATCGTCGTGAAGGAGGCCCCATATTTCAGAAGCATACAAGAGTGTTGGTTGTACGACTGAATCAAAGAGTTTGAAAAAGGTTTCTTTTGTCATACCATCAATGCGCCGCAGGGCTCTGATAATATCGGCGGTCGCTCTCTTTTCCTTAACGGCTAGCTGTTTTGCGCTCTGGAAGGTACTCATTGTGGTTGTGAAAGTAAAACCTAAATAAACGTAACTGTTTACTACTTCAAGTTGTTCGCTTCCAATAAACCATTTTTCACATTTGCTCAGGAAACCACCTTTCCTGAAAACCATGACTTTAGTTTTGTCACAGTTGATTTGCAGCCCTAGTTTACAAGTACTAACTAGACAATTAATCTGATTTTGCAGACCAGATGGTGAACATGAAAGTAACACTAAATCGTCGGCAAAAAGTAAAACGAACAGTTCCGCTAGTCCTGACCACAATTGAATGCCATGTTTTCCATCCATAGATAATTGTTCAGCTAGCTCGTTGATAACGAGCGAGAAAAATGTCGTACTGGCCACGCAACCTTGTCTTAAACCCTGGGGACAGTCAAAACAGTCAGTAAGACCATCTCGTACATGTACACGTGCTTTCAAAGAGTCGTACATGGCCATAACAGCTTTAATAAAGGTGCCTGAAGCGCCTGATTTCATTAAAGCTCTCAAAAGGGTTGAATGTCTCACTGAGTCATAGGCACGCTTCAGATCCATGAAGCAAGTATACAGCTTTGCAGGTTTACTCAAGTATTTTTGGGTAGCAGCGTACAGTGAGAATATATGGTCCGTTGTACTATAGCCTTTTCTGAAGCCTGACTGTGTTTCAGAGATCTTATGGTTGTCCTCAAGCCAGCAGTACAGTCGGTCATTAAGGACGGATGCATAACACTTCCCAATCAGGCTAAGGGAGATTCCCCTGTAGTTCTGAGGGGACTATTATTACTTATTATAGCCTCCTTCCACATACTTGGGTATGTACCATTTTTAAATAAAGTGTTAAAGTATGTTGTGAGAAAACTGATCAATAATTCTGGTGCTGATTTAAGCATCTCTGCTGCTATGCCGTCCGCACCGCTGGCTTTACCGACATTTAAGCGTCTCAATGCTGATCGCACCTCCTCTTCCGTAATTGGTTCATCGAGCTCCTCTATCCCGGGTAAGGTGCCAATATCGGGGGTTTCCGATACATCTAACGGGGTTTCATCACATTTGAACACCTCTTTGAAATGGTTAAACCATTCATCGTTCGTAATTGCCTGACTAGCTGCTTGTTTATATTTTTTATCTAAGCAGGTATTTATTTTTTTCCAAAACACTTTTGAGTTAGTTATTTGATTTGCTAACAGTTCAGCTTTTGCTTTTTTGTGAGCCCGTTTTTTGTCTGTGAGTAACCTCCAATAGTGGCGCCTGACCTCCACAAAATGCTGACGATTGTGATCAGTTCTCTTCCGACGAAAGGTGCGCAGTGTGGACTTCGTCTTCTTTTTAAGCTGTGCGCACTCAGAGTCAAACCATTCGTTCTGTCTTTTGGGGGTTCCTGTTAACACTTTCTTTTTCATTCAGTCTGCAGCCGACTGACTGTAAACATTCCACAAACAAACCGAGTGCCCAGTTAAAGTCACACTCTATTTCCGCTGCAGCTCGTGCAAGTTTCAAAAGGGATTCCCCGGAATTTAGTGCCTCTAAATATAGTGGTACTTTTTCCCCGTCCCAGACTATTTTCTCCACACACTCTTTCCTTTCACGTGGGCGCTCTCGGTCTGTTTGTGTCATGCGTACAGTCAGTGAGACTGGCAGGTGATCAGATTCAATTCTGTTTTCCACGTTCAGCGAAAGAAACACATTCTGGGAACACAGTTCGTTCGAGGCACAGAAATAGTCGATGAGGCTGCTTCCCATCTGGGAGATGAATGTCATACTGCCCTCAGCGTTGAGAAAGTCGGCTCCATTTAATATTGAACAGTCAAACATCTGACAAAGATCAACTAACTTTCTACCGAATGAGTTTACCACGTTATCCTCGGATGATCTTTCATAGATTTCTTCTCTACTGTTATTGTTTCTGTCTGTATGAACATAACAACTATTTAAACAAGCAGTCCGTGCATTGAAATCTCCGCATATAAATACATGAAAGTCATCTCGTACTTCCCATATGTTTGACAAGCACTGTTTAACTAAGTCTATACCATCCATTGAGTCTTGTGTGTTATAGTATGTGGAGCCGTATGGAGGTACGTAAATAAAAAACATAACAATGTCTCTGTCAACATTGAGTAACTGTTTCTTCATATTTAACACCACTGTATGGTCATGTGGAACATCAATCTGCTCGAAAAACGAGCAGAGAGATTTTCGTACCAGTACATAACTCCTCCTGAACATCGACCATGATCGCTGAGTTTCTTTGCAGGGGCAAAGTAAACACTGAAATCTGAGAAAACTTTTAGTTCTATGTTGTATTCTATAAACGTTTCTGTAAAACAAACATCAAAAGATGTTATATAATCTATAAAATCAGTGTTTACTAGTTTTGAAAGCAGACCACCAATATTCCAGTTTAGTATTTTCAGCCCACATTGTGACTCAGTGCCCACTTTTGCCCCTGACGTGGTAGTGTCAGTGGTAGTGTTAGTGGCGTCAGTATTGTCAGCATTGTCACATACAGAAACATGGCCGAGGTCGAGTCCCTAGCTGCTAACGGTGATCGGACAGTCCTGGGGTTGGCCGCTACCCACCGTGGACTTGCGGCGTGCAGAATTCATTCTGTCGGAAATTAGGGGTTGGTCTTTGAGTGGGGGTGGTAGTGATAGGGACTGTGGGTGGAGACGGGTAGCAGGTCGGTTGGTCGGGACCTTTCCGGCGTTACGTTGGCCACGTGACGTATCGAGCTTGTCTTTACTCGGCTGTTCACGTGCAGCTGCCAGGTGTTTTCCTGACCCAGTAGCAGCTGCTGTGTTGACATGGTTGGTATGTGGCGTGCCTGAGGCACAGGGATTCCTGACGTCCGCTGGGGTTCCCCTACTGACGTCAGTACGTTGGGAACCCTCTAAACCCGCTGTCGTTTCGGGTTCTGCTGCTGTCGTTCCACCCACAGTAGTATCACTGGTGATAGCGTTACTCCCGTCACCAGCGTGGTTGTCTTTGCCGTCGCTGTATGTGCCACGACCGCTCAGTGTGACCCTTGAACCGATGAAGACGGGTGACTGGTCTCTCGATACAGGCGATGACTGAGAACCGTCGTTGCCACCACGGTTATTGGGTGTAGACTTGTTGCTGGCCCTGCTGGTACCTGTATTCCTGTGTCCGGGTCTGCCTAGTCTGGTGCCGCGACCCGCCTGGCTTAGTTCATCACCTGTGAGGTCTGGGATCGGCGGGGAGGCAGCGACACTGGCGTATGATGGCGCGGGTGTGGGGTTTTTGTCACTAACAGGCTGATCCCTGGCAGTATAGCTGGGGGGACTGTTGTCTCCATGATTAAAGTCCGGCAAACAGTCCCTTACCTGGTCACTAAGAGTTGGGTCATGGTACTGCTGACCAGCAGGCTGTTCCCATATGTCTTCGTTCAGACCCGTTTCATCATGGTCACTATCGTCAATGTTTTCTTTCTCTGCCCTCACTCTCAGTTTCCCATTCACAAAGTAGCCGTGTTGTCCGTGACTTTTTAACTCTCTGATTGTCTGTCTTTGTCTCCATGTGAGATCGGCGGATAATTTCAGTTTGTCTTGTCTCATCAGTTCTTTCCCCGCTTTATTTCTCATAATCAGCATGGTGTCAGCCCACTTTTGTAACTTTATGATGAGTGGCCGTGGGTGTCGAGACTGGGTGTGGCCCACCCTGTGCGCCCTCTCTATGTCGTCTCTGTGCCAATCCTTCTCAGGGAAGTATCGCTTCAGGGTTTGCATTGCCTTATTGGTACTCGCTTCGTAAGTCTCGCCCTCATCCTCAGGTTGGCCGTACAACATAACGTTGTTCCGTCTTGAGTACCTTTCCAACCTGTCAACTTCGTCTTCTAGCTCCTTTACCCTTGCTGCTAAAGCATCATGATTGTCTGACACTTTATTGATTTTCTCTGTATTGGCACTAGCTACAGCTTGCACAGAATTAACATTAGTCTGAAGTCGTAAGATGTGTGATTCGAGTGTCTCGTAGTTTTCCTGAAGTTTCTGTTCCAACTGCTGACTCTGGACTAACACCGCACTTCTGATTTCAGTCACAATTCGACTAAGTTGGTTCTCAAAGGACTGTGACTGTGAATCGATTTTTGATTCTAGTCGCTGCAGTATCCCAGACAGCTCTTGGTCAGTTGGCCCTGGTTTTGACTCTATGTCACCGCACCGGAGAAGCAACAGACTCAGGTAGTTGGTGTTTGGTTGGATAAGCACCGTTTGAAACTGGGTCATCATGGGTAAATCACCGCAGGTAAAACAAGTCAAAACAGGAAAACCACTGGGGTAAGTTGTCATGGTCGGGTCAGGGGTCACCTCACACACAGCGACCTGTGTGACGCTTTTCGTGTCAAGTTCATGCCATGAACCGTGTTTTGGTAAACCGACACAATAACAAGTAATGACAGTACCGAGACAGCTACCCAAAAGCACTGTAAAAAGTACATACTGAAAAACTGTAGTAACTGTATCGGTGGACCACAACAGAATCACACCTGTGATAGCGATGAAAGTGAGGGATGTCGCGAACACGTCGAGCATCTGTGACACAGTTTCTTGTGATGGCTGTGTATGCACCTCTTTTTGGTCAGTAACGTGTAGAGATGGGCATACAAGTTGTAGGGGGCAGGGTGTCCGATATCTGTCCGCTTGACCCGCTGGTCCGTTTGTTAAAGTCGTTGGGGTCGGAAATTGTACATTATCCATTCGTAGTAGAAGGCTGGACATGATGACACACAACAACACACATCGTGCACGTGCTGTCCTTGCTTTCACCTGTTGACTGATGGCGTGGCATGCCGGGTCGTTCATAAAATTATGAAAAGTCCATAGAAAGCTGCTGCAGGACGCTCGCAAGGCAGATATTTCCGCAGGCATAATCGTTCTACGTCGAGTAGAGTGTGTTTCTGGGCAAACTACCTGGGATAAAGTTGTGTAAAGTCAATCACTAGCACCAGCATTCGTAGAGGACGTGTGTCAGCCATCAGCCTCGTTTTCGCTCTCGGGAAGTCTCAGGGGAGGGTCAGGAGATCGGTGGTCCAGCTCTTGACCCAACTGAACGGGGCCCCCAGGAACAGCACTGCTTTACCGCCTCTGAGCTTCAGTAAGCCCTTGGGCCCCAGCACGCGGGAGAGTATGCGTGTGTCAGTAGGCCATCCCAGGATTGGAGAGGGCGTCCACCGCCAAGACGAGTGGGTCCGGGACGGAAGAAAGAGGGGAAGTTGCATGTTCCACCTGGCTGCGAATAGGTCAACCCAGTGCTTGCATATCATCCGAAAGAGGTCGGGGCACACAGACCACTCAGAGAGTAGTTGGCCCTGCCGCGAAGGGAGTCCGCTAGCACATTCAACTGTCTTGGGAAGTGCCACGCGATCCCTGCACCACACATAGCAGCTGATATAGTAGGAAGCAGAGTGAGGGTGCGCGAGTCCCGCCCTGCTTCTGGATATAAGCCCCGACTGTAGTGTTGTCGGAGAAAACCAAGACCTCCTGCTGCCTGATGCGTCTCTCCCAGGCGATGAGAACGAGCCAAACTGCCTCCAACCCCAGCCAGAGGATGTGCTTGCCCGATAGGTCTGGCGGCCAATGGTCTGCGGTCGCGCTGAAGTCCGGGAGCAGATGCACTCCCCAACCGGAGAGGCTTGCGTCTGTGCAGAGTGACAGGTAGGGCACGGGGGAGAAGAGTGGTACTCCCAACGCCAACCCAGATGGGTCCATCCGTCTCTGAGGGTGCGGCCGGACCAGCCGAGACACCGGAACGAGGGCTTCTAGATCTCCTGAAGACGGGCACCAGAGAAGCAGGATAGGCAGTTGTATTGGCCGCGAGCATGGATGGCCAATAGGTAACAGGTCCGCCCCCGCACTCATGAGCCCCGGCAGCTGTAGCCACACCCGTGCCGGAACCCGACTCGGACCCGGGGCCTGGGAAGTCTCAACGTGTTGAGGTCGGTCAGGAATTCCATGCCGAGGTGGGTAACCTGCGGGAGGGTGTGAGGTCCAAATACCCCATGTTGACCAGGAAGCTGAGCTGCCATAGCAGGGCAACGCTTCCCTGTCTGCAGGTAAGAGAGGCAGCGTCCTGGTTCCTGAGGAGCAGGTTGTCGAGGTAGTAGGAGGTCGGACTCGACGACGACCGCCAGGCCCGTGCAGCCACCGTGTCCATAATCCTGGTGAAGACCCAGGGACTGAGGTTGAGGCTGAAGGGAAGGGCTCGGAACTGGTATACCACCCCACGGAAGGCAAAGCGGAGGTACTGGCGCATTGAGGGGTGCATGGGCACGTGAAGGTACACGTCGGACAAGTCGAGACTGACGGCAAAATCCATGGGTAGGACCGACGCTCTCAAGGCTGTTTCCATCTGGGAGGTCAGCGCAGCAAAGTACTTGTTCAGCGCGAGAGATCTCTGACGGGACGCCACCTGCAATCCGGCTCTGGTATGATGAAGAGGCGACTGTAGAAGGCCGGCGGGTCATGACGTGTGACCACCTCCGTGGCCGCCTTCTGTAGCAATGCGTCCACCTCTCCTTGCAGAGCCTGTGCCTTGACCTGATAGCCCGGGAACCCGCGACCAGAGCGGGGAGCGGCGAAGCGGAGTCCAAAAGGTGATCTGAAGACCCTCCCAGATGGCAGTGAGGATCCGAGTCATCCGGCGGCAGCGACCGCCACGCGTCACTGTGCAGTGACGGCCTCCTGCTGACTGGAGACCCTGCAGGAGTCGGCGAGGGCAATCGTCGAGGGGAGTCAGCGGGTCCCCCCAAGGCCGGGCTGCCGGCCGCCATGGGGCCAGAAGGGCCCCGGGACCGGAAACGTGCGGGAGCGGCCGGGACAGGGGGGGTGGTGGGGGGGGGGGACGAGCAGGGCCAAGGGAGCCTCTAGTGGAGGGGTGGAAAACAGGCCTGGCAATCCGCAGGGCACGACCCACGGCCTTGCAGGCAGCCAGAAAGCGAGTGAAGGGCAGTCAAGAGGCGCTGGGCCAGATGTACTTGTCCGACTCCTTGACCGCCCAAAAGCAGGGATCCACCGAGGGGAGCCTGTCATAGCTGTGACTTCACTGTCGATGGCAAGTCCCCAGGACAGCATCCCGCTGGATCAAGCGCAGTAGGCTGCTGTGGCCATGGCGTTAGTATAGGCGTGATGTGTTGCCCGGTTCGCCACCACCGCCCAGGAACATATCCTTTGTAGCGGCACTGAAGAATATGGGTCCCAGTAGTCCTCCAGAGCTCTGACAACTGCCTGCGTTGCGAGGTCCAGGAATCTAGCGCAGGCCAGGGCGTTGCGGATCAGGCTAGCCATCTTCTCTATGCCGTGCGGAATCCGTTGTTGAAAGGCCCTGCGGCCCCCTGCCCACACTTCTGCTGCGACATCGACTGATGGTAGGGGGCCAGAAAAGGCCTGGGTGTGTCCCGCATACCCGCTATGACGAAACCTGATGTCGATTCCTGCCCACGAGATCCTTGAAGCTGGGTGGCCGAGGAAGGGACTCCATCTCTTAGGCTGCAGCGTAGCATCCACAGAAGCCGAGGCCTTCCTCTAGAGCGTTGGAGCAGACAACAGCACTTGGTGTTCCCAGGAGCTCACCCATCCAAGTTCTAACCGAGCTTGATGTTACGTAACTTCAGTGATCAGATGAGAACCGGTGTATTCAACGTGGTATGGCCTTTGGCTGGGTATGCCTCCAGTGGAAGAAACCACACAATCAGCCGTGTGGCCTCTTCCAACGACTGCCGTGTCTCCGTACTCGGTGCATAGATGGGGGACAACTAAGATCAGCTGCAAAGAGAGCCCGCACGGGGGCTTGGGGATGAGGAATGACGATCCACTTGACACAGAGCCGAGGCAGAGTCCTCTGGGTGTAGGCTGAGTGCTTCGGCCACGTCCGCCGCAGCCAAGCCCCGGGAAGGGGGATGACAAACGTCTGAGGGGGGGGGGGGGGGGGGAACTGTCGGGCGGGACTGCCTGCCCATGACACGGGAGAGGGCCAGTGGTCTCTCCCTAGGCGGGATATTCCGTGCCTGCAACTTCCCCACGTCCGGCCCTGAAGCTCGGATGCTGTGGGAGGTGAGGTCCCCGCTGAACCACTCCTGTCCCGAGCTGAGCAGTGAGATCTCCACCTTGACAGACTCGTCTCCCTGAGGCAGGAGTGCGGTATCCGGGAAGACACATGGGGCCCCGAGGGTATGCTTACCACGTCGAGGGTGAAGACCGGTGGTGTCGACCAGGCTCCTGGGCGCAAGGGCAAAGCCCCATCGGGCTGGTCGGGATCAACGTATCCTTCCCTCGTGGGGCTGTGTCCATTCCCCGGTTCGCGGGTGGGGTACCGCCGCGAAAGTCCCGTCGCTGTGGTGAGGGAGTGCGGGGTCTCCTGCAGACCACGCTCCCTAGGTTGTCGGCTCCAGCAGCTGTATGTGCCACATCCTTCCCCGAAGATTGGTGGGTATACCTCCGCGAAAGTCCCGTCTCCGTGGAAAGGGAGTGCGGGGCCTCCTGCAGACCATGTTCCGTAGAACGGGTGGGCAAGGTACGGGGAGCCAACAGAGTCGGCTGACCTCGAGGTGTAGACGAGCCAACTATGTCCGAGGTAGCGTGCCTGAGGCACTCTAATGTGGTGGGAGGAGCCAGGGGGGGGGGGGGGGGGGGGCGGTGCTTCTTTAGACCTCATCGGACGCTTGCGTTGGTAGAACCCCCACAGCTGTGACCCTCCCAGGATACGCAGGTCTCACACGTCTAATGACACACAACCCAAACAGGGAAGGTAGCAATCATGGGTGTCGCTTGGCCAAGAAACTCCCCGCAAAATTGGCGCAGGGCTTTACCTGTGCACTGCAACATAGAACATATGCATGAAAACAACCGCGTGTGGCACCTGGGGCCACGTGAATTGAGATCACTACCGGCCCGTTGGAGCTTAAATGTTGACATATACCGGCAAATTCAGCCGTAATTCCACAGAAAATGCCAGGGCCAGCCTCAATCCCGCCGGCTCAATGGCATTATCTGAGGCCTTACCTCGCCATATCCTAGCAAAAGCTTTGACAAGGAGTAAAAAGGTAATCCTGTCGACGAAACTTGCGGAGACTGAAACCGGTAATCCTTTCACAAGGCAGCTAAGCATAAGACTGGTGTGACTAGACAGCTCACGTGAGGAGGAAGGGAGGCTACTCAGGGTTATTGGTAACTGCTTGCTAGAGTTACGTCCCTGGTTGTGTAGAAACACACAATGTGTTTGGAGGCTGAAATCGGTAAGCTAAGTGTACATTCCTAATAGTAATGACATCAGTAATGTTTTTTGAAAAAAACAAACAGCAAAGCATGAAGGCACTAAAACAAATGGCACAATATCCAGCATGGCAAAGTGATAACAACATAATGCAAAGGTCTGTGTGTTTATGGCTTCTGCACAGAAAAATCATAGTGCAGCAACATCTTCCATGCAAAGAATCAAAAACAATAAAAAGGGAGGGTAAAAATTCAGGCACACATACAAATAAAATCAAGAATTCAACAAGTTTACACAAGCAGATGGACAATTTCTGCTACTTGCTCCCCACAGCTCCAGAAAAGCTAAGTTAGTAGTCTCGTACAGAGCAGGGTGCGCCAATCTGTGTGTGTGTGTGTGTGTGTGTGTGTGTGTGTGTGTGTGTGTGTGTGTGTGTGTGTGTTTGAGAGAGAGAGAGAGAGATGATGATGAAACGTTTTATTGACAGGATAAAGTTTTAGGCGAAACGCCTCTCTCACAAACTGTCCAGTTAGAAAAGAAACATTAATAGCAAAGAGTAAGAGAAACACAATAAATCGAAACATGAAGAAATAAACTGAAATGAAAAAAAAAAAAAAAAACACCAATACAAAAGCAATGCAAATAATGCGCACACATATAAATAACAGTGAATAATATATATAACACATACATACATATATATATATATATATATATAATATAAGTAGTGCATTCAGGTATTAAGTTACTGTAACAAGATGTTATATAAACGAGTTTTGAAGGTTCTAGAGTTAGAAATGGATTTAATTTGGGGTGCTAGTTCGTTCCAGGCTTTGGCACCTGAGAACGAAAGGCTGGTTTTATATATATCGAGCCTGCCCATGGTAGTTGTAACAAACTGTTCCTCGTGTTTCGTCTTTGACTATCCAAAAATAACATACGAAGGTAAGATGGGGTTTTATGGTGAAGAATTTTATGCATAAGTATACATCGATTAAATGTGAACTGTTTGTTCAGGTTTAGCAGTCGGATGGTTCTAAACTTTTCGTCGGTGGGAAAGGGACCAGGCACAGTTAACTTTACCCCTCGACGATACAATGAGTTAAGTTTTTTTAAATATACCTCACTGCATCCATCCCAGATAGTGGAGCACTAATCACAGTGTGTCTTAATGTGGGTATGGAGAAAGAGTCTTCTAGTGTCAGTGTTAACTATTTGACTTAGTTTTGATAGCAGGAATAGATTTTTAGATGTGTTTTCGATATGTGGTTCCCAGCTGAGCTGGTTATCTACTGTGACTCCAAGCAAACGATGTTTTTTAACTTGATCAAGGGGCTCAGAGTTCAGGTATAATGTTAAGGGCAGGAGACCACGTTGATGTTTTTGGCGTGAAGTAATCAACATACACTTTGTCTTTTGGACACTAATTATCATATGATTATGTTGGCACCAGCTTGAAACCTCATCAAGACTTTGCTGGAGAACTTCGTTTATTTTTGGCAATTCGCTGTTTGATGTATGTATGGTAGTGTCATCAGCAAATAAGTCACATGTTGCATCGGGATGTGAGATAGAGAATGGTAAATCATTGATAAATATGTTGAACAACAATGGGCCCAAAATTGACCCCTGGGGAACACCACACATTACTAAACCTTCACTCGAGTAATTACCATTAAGCAAAACTTTATGTCTTCTGTCACTTAGATAGGATGATATCAGATGTACGGTATTGGAATCGATGTGATACATCGGTAGTTTTTTAATAAGATAGAGTGGTTGACTAAATCAAAGGCTTTTTTAAGGTCAAGAAAAACTGCACCTGATAACTGAGAATTATTAATGGCTGTAGTAAGCCATTTATCAATGATATGTATAAGGGCAGTTTGGCAAGAGTGTTGCGCGCGAAACCCAGACTGCATTTTACTGAGTAGACAGTTCTGTTCTAGAAAATTTTGCAGATGTGTATGGCTATGTTTTTCAATAGGTTTTGAGATGACTGGTAGAATGGAGATAGGTCTATAATCATTCAATGAGTTTAAGTTTTTGCTTTTGGGAAGGGGAATGACAACAGCTGTTTTTAACTCATCAGGGAATATATTTCTTTGAATAGAAAGATTGTAAATGAACGTTAGAGACTCAACTATGTAGGGCAGAGCTATTTTAAGAATTTTGCAACTGATGCCATCTGAACCACATGACCTTTTTTCATATTAGATATATATTTACCCACGTCAAAAACAGTCATTGGAGGGAGTGAAAAAACACAACCAGCAGTACTGTTACTGTGAAATTGTAGTTGCTCAGAACATTGGTATTCTGCAGGATCATTTGTATTAGTGCGTGCTAAAGTCTCAGCTATGCTAAGTTAGTTAGTTATTTAGGTTTAACGCCAAGCAGGCAACTAAGGCCATCTCACGGCGGGAAGGGTAAAAATCTGGTCAGCCAGACTAAAAGAAAGGTCTTAAGACATGATGTAAATATACCTTAAAAATATGTCAGGCTAAAATGTCACACAGGTCTTTAAAGAAAACATCAGAAGACTCTCAAAAAGGTCAAAATAATAGAAACATCATAATCTATAAACGCTCAAATCTTATTAAAAATATGGCACTCTCTCAGAAAACTGAAGATCTTGTCCGGGGGCACATCCCGGAACAAAACCTTCAAGGAGTCTGCCGTGAAATGTTTATACCTTGTGTCGATTAGATCAGCACAAGACAACAAAAAGTGTTGAACAGAGTACTGCTCGTCGCAGGCATAACACCATGGACGCTCCTCCTGTTTAAGTAAATAAGAGTGCGTAACATACGTGTGGCCGATGTGGAGCCGAGCCAGAACAGTCTCCTCACGGCGGCTGCCGCAGCGATAAGGTAGACCGTCGGACAACTTAGGAAGGGCTTCATGCAGCTAGTTAGCTTCCTCTTTGTCCCACTCGGACTGCCACTCACGGGCTATGTACGCACTAGCCACATGTCTAAAATCACTATAAACAGTCTGTATGTCAGGGACAGGGTCATTGCGGGCATCGTTGGCAGCAGAATCTGCGATCCTGTTGCTTTCGATGCCCACATGCCCTGGCACCCAAATAAAAATGATATCATAATATTCCTTCATCAAGTCCGCGTGGAGCTCTCTGATCTGCACCATCAGTGGGTGGTCATTTCAAGTGCCCTGAAGGGCCTGCAGGGCAGAAAGAGAGTCAGACAGAATCAGGAAGTTCCTTTCTCTAGATCGATAAGCATGCCTGAGTGCCAGCAGAACATGGGTCTCCAAGCACGGCAAACACTTGGGATCCAAAGGACCAAAAGCTCATGAGTATTTTTAAGGACCAATCCAACATGGTAAGACCTGGGTTAGCACAGCTCCTTAAAAACTGGACCAGTGAAAAAGACTGAACAACATATCTGCTGACATCAAGTCCTAATCCTGGACAAAGATGGCACCTGTCTGCTAGCACACTCAGTCAGGGACTGAGGGGACTACCCACCCACGCCACGTGGAGGCCGGTGCCGGGTAGGCTCAGCTATGCTAAGAAAGTGGGTATTGAAGGTATCTGCAGTGAGCTCAGGTTCAATGTTCATGTCTCTGTGATTTTGACCTTTAGTAAAGGTGTTCATAACTTGCCAAACAGAGCACAGGTCCTTGCCGTCTGCAATGATCTGTTCGGCATGTTGTCTTTGAGCTTTTCGGACTAAAGATTTGACAAAATTTCTTTGTTTTTTTATAGTCAACAAATTTCTTTTCTTTCTTAAATGTTTCTTTCTTAAGAGAGAAAGAGAGAGATCTGTAGCATTCCACTCTATTACATGCTGAAAATCTGAACTGCCTACCTGTCCTGGTGATGGTCAGGTAATCCAAGCACCAGTATCCGTTTTCTTACTTTGTCAGTACTCAGTGGCATAGACAAACTTAGGAAATGTTCTGTTAAATAGCTATTGAAGCCTCTCACTGTCACATCTAATCCCCCAAGCAAACTGTTCCGATCTTTTAGTCTTAGGTCCAACGCCACCTCTGAATTTTCAGGGAAATCCGATACCCCCTGACGGCTGGGTGAGGTCACCCAGAGTTGCCAACCCCAAATTTTTTTTTCAGTAGTCAAAATGTACAATTTCAGTAGTTTCATGACAATTTCAGTAGTCAATGCGCGTCAATTTCAGTAGTCAATGTGATATATATTATCCTACCAAGTGTTGTGATATATATTATCCTACTAAGTGTTGTGATATATATTATCCTACTAAGTGTTGTGATATATATTATTCATGTTATATCCTACCTTATTATAACTCATCACATCCTGAGGATGAAATTATAGGGTTTTTTTTTTTGATGTCCTTTGAGGTTGACAGTGCTGGAGACACTGTGATATATCATGCTAGTTCAAGAGTGGTGTCAGAATAGCTTGGCGCCTACATGCGCCAAGTTATTCTGACACCACCTTTGAATGTCTTTGAATATCATACTTTTGTACGCACCACTGTGAGCAACAACAAAGTCCTTTCTGCACATGTTGCATGCATTTGTAGCAGTGAAGGCCTCTGCTATCGCTAGTTACTACCCACGACTCAGAGTTCAGTGTTTCAGTGTATGCTTGGCGCGCTGTGTGCGAGTATTTTTGCTGCCTTGGCTAGTCAGTGTGTAGCGGACTACACGCGCAAAGCTTAGTGACAGTCTCTGATTCCAGAGGCTGGGAGCCTAACGGCCGATCTTCAGTTCACAATTAGCCGCCCCCCCCCCCCCCCCCCCCCCCCCCCCCCCCCACGTAAATTGCGTATTTTAGAGGGACTGGTCGTATTCCCGTAATTTGAGCCAAAAATGCATAAAATTACGAGCTAGCGCGTAAGGTAGGCACCTCTGCAAACAGTGTGAACAGGGTTGTACGTCAAAGCATGGGCATTTTGATTGGTTGCATTCCAACTGGCTTCACAATGATTGGTTCAAAGCCTAACACGCACTGGAAGCTGTGATCAGTAACTTAGTTGGGTGACCGTGACCCTGACTCGGCCAGCAGCCTACACTGTAGCCACAGGCGCTCAACGAACCTTAAAAAAAAAATTGTAACTATTGATTTTGCTTTTCTGTAGTATTTTTACTACTTCCGTAGCTCCGTAGTAACACATCTACTTCCGTAGTAAACTACGGAAATTCCGTAGTGGTTGGCACTTGAAGTTGAACCGAGCTGCCCAATGTCTATCTTGTGCAATTGACCGTTATGGACACAACCCTTTCCCTTCCTTTTCTGTCCCCTCTTCAGTTTGGCCAGAAACAGTGTCTAAGTCAGACCAGTACAATGGCAGTTGACATGGACCCTCTAGAGATTGAATCGGCTGATGGGAATCTTACATCATTTTGGAGGCCCACTTTACATCCTTATTACTTTAATATTAGATCCTCCGAATGAGCAAGCCACTACAGACTTATTTACTTATCCAGGGCCTTCCACCTACAAGAGGCATAGATTTTCATGTGCTCATGCAGCTCATGCATGAAAGGCTATGAGAATCAAAGGGCTCTTTTTGCCGTTCTTTTTACATAAATTGGCCTCGGATGCATCCTAAAGTTGAGGGCGTTTTTACTGATTAAAGTGCAGAGTGAACTATAGTAGAAGCAGAGTTGCATATATAGCTATCAATGAGTATACTTACAGAGACTCTCTATCTCCGCCCGTTAACATGCTCTCTCTCTCTCTCTCTCTCTCTCTGTGCTGTGTGTGTGTGTGTGTGTGTGTGTGTGTGTGTGTGTGTGTGTGTTAGAGAAAGAAATGAAATGAAATGAGAGAGAGAGAGAGAGACTTAATTATATTCATGGGAACCATTTTACTATCAGATTTACCCATTAGAAGTGTTGACAAAATTAGCATACCAGAGCACTGGCAGGGGGGGGGGGGGGGGGGGGGGGGGGGGAGAGAATGCTAGACACATACCCTGGAGGGTGACGACAGACATAAAACAGAAACCAGACATAAACCAGACCTCCCCTTTCCCATCCCAAAATCCAACTTATGGTACTTTTTCAGTCTTACACCAAGGTATAACTATGAAGAAAAGGTTGATAGAGGCTAAACTGCTTCTTTCACCCATAATGAACCTCCTATAGCCTTGTCATTAGAGGAAAAATTAGTATTTCATCTCCAGTCTGAGCCTGCCATCTTTTGCTGGTATGGAGGGTAAATTATCCTCTGCGCATGCGTGAATATTTCTCTGCGCGCGCGAGCAAGTGGCAGGTTAGTTGGCACACACGCGTATTGTTGAAACTAAGTGGGCCAGAGCCCGCAGAGAGAAATCGCCTGATGCAGCATGCACTAAGTGATAATATACTGACACCTCGTAAACTAACAGGCTGCCCATCCAGTTATACTCACATGGACCCCAGAGTCAGTCGAATCTGAATGCAGCCGCAGCTAATCGAGCCAACTTAGAACTAAAAACAGAACAACTGACACTGGGTACGGTAGTGCAAGCATAGTGCATCTCGGACGCAGATGCGCTGAATTATAGTGCTTCAACCTACCTCTTCGTAACATTTTCAGTACATGATTTTGAGTCTCAGTGCGTCAGAGATGCACAGACGCATGAAAATGGGAGACCTGATGGCAAGCAACAGACAAGCGTTTTTCGTATTTGTACATTTTCAGTGGGAATAAGTCTTGAGCCTTGATGTAAGAAAAACTGCACTTTACAAATGTGATTTATTATTATTATTATCATTATTATTTCCCCACCTTGCTCCAGTGACGATGTCTCCATTAGGCAGAGTGCAGACGCACCACACAGATTGCGTGGGATGAGGGATCGTCTGAGTGCACTCCCCATTTCGCCACACACGAACTGTCCTGTCCTCCCCACTGGTGACAAAGTCAACACCATTGGGCAAAAGGGCAAGGCTGTACACGTAATTGGCATGACCGTAGTACACGTTGACGCAGTCTCCAGTTGTCAGCCATCGTCTGATTGTAGCATCATTCGAGCAGGACAGGAAGACGCCCTCTTCCGCAACGACAAGACCTCGAACACAGTCCTCATGCCCTATAAACAGAACAAAGAGTTGATCTTGATCATAAAGTCAGGCCACATTCTTTGAGTTCTCATTAACCCATTTAGCCCCAACAACCTAAAGTAGGAGATTGATTGACAATGATAATTCAAGGGTAGTGCCAGATTAGCTTGGCGTCTAAAGGCGCCAAGCTAATATGGCACTACCCTTGAATTATCATGGTCAATCCACCCCCTGCAACTGGTACACAGTTGTTAAGTAACGCTTTCAGCATTTTGGAAATGCACCCATGGAGCTAAACAGGTTAAACTGATCATGCAGTATGCTTGTGAAGAAAAATGAATTTTTCTCTAAAATTACTGATGACATTACTAAATGGAAGTGTCTACTAGCTTACTCAATTTTAGCCTAAGAACCTGTTGTCTTCCTACACAACCAGGCAGGCAACTCAGGGAACTGTAACCAGGGCCGTGAGTAGCTTTCCATCCCTGCCCATCCCGTCACGTGCCACGTGGTGTCACACTAGTCAGAAAGCTTAGCTTACCAGCGGCAAGCGGTGCAGGTGGGAGGGTCCTCCGAGTAATGTCATCGGTAAGTATTTTTCGAAAAAATACATTTTAGAGAAAAATTCATTTGTTTCCTCAAAAACATTACCGATGACATTACTATATGGAAGCATTACGAAATGGAGAAGGGTGCCGATCAAGAATACCCCCTGTAAAAGGGCTTAGCCAGACCAGCCCTCCCAATAGCAAACTCCCGACAATTTCAGCTAAGTATTACCTACGGCGCCTCTGGCGCCGGGAGGGAGTGTGGCGCCGCGGCGATGTTCCCCACCAGTGCAAGGTTGTCTCACTGGCCTGCCAGATCCCAAAGGTAGAAGCGGGCGAAGGTGGATTCTGCCCACCAGCCCACAGCTGCCACGATGTCTCTGACGGCACAGTTGCGGTCGAAGGCGACGCTCGTGGCCATGGCTCTAACCTTGTGTGCGCGGATCCTTAGCCTCTTAGCTCCCTCCAGGGAGAGGTCCTGGTAGGCGGACCGTATGACCCAGCATAGCCAGGAAGATATCATCTGGGCTGTAATGTCAGTTCTGCCTGGGGCCAATGGCAGAAAGAGGCTAGACCGTCCCCTCCGGACGGGCTTGGATCGGAGTTGATACTTGCAGGGCTGGATCTTGCTGCCTGGACTCCCAGGGAAAGTTTACTCCTTTCAGTGGCCTTATGGTGATCACCTGGGGCACGGTCAAGGGAGACCTAGTCTTGGCGAGGAAGGAAGGGTCAGTGAGTAGCTGCATGGAGCCATATGTCCTAAACTGCAGGCAGGCAGGGTGTGCTGAGAGCGTGTGTAGCTCGCTCACTCGGGCCGCCGTGGCGAGGGCCAACAGCAAGCAGGTCTTCCAAGTCACATCCGCCAACCAGGCCAAGGAGAGCGATTCCAATCGGTCGGAATTCAGCCATGTCAATACCCAGGGTAGGTCCCAGCGTGGAATCAGTGAATGGGGAATCGGCGCTGGAGGCCAAAGTGTGCCATAAGGTTGGCGAGGTCTTTGCATTCGCCGGGGTCCGGGCGGCCAAGGTGTCGGTAAGTGTCCTCAATCATGGACAGGTATCCTCTGATTACGATGGGGACTAATCCCTAGTTGCCGAAGACAGAGATGTTTACCCCCCCAAAAAAATGGAGTAATGGACTATGCCAGAAAGAGTAATCTTGGGTAAAAAGAGTAATGCTTTCTGTCAGCACATTTGATCGTTCTCAAACGCAATCTCACTCAACAAGTTCTTACAAAGCCTTGCAGTTTTTATTTGCACTCGAAATGAGATACAAGTGAAAAAGAAAAAAAAAAAATCACTGTGTTAATTCAGGCATGCCTACCCTCAATCTGAAGTTTCAGTATTAGCTATTTCAAATTTCAGTAATACTATTACTATTGTTACCTATTATTTCTGCACTGTTTTTTATATTGTGCCTTTTATATTAGCACAAGCGCAAAAATAAAAATGACACACACACATCACTAACCAGGACACATATAGTTTGCACATCTCTGTAATGGGTTAAATAATGGTTGGGCGCCCCCCCCCCCCCCACCCTCCTCCACTTAATTTCATTGCGAAATTTTCTGATCATTGCACTTAGGTCCAACCAAGGGAAAGCAGACACGGACAGGTTGGTTTAAATAAAGGGACGTAATCGAGCAAATTGTCCTAGTGTGCTTACTCCCCTTGTTATTGTTTTAATTTGACTAACTCCAACATTTACTTTATTTCTAGATTTAAAAGGCAACTAATATTAATGATAAATTACGAAATCATATAAATTATTATTTTATGTACTAATGTTGGATCTGGTCAAGGACCCGGTTATGTTTTGAAGTAGGATTTTGTTTGATCACTTTCTAAGAAAAAAAGCGGATTGTTTTAAATAATCGTAATAGTGTGAAAAAAATCGTAGTGGCGTAATCTATGCCAAAAATCGTAAGCAATTACTCCAAAATCGTAAGGGTAAACATCTCTGCGAAGAGCCAGAGAAAGAACTCGGCGAGCTGAGGGGTAGTCAGTTCGGTGGGGGAGAGCTGCTGGTCAGCACACCAGGACCGTAGTACTCGGCACTTTCCCTTTGCGGGCTGTAGCGATCGCCTCCATAGCTGCACTTGAGAAGCCTCTTGCGGCGAGGGCTTGCCGCACAATCTCCAGGCGTGAAGGAGAAGCCGCTCTGGGCATGGGTGGAACAGCAGCTGGCGGGGCTGCTTGAGCATAGTGCTCAGGGTGGGGAGGAGAGGAGCGGGGGGGGGCGGGGGGGGGTTCCCATGGCAAGACTGAGCAGGTCAGTGGTCCAAGATCTGTTCCAGGAAAATGGGGCCACCAGTAACATCACCGCATTGCATCCCTTGAGCTTGAGCAGTACTTGGGGACTAGAACCATAGAGGGGATACACGTAAGCGATGAGACCGTCCCACGGAATGGAGAGCGTGTTGACTGCCTAGGCTAGGGGGTCTGGAATAAGGGAGGCTAAGTTGGTGATTCCACCTCGTGGCGAAGAGATCGATCATGGGAGTCTCCCAGTGAGCGCAGATCATCTGAAAGATGTCCGGTCGCAGAGTCCATTCCATGTGGAGTAGCTGGCCGCGCCGCGAGAGGGAGTCGGCTAGGATGTTCAGGTGTCCCAGAATGTGTCGCGCTCGGAGGAAGATGCCTCAGTCTTCGCACCAGCGCAGGACCTGGTAGAGGAGTATACATAGGTCGGGTGAGCGCGTCCCGCCCTGTTTCTGAATGTAGGAAACCACCCTGGAGTTGTCCGAGAGGATGAGGAGCTCCTGGGGACGGAGGCGAGGCTCCCACGCCATGATGGCTTGCCAAACTGCGTTCAGTTCCAACCAGTTGATGTGCCTGTCTGCCAGGTCTGGAGGCCAGCGGCCGGACGTCGTGAGGAACCTCGGTAGCAGGTGAGCACCCCACCCAGCAAGACTTGCATCCATGCAGAGCGAAAGCTGGAGCGGGGGCGAGGCCAGAGGAACTCCCAACGCGAGGCACGAATGATCCGTCCAGCGTCGCAGATGGGGACGAAGCTTCTGAGGAACAGGTACCTGGGGCAGTGAGATCACGGAGGACGCCAGTGGAGAAGGAGATGCAGCTGGAGAGGCCGGGAGTAAAGACGACCGAATGGCAGGAGGTCCGCCGCTGCATTCATCAGGCCAAGGAGCTGGAGCCAAACTCTAGCGGGAACTGCATCCTCTTGGGCCAACTGGCGGGCCAGGGCGGTCAGCTTCTGGATCCGAGGCTCTGGAAGTCTCACCCGGTTGAGGTCGGTCGCAAATTCCATGCCGAGGTGTACCAACCGGTGGGAAGGTGTGAGGTCTGACTTGTCTGCGTTGACCAGGAAGCCCAGCCGCGTCAACAACAGGAGCAGCGCATCTCTGTCCGTCACAAGAGTGGCCTCCGACTGGTTCCTCAGAAGGAGGTCGTCCAAACAGTTCGAGGTCGGACTGGTGGACGACTGTCTGGCCTTGGCCACGACAGCATCCATGATGTGGATGAAGACCCATGGGCTGAGGTTGAGGCCGAACGGGAGGGCCTGAAACTGGTAGACCATGCAGTCGAAGGTGGGGTGCATGGGGACATGGAGATACACGTCGGACAGGTCCAGACTGACGGCGAAATCCATGGGCTGCGGCGGCCCTGAAAGCCCCGACTGTCTCCATGTGAAAGCACGGGGCTGAGATGTACCTGTTCAGTGCCGAGAGATTGATGACAGGTCGCCACTTGCTGCCCGGCTTGGGTACCACGAAGAGGCGGCTGTAGAAGGCTGGGGAGTCGCAACGCGAGACTACCTCCGTGGCGTCCTTCAGTAGTAGAGCAAAGGGCGTCGGCTTTGAGCTGGTCGATCGGAATCTCGGTCCACAAGGGAGAGCTTCATAGCAGCGGCAGAGATATAAAGGTGATCAGGAGGCCGTCGGAGATGGTGAGGACCCAGTTGTCGTCCGGTAGCAGCGAACGCCAAACGGGGAGGGGTGGCGCTGCTGGGCCAGAGGTCCTTGCTTGCTTCCTTCACCATCTGCCATGTGGAGCCGAAGAGGAGGGAGTCACCAAGGGGAGCTCGACGGAGCTGCGACTTCACCTCCGGAGGAAGGTCATGACAGGTCTGTAGCAGGGCATCCCGACGCATCAAGTCACAATTCGAGGCGGCGGCCATGGCGTTGACAGAGTAGTGATACGCTGCCCGGTTAGCTGCCACCGCTGGAGCGAGGAAGTCGCCCAAAAGGGGTGAGATGGATGGGTGCCAGGCGTCCTCGATGCGACGGACAAACGCTTGAGTCAGAAGCTCCAAGAAACCTGAGCAAGCCAAAGTGTTGCGAACCAGGGACGCCATCTTGTCTAAGCTGCGGGAAACGCTACGCCATACCTGTCCAGTTCCGCCTGCCAAAGGAAGCACCGGAGGATCTACCTCGGGAAGGGGACAGGAGAAAGCCTGGGAATGTCCTGCATACCAGTCCTGATAGAAGGCAATGTCCAGGCCAGCAGGCCACTTACGGTCGGAGAAGAAGACGGCCTCACACGAGAAACCCTGTAGCAGATGCGCAGAGAAGGTGGCGGCAAGGTCCTTAAAGCCCGGGGGCTGGGGAAGCATCTTCATCCTCTTGACTTGATGGCCAGCATCGACAAAGGCTGAGACCTTCCTCTTAAGCGGGGGGGGGGGGGGGGGGGGGGGGGGGAGATGGGGGACAGGCCTCAGCAAGGAGACAAGCTGCAATGAGATGAGCCGCTTCATCTAGGGAATGGACAGTATCCGCCCTCGGAGCGGAGCGGGCCGTGGGCGACGAGGGGCTGGCCGGAGAATGCAAGGGGGCATAGGGAGACTTACTGTCCGCGCCGAGGAGAGCAGAGACGGAGTCATCTGGCTGCAGACTCAGGGCGTCATCATCTACCAAGAGGCGGGTCGAGCAGTGGGGAAGCTGGGAGCCGTCCCAGGAGGAGGCGAGGGAGCCAGGGGTCTGGCTGGGCACGTCACGAAGTCCGAGGCTGAGGGACATACCGGAAGGAGTCCTCCAGGAGCTCCGTCGTTGTCTGCCGGGTGAGTCACGGGATGAAACATGCCTGGAGGGACGACAGGGCGAGGTGGCGCTGGAACCTGCTGGCCGCACATCCCGGGGGGAGCGACTGCGACGGGGTGAGCGGAGCTGTCGGGTCTGATCAGGCGAGCTCCGTCCATGGTGCCAAGCGAAGGGAGGGGGGGAGCCGCCAGGTCCGACGTGGGGAGGCAGGCCGGAATGAGTGCGATGGTGGGCGCGGTCCCAAGTCGCGTGAAGCCGCCAAGTGAGAAGAGGACGAGGAGGACTGGCGACTGTGTCGCACATCTCAGTCCTTCATAGGGGTACCATCCATCGAGTGGGAAAGCACGGGGCTCCTGTCGTCTCGCGATCTGTCGAGTCTGTCCTGTGTCCTGGGACGTAGCGACGAAGGTCGCTGCAAGCGGACCTCAGTGAGGAAGGATCGTTGCCGGCTATCCTCCTGGCGGGAGGGAGCGGGCTTGTCCCTACATGAAGTGTCAGGGCCCAGTGCATCAATGTCCGCAGCGCGGAGTCCAAGCGAGCAGACCTCACTGAGGAAGGCTCGCTGTCGGCTAATCTCCCGGCGGGAGTGAGCAGGCTTGTCCTTGCGTAAGGAATCCCTAGGATCTGTATCCGCAGTGCGGGGTACAGGAGGGCGGAGCTCATTGAGGAAGGCTCGCTGTAGGCCAGTCTCCTCTGAGGAGCGGGTGTGCCAGGTCCGAGAGGGCACAATGGCAGATGAGGCCTTTAGACCTGAGATGTAGATACGGGCCTGACGTGCCGATCTTTCCCCAAGCTCTGAGCGGACGCGTCTAATCTCTTCTCCTGTCAAGGAGGGGGACGTCATGGCGGACGGGCGGTCAACTGCCGGCGTCGGGCGCTCAAGGCTGGTAGAAGCTTCAAAGCTGTGACCAACGGTCCTCAGGCCAGGTTACAAAGCTGGTTGGAGGCGCAGCCAGAGCAGGGGAGGCAGACCTTGTGGTTATCGCTCGGCCATTGGAAGTTACCGCAATGTAGGCAGGTGCGAACTTGGCTGCTGCAACACACATCAAACGTGAAAGGCAACTGGGCGCGGGGTCCCCGAGGCCCCACCAATAAATACGAGCGAAACGCAAACTGTGACGAGCGATACAAAGGATCCACTGACGAAACCCGCGCCTGGCCCAAGGGCCTGCCGCGGGCATAGACCGAGGCCTTACCTTTCCATGGAAGCAGGGACAGGTGGGGGGGGGGGGGGGGGGGGAGGAGGAAAAGGACTCTCCACACAACCCACAGTGGGTGCCGAACCAAGTCCCAAGTCAAACCAAAACCCCGAACCACTGCACCCACAAAGTCCCAGAAAGAAAGGCACCACCAGAAATCCAAATAACAGAAATCCACAGGAAAACGTAATCCAAGGAACACAATAATCCAAGCCGACCGGCCCTTTAAGAACCGGTCACAACATACACAGTCAAGGTCAAGGTCCTTTAGCAGACCTGTCTACCTCAAAACTGATCTTGTAGTACTCCACTGAGCAAATTTTAGTACTCGGAGACAAAAAAGAGTACTTTTGTCACCTGAGGTTGCGTACGGGGGCCAGATTATCAATCAACGGGAGGGGGCTGATCGTGCGCCTTAACCTGTTCGTCGCCAGATTATCAAACAACAGGGGGGGGGGGGGGGGGGGGGGGAGGAGGGGGACTCATGCGTCTTAACCGTTCATCGCCAGATTATCAAACAATGGTGTGGGGGGGGGGGGGGGGGTGTCTCTTTACCGTATTTGTCATCTAGCATGACAGCGTTTCTTTCATTTCATCGGTAGCGGCATTTTTTCCCAAATGGCCGATGTAATACTATTTACCGAAATACAGAAGAAACAACTCGTCTTTAAAACAGAAATGTCCCAAAAAAATACAATCCAACATTTGCTGAATTTTGTCCTTTTTCTCGTGTTCGGCGTACTGGCGTACTTGCCAGTAAAAATCGTAAAATTACGCCAAAAAATCACAGGGTAGACAGGTCTGCTTTAGGCTAGAACATGTCTGTTCACGGTAAGCTAAGTACAACAACTGGCGTGACACCACGTGGCATGTGACTGGATGGGCAGGGACGGGAAGCTACTCACGGCCCCCTGGTTGTGTAGGAACACAACAGGTTCTTAGGCTGAAATTAAGTAAAGCTAGTAGACACTTCCATATAGTAATGTCATCGGTAATGTTTTTGAGGAAACAAACCACCTGGTAAACATGAATTTTTCTCTAAAATTTAAATTTTTTAAAAAATACTTACCGATGACATTACTACTACTACATGGAAGTGTATACTAGTGTTACAATTGTGGTTGTGTTGTTCTGTGAGAGCATGCATGTATTAATCGTAGGAAACGATCCGATATTTATTCAGCTATCTTGCTTACGAATCACGTACCTTTTCAGTAAGATTCTCTTTCGTTCACGCAGAGAGCGAAACTGGCTTTGTTATGATACGCTACATTTAGTCCGGAAGTTTTTAGCAAGGTCGCGCGGAGAAGAACGGATGATTTTTGTTATGCGTAGATTCACTGAGAATAGATTAGAACGTTCGAGCAAAGTCACGCTCTGTCGAGTGACCTTACATGTGACGTCAAAATGTAGGCAACATTTTGCAACTCAGTATCAAAACCGCTCTAATATCCACAGTCATAGTTGTTTTCTGTGCGCGTGAATTTAGCAGCCAGTATGTATTATGAAAGATCGTGAAACTTCCAGAAAGTGTGGGCTAAGTCATGAATGGTCTGCCATACTCTTGTGTGACGTCATCACACACTGGGATTTGGGGCTGAAATTAGCAGTCGAATTTTTGTAGACTATTGTAGTTTATTCTAGAAATTTCTTTTTTATTAATATTTATGAGTTTCCGTCACATGTTCCGTTCTGATTGGTTGCGTTGTGTGAATTCTTTGGATTATTCTGGAAAGTTGTTCTACTATAAAAGATTGTGCTAGGAAGCACGTGTGTACATTGTCATGCATTGTCAGTTGTAGGGACACACACTTATCGTAGGGACGTGGCCCGTATAGGCTGTACATTGTGAGAGACGCAGCGTAATGGTGTGTACATTGCATGAGAAACGCATTGTGTCGCCAGTGTTGACATTTTGCAGAGGAGACATTGTATCAGTGTTGGTGCATTTGGGAATGCATTGTGTGGAGATCGCATCGCTGAAATAAAATATTGTTGGAACTGTTACTCAAGTATTGTCTACAACCTTAAGCCACGTGTGACAGGTTGCAGCTGAATGAAGTTTCCTTAAAAAGAACCTTACGTACGTGCGTCTGGTGTGATATCATACTACGACTACGACTTAACACGTAACATTTTGGCACCTCCGATGGGACTTCTTCAGTTGGCTCAGTGGAAAGGGTAGCCGGAGAAAACAGCCAGCAGTGAAAAGCAGAGATGGCAACATCGGAAATGGAGACATTCCTGAAAATTGGAAAGGAATGTAGACTCGAAGGAGCTCAACTCTTTGGCAGTGGCAGGTGTAAACATTGACATCTGGTGACAAGGTAGGGGCCTTACGTTGTATCAGCATGCTGGAAATGCATGGACACATACGTGTCACAGTAACAGACGCCCTATTTAATGATGCATGTTAAGAACCAGCGACCTGTCATGCACGAAAGACATTTTTTTCAAGTTTATTGTCATCTGTCACTATTTTTGTCACCAGGCATTATGACACATGTGACACAGTGTGGTCAAATCCATAAAACAGTAGTAAATCCAATGGCAAATCTGTACATACATACCTATATGGGGATATCTGTTGTAAAGTATTATTTACAAATATTTTACAGTGCACACCCATTTCGAACAGAAATTTCTCAAATAGTCAGGGCTGAAGGGTATATAGACTTCTTATTTACTCAGGGTTCAAAGGGTTAAAGACCAGAAGCTACAGGAGTGGACCACCCTCATTTTGGCCGACGGAACTGTAGGATTATCCCCCTTGCCAATGTCAGCGTCGACACCCCGTACCTGAGAGGAGAGGTGAAGGTGCTATGCGTAAAGACCCCTGTCTACGGTCTTATCATCAGAAACATTGGTGGTGCCAGAAACGCAGACGATCCAGATCCAGAGTGGAGACCTGAAACATGTGCTGTTACCACAAGAAGTCAAGCAAAGAAGATTCACCAGACCATCCCTCTAAAAGTGGCGGACAACACGGAAGCAGCTGTGGTGAATAGGGAAAGGCGGGTGGAAATACAGAGAGCTGACCCCACGCTTGACAAGTTCCGATGTCAGACCGAGCCCGTAACGCAAAAGGGAATTGAGATAACCTTCAAGACCAGGAAAAATATCCTGTACCAGATATTCAACAGCAATGGAGATAAACCTGTGCGTCAAGTAGTAGTTCCTGAACCATTGAGGATGCAGGTGATGAAATTGGCCCATGATTCCATATTGGGAGGACATTTGGGAATCAACAAGACCCTCGATAGGATCCGAGCCGTCTTCTACTGGCCTGATATGGGAGGCGACGTCACCCGATTCTGCAGGTCGTGCGAAATATGCCAGAAAACAATCCCCAAAGGAAAGGTGCCCAAGGTTCCTCTAGAGAAAATGCCATTGATCGATATGCCTTTCAAGCGGGTGGCTGTGGACCTGGTGGGGCCAATATCCCCTCCAAGTGAAGATGGTCATCGCTACATTTTTACCCTGGTGGACTACGCTACACGTTATTCTGAGGCCATTCCATTAAAGAAGATCGACACTCCAACAGTGGCAGAGGCGCTCGTCGACATGTTCAGCCGTTTGGGGATTTCTGAGATCGTGAGTGACCTGGGAACTCAGTTCGTCTCCGACTGCATGGAGGAAGTCAACCGGCTATTGAGCATCCAACACCTTACTACCACCCCTTATCACCCCATGTGTAATGGGCTGGTTGAAAAGTTTAATGGAACATTGAAGGCTATGCTGAAGAAACTGTGTGCTGAACAGCCAAGGTTGTGGCATAGATATATCAAAGCCTTGCTCTTCGCATACCGTGAAGTTCCTCAGGATTCGACAGGGTTTTCCCTTTTTGAATTACTGTACGGTAGGACTGTAAGGCGGCCCATGCACATCCTGAAGGAACTGTGGACCAAGGATATTGACGCGCCTGAGGTGAAGATTGGCTACCAGAAGTCTTTGACCTGAGAGAGAAGCTGGAAGATACCCTCGGGATGGCTCGAGAAGAACTAGGGAAGGCGCAGAACATGGGGAAGCATTACTATGATCGTAAGGCAAAACCTCGACGATTTCAGCCAGGTGACCAGGTATTGGTTCTTCTTCCTACTGACAACAACAAACTCCTGATGCAGTGAAAGGGACCCTACGTTGTCGACACAGTGGTTGGCATCAACGACTACAGAGTCAAGGTCAACAACAAGGTGAAGACTTACCATGCTAATCTGCTGAAGAAGTATATTGAGAGAGGTCATCAAGACAAACCATAATTGGCGGCATCGGTGCATCTTGCTGATGACGAAAGACTAGACGACGAGAACCTGTTTGACCCAGGACCAGTAACCCATGAACTGTCAGAACTGTACCCCTATCATAATTTGGCGATATTCCAGAAATGAACTTTGACTTTAATTTTTAATTTAATCAAGGGTTCGCAGAACTTTGGATTACCTGAGCAGAGCAGTTTAAATGAACATTTCTGTGTCCATAACAGTTTAAAGAAACATTTCGGTGTCCATGAGAGTTTAAAGGGACATGTCTGCGCTCAGGACAGTTTAAAGGGACATGTCTTCGCTCAGGACAGTTTAAAGGAACTGTGAGATGATTATTTTAAAGTAGTTGATTTGATTTCATTTTGATGTGAAATTTTTTATTATTTATGGTTTTGTGTAGGTTAATACAGCCACAATCGTACTTTTGAGATTTGAGAAGAACTTTTTGTGAAATTTCATTCTAAAAAAGGGGGGGTAATGTTACGATTGTGGTTGTGTTGTTCTGTGAGAGCATGCATGTATTAATCGTAGGAAACGATCCGATATTTATTTCAGCTATCTTGCTTACGAATCACGTACCTTTTCAGTAAGATTCTCTTTCGTTCGCACAGAGAGCGAAACTGGCTTTGTTATGATATGCTAAGTTTAGTTCGGAAGTTTCTAGCAAAGTCGCACGGAGAAGAGCGGATGATTTTTGTTATGCGTAGATTCACTGAGAATAGATTAGAACGTTCGAGCAAAGTCACGCTCTGTCGAGTGACCTTACATGTGACGTCAAAATGTAGGCAACATTTTGCAACTCGGTATCAAAACCGCTCTAATATCCACAGTCATAGTTGTTTTCTGTGCGCGTGAATTTAGCAGCCAGTATGTATTATGAAAGATCGTGAAACTTCCAGAAAGTGTGGGCTAAGTCGTGAACGGTCTGCCATACTCTTGTGTGACGTCATTACACACTGGGATTTGGGGCTGAAATTAGCAGTCAAATTTTTGTAGACTATTGTAGTTTATTCTAGAAAGTTCTTTTTTTATTAATATTTATGAGTTTCTGTCACATGTTCCGTTCTGATTGGTTGCGTTGTGTGAATTCTTTGGATTATTCTGGAAAGTTGTTCTACTATAAAAGATTGTGCTATGAAGCACGTGTGTACATTGACATGCATTGTCAGTTGTAGGGACACACAGTTATCCTATATAGGTACGTGGCCCGTATAGGGTGTACATTGTGAGAGACGCAGCGTAATGGTGGTGTACATTGCATGAGAAACACACTGTGTCGCCAGTGTTGACATTTTGCAGAGGAGACATTGTATCAGTGTTGATGCATTTGGGAATGCATTGTGTGGAGATCACATCGCTGAAATAAAATATTGTTGGAACTGTTACTCCAGTATTGTCTACAACCTTAAGCCACGTGTGATGGGTTGCAGATGAATGAAGTTTCTTTAAAAAGAACCTTACGTGCGTGCGTCTGGTGTGATATCATACTACGACTATGACTCAACACGCAACAACTAGCTTACTTAATTTCAGCCTAATAACCTGTTGCGTTCCTACACAAGCAGGGAGGCAACTCAGGGGACTGTAACCAGGGCCGTGAGTAGTTTCCCATCCCTGGCCATCCGGTCACGTGCCACGTGGTGTCACGCCAGTCGGAAATACTTCGCTTACCAGCGGCAAGCGAAGCAGGTGGGAGGGTCCTCTGAGTAATGTCATCGGTAAGTTGTTTTTTTTAAAATACATTTTAGAGAAAAATTCATTTGTTTCCTCAAAAACATTACCGATAACATTACTATATGGAAGAAAATTACTATATGGAAGAATTACGAAAAGGAGGAGGGTGCCGCACAAAAGATTACCCCCTGTAAAAGGGTTTACCCAGACCCGCCCTCCTAAGAGCAAACTCCCGAAAATTTCAGCTAAGTGTTACCTACGGCACCTGTGGTGCCAGGAGGGAGTGCTGCGCCGTGGCGATGTCCCCCACCAGTGCAAGGTTGTCTCGCTGGCCTGCGAGATCCCGGAGGTAGAAGCGAGCGAAGGTGGATTCTGCCCGACAGCCCACAGCTGCCACGATGTCTCGGACGGCACAGTTGCGGTCGAAGGTGATGCTCGTGGCCATGGCTCTAACCTCATGTGCGCGGATCCTTAGCCTCTTAGATCCCTCTGGGGAGAGGTCCTGGTAGGTGGATCGTATGACCCAGCATAGCCAGGATCTGGGCTGTAATGTCAGTTCTGCCTGGGGCCAGTGGCAGAAAAAGGCGGGACCATCCCCTCCGGACGGGCTTGGATCTGCGTATCTAGTCGCGCGCAGGGCATGCACTGGATCTTGCTGCCTGGTCTCCCGCGGGAAGTTCACTCCCTTCAGCGGCCGTATGGTGATCACCTAAGGCGCGGTCAAGGAAAACCTAGTCTTGGCGAGGAAGGACGGGTCAGTGAGAAGTTGCATGGAACCACCCGTCCTGAACTGCAGGCAGGCCGGGCGTGCTGAGAGCGCGTGTAGCTCGCTTACTCGGGCCGCCGTGGCGAGAGCCAACAGGAAGCTGGTCTTCCGAGTCACATCCGCAAACCAGGCCAAGTGGAGCGGTTCAAAATGGTCTCAATTCAGCCACGTCAGTACCCAGGGCAGGTCCCAGCATGGAATCAGCGAACAGGAAACCAGGCGCTGGAGGCCAAAGTGTGCCATAAGGTCGGCGAGGTCTCTGCATTCGCCGGGGCCCGAGCGGCCAAGGTGTCGGTAGGTGTCCGCAATCATGGACAGGTATCCTCTGATCGTGATGGGGGCTGATCCCTGGTCGCCAAAGAGCCAGAGGAAGAACTCAGCGAGCTGAGGGGTAGTCAGTTCGGTGGGGGAGAGGTGCTGGCCATCACACCAGGACCGTAGTACTCGTCACTTTCCCTTGTAAATGCGTCTGGTCGAGGGTCTGAGGGAAGTAGCGATCGCCTCCACTGCTGCACTCGATAAGCCTCTAGCTGCGAGGGCTTACCGCACATTCTCCAGGCGTGAAGGAGAAGCCGCTCCGGGCACGAATGGGACAGCGGCTGGCGGGGTTGCTTAAGCATCGTGCTCGGGGTGGGGAGCAGCAGGGGAGGGGGCGGGGGGTGGGGGGGGCCCGTGGCAAAACTGAGTAGGTCGGTGGTCCAAGATGTGCTCTAGGAGAATGGGGCCACCATCCTAAGAGCGTGAGCAGGACTTTGGGGACTAGAGCCGTTGGGGGATATGCGTAAGCAATGAGACCGTCCCAAGGAATGGAGAGCGCGCCGACCGCCCAGGCGATGGTTTCTGGAATAGGGTAGATGAAGAGGGGAAGTTGGCAATTTCACCTCGTGGCGAAGAGGTCGATCATGGGAGTCTCCCAGTGAGCGCAGGTCATCTGAAAGATGTCTGGTCGCCGAGTCCATTTTGTGTGGTGGAGCTGGCTGCGCCGCGAAAGGGAGTCGGCTAGGACGTGCAGGTGACCTGGAATGTGTCGTGCTCGGATGAAGACGCCGCAGTCTTCGCACCAGCGCAGGACCTGGTAGAGGAGCATGCAGAGGTAGGGGGAGTGCGTGCCATCCTGTTTCTGGATGTAGGAAACCACCATGGAGTTGTCCGAGAAGATTAGGAGCTCCTAGTGATGGAGTCGGGACTCCCATGCGATGAGGGCCTGCCAAACTGCGTTTAGTTCCAACCAGTTGATGTGCCTCTCCGCCAGGTCCAGTGGCCAGCGGCCGGACGTCATGAGGAACCTCGGTAGCAGGTGTGCGCCCCACCCGGCGAGACTGGCATCCACACAGAGTGAAAGCAGGGGCGGCGGTGAGGTCAGAGGTATTCCCGATACGAGCCACAAGTGGTCCGTCCAGCGTCGCAGGTGGGGACGAAGCATCTGAGGAACAGGTACCTGGGCAGTGAGATCGCCGGACGACGGGCGCCAGTGGAGAAGCAGATGCAGCTGGAAAGGCCGGGAGTAAAGACGACTGAGTGGCAGGAGGTCCGCCGCTGCATTCATCAGGCCGAGGAGCTGGAGCCAAACTCTGGCGGGAACGGCCTCTTCTCGGGCCAGGGCGGCCAACTTCTGGATCCGCGGCTCTGGCAGTCTCACCCGGTTGAGGTCGGTCGCAAATTCCATACCGAGGTGTACAAACTGGCGGGATGGGGTGAGGTCCAATTTGCCTGCATTGACCAGGAATCCCAGCCGCATCAAGAACAGGAGAAGCGCATCTCTGTCCATCACAAGAGTGGACTCCGACTGGTTCCGCAGAAGGAGGTCGTCTAAATAGTTTGAGGTCAGACTGGCGGACGACTGTCGGGCCTTGGCCACAACGGCGTCCATAATGCACATGAAGACCCATGGGCTGAGGTTGAGGCTGAATGGGAGGGCCCGAAACTGGTATACCACGCCGTTGAAGGTGAAACGCAGGTACTGTCTGGAGGCGAGGTGCATGGGGACATGGAGATATGCTTCGGACTGGTCCAGACTGACAGCAAAATCCATGGGCTGCACGGCGGCCCTGAGGGCCCTGGTTGTCTCCATGCAAAAGGCCGGGGCTGAGATGAACCTGTTCAGTGCCGAGAGATTGATGAGGGGTCGCCACTTGCTGCCTGTCTTGGGTACCACGAAAAGGCAGCTGTAGAAGGCTGGGGAGTCATGACACGATACTACATCTGTGGTGGCCTTCTGCAGTAGAGCGGCGACCTCGCCTCGAAGGGCAACGGCCTTGAGCTGGTCGATCGGAATCTCGGTCCACAGGGGAGGGCGATGTAGCGGCAGTGGAGATCAAAAGGTGATCAATCAGGAGGCCCTCGGAGATGGTGGACAGGACCCAGGGGTCGTCCGGAAGCAGCGAGCACCACACTTCGCTGCGGAGGGTGAGCCTCCCGCTGACAGGCGACCCCAAAGCGGTCGGCGGGGGTAGGAGCGGGGAGACATCAGGGAGCCCTCCCGCGCCCCGGGCGGCAGGCAGGCCAGGGCCAGGCGGGGGCAGGGATTCGGACAGACCGGGAGTGGCTGAAGACAGGGGTCCGCAGGGGGGTCCTGGCGCGAGCAGGGGTGGAGGAAGCGTGGAAATCCGCAGGGCGTGACTCACGGCCTTGCAGGCTGCCGGAAAGCGGGGGGGAGCCGAGCTTGTTCGCATCCTTCACTGCCTGCCAGGAGGGGCTGAAGAGGAGGAAGCCATCAAGGGGAGCACGACGTCGCTGCGTCTTCAAGTCGGGGGGCAGGCCGCAGCAGGCCTGTAGAATGGCATCGCAACGCGTCAGGTCACAGTTGGAGGCGGCGGCCATGGCGTTGACAGAGGAGTGATATGCTGCTCGGTTGGCCGCCACTGCAAGGGCAAGAAGGTCTCCCAAGAGAGGTGAAATAGATGAGTGCCAGGCGTCCTCGATGTGACAGATGAAAGCTTGGGTCAGGAGCTCAAGGAAACCCAAGCAAGCCAAGGTGTTACGGACCAGGGACGCAGTCTTGTCCAAGCCGCAGGGGAGGCCGCGCTTCAGCTGAGTGGCACCGCCAGCCTGCACTAGCGCCGGTGGATCCACAGAGGGTAGAGGACAGGAGAAAGCCTGGGAATGGCTTGCATACCAGTCCTGGCGCAAGGCGATGTCGAGGCCAGCCAGCCACCTACGGTCGGAGAAGAAGTCGTACTCACGGGAAGCGGCCTGTTGAAGCTGCGCTGAGAAGGTGTCCCGGAGGTCCCTAAAGCCGGGGGGCTGGGGGAGCGACTTGAATTTCTTCACCTGACGACCAGCGTCGATGAAGGCGGAGGCTTTCCTCTTGAGCGGAGGGGATGGCGGGCAGGCCTCCACGGGAAGAGAGGCCGCAATTAGACAAGCTGCTTCATCCAAGGAAAGGAGCGTCTCCGCTCGCGGGGCCGAAGGGGTCGCAGGAGACACAGGGTCGTCCGGCGAACGCGAGCGGGGAGAGGGAGAGCGGCTGTGTGCGCCGAGCTGGGCCGAAACGGAATCCTCGGGCAGCAGGCCCAGGGCCTCGTCGTCCTCAGGGGGGGGGGGGGGCGAGAAGTCCGGCGGGGTGGGCGGGGGCCTCGCTAGCAACGTCCCGTCATCTGGAGAGGGGAGCTGTAAGGTGGGGACTCACCCAGAGACTACTCTGCCGAAGGTGGGGCGAAGACAGGTACGAGGCGCGCCGGGGCAATAGGGGCTGGCACAGGCTGGGCATCTGTCCCGGGGGGAGCGACTGCAATGACGGGACTGCTCGGCTGGGCTCCTACTGTGACGCCTAGGGGGCGAAGGCGTTGGGCGTCGGGGCCGGCAAGGCGAGGCGTGCCGCACGGGAGGGTGGTCGCGGATTCGAGGTTTAAGACGTGGTCGAGTACGAGGGCTGTGTCTGCTGTAGCACTGCGCATCATGGTCCATCCTAGGAGCGCCGACAGAAGCGCGGGGGCGCATGGGGCCTCTGGCGTCGTGTAATCTATAAGGTCTGCCAACTTACAGCGGACGAGGCGACGAAGGTCTCTGCAGGTCGGCCTCCGTGAGGCGGGCGCTGTGCCGGCTATATGGCTCCCCATAGGAGTGAGCGGGCTTATCTGTGCGGGACCCATCAGGACTGTCAGCGGTCGACATACGACGCGACCAAGTTCTCTGCAGGCCGGCCTCAATGAGGCGGGCACTCTGCCGGCTATTTGACTCCCCGTAGGAGTCAGCGGGCTTTGTCTGAGAGGGTGCAGTGGTAGATGTAGTCCTGGGGTGCGAGTCGTGGCCACGCGTCCCGCGTGTCATCCGTTCCCCAAGGTCGGAGCGAGCGCGACGGGTCACTTCTCCGATCACGGAGGGGGGTGCCATGGTGAACGGGCGGCCACATGCCGGCGTCGGGTGCTCACGCCGATAAAAACTCCAAAGCTGCGACCAATGGTCCTCTGGCCATGCGGAGCAAACATTGCAGGTGTGGTCGGAGGCGCAGCCAGAACAGGGGAGGCAGACCTTGTGGTTATCGCTCGGCCATTGGAAGTCACCACACTGCAGACAGGTGCGCACTTGGCAGCTGCAACACATATCAGACGTGAAAGGTGACCGGGCGCGGCCACCCCGAGGCCCTGCCAAGTGAATTCGAGCGATCGGCGTGAAATAGATATGAGCAATACGAAGCACCCCTGGTCAAAGCCGACGCCCGGCCTGAGGGCTGGGACCGAGACCTTACCTCTCCATGGCTGCGGGGACAGGGGGGGAGGGGGAACCTCCATACCACCCTCAGAGCGCGGCGGCGGGAAGGTACACCCAGAAGGCACACCGCAGCCCAGAAACCCACACACAACCACCTAAGTCCAAGGTAGGAAAAGGAACCACAAATAATCCAACCACAAGAATGCACCCCCGTAATCCAAGAGAACACAAAATCCAAAGGAACACAGGTAATCCAAAACCCGACCGACCCTTTAAGAACCGGTCGCACCGTACACAGTCAAGATCCCGTAGGCTGGAACACAACATTCACGGTAAGCTAAGTAGGCCGACTGATGTGACACCACGTGGCACGTGACCAGATGAGCAGGCCCTGGTTACAGTCCCCTGAGTTGCCTCCCTGGTTGTGTAGGAACACAACAGGTTCTTAGGCTGAAATTAACCCTCTTCTGCATAGAGCGCCCGCCAAAAACACGCAGCGTGTGTGCATAGAATGCCTGGTAACGCCCGCTGAACCACGTGTATACTATGGAGGCTGCCACGAGACCACAAGCCTCATTTTCGCGATTCTTTCGACTTCCTGTCAATGCATGCCATGTGCAATTTGGACTTTTCCTTGCGGAGCAACAAATTTTTTAAGTTTCAAGTGTGAATTGAGCGTCAGTAACAATGGCTGGCCAAGCTTGAACTGTGGTGATGATTGGTGGGGGAGAGCAGTGACGAAGATTTTGCGGGATTTACAGAGCAAGACTTGGTGAAAGTGGATAGAAAAGGGGAAGAATCTGACTTAGATTTGGATGACTTGGGGATCGTTTTTCTTTTAGTCATCATCATCGTCTGAGGATGAAGCTTGTGATCATAAGCAAGATTCACAGTACGTGAAACAGCAGTTCATTCAACTTTAGATTTTTTCCCCTTTATTTCCTTACACATTTTACAGCTCCACAAATGTTTATTTTATATCTTTATTGATTAAACACTTTAGAAAAAAATAATTGCTCTTTTTCAAACTTGTCTAAATATTTTTAAACATTTTTTTTAAAATGTCACCCATTCAAAATTACGGACTTGATTCCCTTTGGTGATATTTTCAAGAGCCGCCTGGCATATGCACTTGCAGGCAGAAGAGGGTTAAGTAAGCTAGTAGACACTTCCACAGTAATGTCATTGGTTATGTTTTTGAGGAAACAAATGAAAGCCCTAAAGCCAACGTCAGTCTTGACTGACATCATGAAGAACACATGGAGATGATGTTGGTCAGCAAGAGGCATAGATTCTCATGAGAGTCTATGCCTCTTACAGCTGGATTTTGTATCACTAGTATAAGCATAAGAAAAACAACAAGGTGTAGGCAGTTACTGAATCAATGAGGCGTGCCCGTTCACCGTATCAGTATTTGCTTTGTATTTCACATGAAAATCATTTTTTAGAGTTTACTGTGTGTGTGTGTGTGTGTGTGTGTGTGTGTGTGTGTGTGTGTGTGTGTGTGTGTGTGTGTGTTATTTTAGTCTTAGTAACTGACATCAAGACAAATTCCAATGTTTTTATTGTTTTTTTACATGAAAACATACGGTAATAAACTATAAACTAAACTAAAGTAACTAATCAATGGATCTCTGCTAGCAAGAACGACAGTGTTCTATTGCATGGAAATGATTTTAACATGGCTTGGCTTGACTTCGCGAACGAAGATTCTATAGGGCTTGCCCACGTCATCTGCAGGCATTTTCGTGGCTGCGGAGGCCAATCCGGAACAGGCAGGTTCGACTGCAGTGGCTGCAGGGGAAGGTCTGGTCAGGGTTTTGAGTTACGACAACTCTGTTTTTTCTTCTGAGCCGCTTGTCCTTAAGGTTAGCTCTGCGAGAGTCCTCAAAGGAGACGGCTGCCTTGTGAATGGTGGAGCGCCAGGTGTCACGGTCCGCAGCAAGCGAAGACCACTGGCGGTGGTCGATTTGGCAGGCACTAAGTGACTTCTTGAGACCGTCTTTGTATCTCTTCTTTGGCGCCCCTCTGTCTCGGTGTCCAGTGGCGAGCTCGCCGAACAGAGTGGTCTTGGGTAGGCGATGATCCTCCATCCTGGAGATGTGCCCCGCCCAGCGAAGCTGTGTCCGCAGCAGCAAAGCCTTGATGCTCACAGTTTCCGCCTGTTCAAGGACCTCGACGTTGGTGACATAGTCACTCCAGTGAATGCTGAGGATGGTACGCAGGCAGCGCTGGTGAAAGCGTTCGAGGAGTCGTAGTTGGCTGCAGTAGAGGGCCCAGGACTCGGAACCGTACAGCAGGGTGGTGAGGATGACAGCTCTGTACACGCTGATCTTGGTGCCTTTTTTCAGCTGTTGATTGTGCCACACCCGCTTGAATAGTCGCCCGAAAGCACTGTTCGCTTTTGCCAACCTCTTGTCCAGCTCCTTGTCCAGCTTGGCGTCTGACGTGATGATGCAGCCAAGGTAGGTAAACTGGTGTACAGACTTCAGTTCGGACTCGCCGATGGTGATGTGGGGAGGGCGATGCTCTTCCTTGGGTGCCGGCTGATGAAGGACCTCTGTCTTTTTCAGACTGACCTCAAGTCCAAAGAGCTGGGCAGCATCTGCGAAGCAGGACGTAATGCGCTGCAAGGCTCTCTCTGTGTGTGCAACGAGGGCAGCGTCATCAGCGAAGAGCAGCTCACGAATCAGTTGGTCTAGGGTTTTCGTGTGGGCCTGCAGTCGTCTGAGGTTGAACAGGCTGCCATCGAGACGATACCTGATGTACACTGCGTCGTCATCGTCGAGGTCCACTGTGGCCTGCTTCAACATCATGCTGAAGAAGATGGTGAAGAGGGTCGGTGCCAGCACGCAGCCTTGCTTCACGCCGTTGCGAATGGGGAATGGTTCTGAGAGGTCACTGTTTAGTCTGACCTGGCCTTGCTGGTCCTCGTGGAGCTGGACGATCATGTTGAGGAACTTTGGGGGACAACCTAGTCGCTCCAGGATCTGCCACATACCTTGCCTGCTCACAGTGTCAAACGCTTTTGTTAGGTCGACAAACGTTATGTACAGCCCTTTGTTCTGCTCGCGGCACTTCTCCTGAAGCTGTCTCAGCACAAAGACCATGTCGGTGGTACTCCTGTTGGCTCTGAAGCCACACTGGCCCTCTGGGAGGTGGTCTTCAGCGATGGCAGGTACCAGCCGATTCAGGAGCAACCTTGCGAGAATTTTCCCGGCAATGGCCAGCAGGGTAATTCCACGATAATTAGAGCAGGCAGACTTCTCGCCTTTGTTCTTGTACAGGGTGATGATGACTGCATCACGGAGATCCTTTGGTAGTGTTCCTTTTTCCCAGCAGCAGAGAAAGAGGTCGTGGAGCTTGTTGTGCAGTGCTGGGCCTCCATCTTTCCAGATCTCTGGCGGTATTCCGTCAATGCCTGCTGCTTTGCCACTCTTGAGCTGGTGGATGGCTGTGAGGGTCTCTTCGGCGGTGGGCGGTTCGTCCAATTCAACCTTTAGTGGAAGGTGCGGGATTTGGAGGATGACTGTTTCTTGAACAGTGCGTTCAGCGCCGAAGAGGTCCTGAAAGTATTCCAACCAGCGGTTCAAGATGGAGGTATTATCTGTGAGGAGTGCCTGTCCATCAGCGCTTCGCAGGGGACTTTGTACCAGGTGCCTAGGGCCATACACTGCTTTCAGTGCTTCTAGAAGCCCCTGTAGTCACCGTTGTCAGCGCAGAGCTGGGTCCTCTGTGCGAGTCTGGACCACCACTCGTTCTGGAGCTCTCTAAGCTTGAGCTGGAGACTGCTGCAGATGAGGCGGAAGGCAGACTTCTTCACAGGGCAGGAAGGCTGGGCTAGGTGGGCCTGGTGGGCGGCTCTTTTTTTTGCTACAAGTTCCTGGGTCTCTACGTCGTTTTCGTCAAACCAGTCTTTGTTTCTCTTTCTAGCAAAGCCCAAGACTTCCACAGAGGATTTTACAATAGCAGTTTTCAGTTGTTCCCAGAGTGTTTCAGGGGAGGAGTCTGCTGGATCAACTGTGTCTTTGAGCATGCGCTGTAAATCGGCCTGAAGGGCAGCTTTCTTGTCGTCACGCTGAAGGCTGGCAACATCAAGCTTTTTCTTGGGGGGGGCCCCCTTTCTTGGGTTTCAGCTTGAGGCGGAGCCTGAGTTTGCAGCGAACAAGGCGGTGGTCAGTGTGGCACTCTGCGCTGGGCATCACTCTGGTGAGGAGGATGTCACTGCGGTCCCTCTGACGCACTAGGACATAGTCGATAAGGTGCCAGTGCTTAGAGCGAGGATGCATCCAGGTGGTCTTTCGACTGTCCTTTTGCTGGAAAGTAGTGTTGGTGATGACAAGTTGCTGCTCTGCACAGAGCTCCAACAGTAGGCGACCATTGTCATTGCAGTTCCCAACGCCATGCTTGCCGAGGACTCCTTTCCAGGCTTCAGAGTCTTGGCCCACTCTGGCGTTGAAGTCGGCAAGAATGACGACTTTGTCGTCTGCAGGGGTGCTCTGCAGGAGGCTGCGCAGGTCAGAGTAGAACTTGTCTTTTTCTGCAGGCTCTGCCAGGAGGGTTGGGGAGTACACACTGAGATGGGTGACATATTGCTGGTGTTTCAGTGGGAGGCGCATGGACATGATGCGGTCGGAGTGACCCGTTGGTAGGTTTTCCAACTTAAATCGCAATGGGGGTCTTCACCATGAAGCCCACGCCTGAGAGCCGTCTTTCTGATGCAGGCCTGCCTGACCAGTAGAGGGTGTAGCCAGCGCCAAGTTCTTGGAGGCTGCCTTCCTCCGGAAGGCGTACTTCGCTGAACGCGGCGATGTCGATGTTTAACCTCCGCAATTCATGGGCAATGAGGGCGGAGCGACGTTCAGGGCGTCCGCTGTCTGCTGTGTCGAGCATGGTTCGGATGTTCCAGCATGCTACGTTGAGTCCGGTCATGGTCGTCATGGGAGTGGATCCATTGTTTTTTCTTGTTTTCTGACCGCATGAGAAGATGCCCGTTGACCGCGGCTAGCCAACTGGGGTTACGAGGGGATGAGCTTTGGTTAGGCCACCTTTTCTAGGCCCCTCTCTGTGTGGAGCAAGCAGTGCTGTCCCTAGAGAAGGCTGCTTGGTCGTTCAGGGTGTGCCGAGTGACGTTGTCATCCCCAGGTCAACATCAGGCGACCAATATCCTGAACCGCCTGCATGCAGGTTTGAGACTGCGGCTTCCAGTGACATCTTTCACCTGCCGTTTTGCCCCTTGCCCATCGCTACAGGACTTGGAAAGTTCAGTGTCATAGTCCGTGGGCGTTTCCTAAAGCCTGCGCGGTGGAGCTTTTTGGTGGAGTGCAGTGCGCGCAGTACTGGCCCCACCCTTTAAACCCTTGGTTCGTTTGCCATGGCCTAGCAAGCTGGGACGGTGGCATCGAGGTCCTCGGGTCATAGGTTTTATATCAGACTGTCCTTGTCTTAGTCTCTGGCTCAAAAGCCTTCCCCGGAGACACGGGGGCTTTGATGTCAGGGGTTTCCTCCCTTAGCCTTTCCGCAGCCAAGCGGCCAGGCCTGCAAGGCAGCAGGGGACTCGTGGGGGCCGGGGTCGTCTATGTCCCGTGCAGATGTGAACATCTGCCCACATCTGCCCACAGACCAATTTAGAGTGGTATATATATATATATATATATATATATATATATATATATATATATATATATATATATATAGAGAGAGAGAGAGAGAGAGAGAGAGAGAGAGAGAGAGAGAGAGAGAGAGAGTTCCCAGTGCCGCTGACGATTTGTAGCCAGGGTTTTCTATAAGTGGCGAAACAAGGTCAAGAAAAACAGCCACTGTCTCCCCCGGCATGCAGTACAGCGGGTGGCGGGGTGGGTTGCGGGGCGGGTCGGTTTTTATGTGTTAACCATTCAGCGTGCCGGTTATCACACGCCATCATTGAAATGTAAGCCGGCAATTTTCTGCAAGTTTACAGCAACCTGACTCCACACGTGTCCCACGCACCGTTACAACACGGGCCGCCAGGTTGGGAAGAAACCAACTTTGTCACTACCAATTTCAATCAGACCAGCCGAAACGGTTCGGACCGTAATGTCCTTAAAACCCACATCATACTGAGGCTAAAAGCTTCCAAATTTGTACACTGCCATATGCAAGCCACATTATAGTACTTACAGATAAGGATACAGACCAATGGCTTTAGTTCAAGGGTGGTGCCAGAATAGTTTGGCGCCTAGAGGCGCCAAGCTATTCTGGCACCACCCTTGAACTATTTTAGTCCAGCATATTTTCACACACTGGTGTATTCCGAATGATAAGTGTTCACACATTCAGCCCGATGGCCGTATTTCCCAAATTTTGGAGGCGTCATCTAACGACTATTCCTGCTGTAGTGCATCAGGGCTGAATGGGTTAAGCATATACCAGGGGCCGGTTGCATGAGTCCTGCGCCAGCCACTAAGCACTGAACCACTAAGATTTTAACATAGCAGTAAAATAAAATACCTTAACTCTGTCACCGTAAAATTTATGTGGAAACATTTGTTCCCAGCACCAAATTTTCAGCTGGGCAGATTGCTGGACAGCAGGTCTCTTTCACTGTTTGTATCTCATAAACTATTCCAGATATTTACTTCAATTTTGTGTGTACTGGGGAGCAGATGTAAATTTTATGACAAAGTTCAAATTTCAGATTGTATCTTTGACTGATTACACAGACAACCTTTACAATGTCTACAATACAACTGAAGCACATGTGAAAAGAATATTGTCAGTAAAAAACGCAAAACACACTTTCCCAAATCCACTTGAGGACTCGTTGGAATTTTCAGCAGAATTATCAAGGTCTTAGTCAGAATCATTTTCATGCCCTTAGCTATCTTCATCATTGAAAATAAAGTCAAAAACCTGTGGTGCAGTAAAAGCACCTTTTCGAACTCAGAGCCATTTTTGTACGATCGACTCTTTTTTAAGGTAAACCATCACTACACATCGGGTTACACAACTGTAAAATGTGTCAGGGAATGAAGAGTAGGATGTCACTGACATCAGTCAGTTATGCTAGTGGAAAATAAATATGTACTGCCGGAAATACGGTCCCTTTGACATGACACCTCCGTATCGACTGTAGTCTCCTGTGGCGGTCTATGGGCAAGTCGACAATGACAGCGAAAGAATTAAACAAGGCCTACTGTTTCACGTCACAAGCTTAGTCAAGTAACTGCTCTTTCAATTCACTCTTTGTAAGGATTTATTAGCAAAGTAGAAGTGTTGGCTATTAATCCTTTGGTTGTCAGTAGCACCTTTTGTCACAATGATTCCTGCTGGAATCACTGTGACAAAAAGTGCTACTGACAGCCAAAAGCTTAACATTATCATCCTTACCATTAAATGTGCGCTCACACTTGCCAGCTCTCCACATCTTGATGGTTTTGTCGGCTGAGCCTGTGAGCATCACCCCTTTCTCCGACATAACTGCCACAGCCCATACTGCAGACTCATGGCCTGCAAAGATATAACTATTATTCATTGTTGGTCTTGGCCTTATATGAAAGTTACATTAACCCCACGTAATACCAATAGTCTGTTTCAAATATGCAAAAATGCCCCATATTTAAATGTTAACTTGGAAAGGACCTACCAAATATAAACTTTTGATCACAAACGTTACTTAACCCATTCAGCCCTGACGCTCTACAGCAGGAGATGGGCCGACCAAGATAATTCAACTTCAAGGGTAGTGCCAGATTAGCTTGGCACCTGTTGGCGCCAAGCTAATTGGGCACTGCCCTTGAATTATCAAGGTCGATCCATCTCCTGCAACTGGTGCATAGTCATTTGATGGCGCCTCCAAAATTTGGGAAATACGGTCATCGGGCTGAATGAGTTAATATCAAACAATTTCAAAGCAAAGAGATACTATTTTGTAAAACTACTCACCCTGACCTTATGCACTGAGTGCTACTGTTACTCTCATATCGCTCATTCACAGTACTAAAAAGTAGCTACAAGAGTAGTGTCAGAACAGTTTGGCACCTCAAGGCACCAAGCTATTCTGGTACCACCCATGAACTATCCCCCTTATTCATCTCCTGAACTGAAATGTAGACTACGGAGGACAACTCAGAAGACTTGGGGATTTTGAGCTCAATGTATACACACTTTGAAGAAGCGTCAGTGATATAGCCACAACGCTGGCCAAACCGTTATCGACGCCTCAGCAACATATATTTGTGACGATTTTTGATAGGCCATTGTGTAAAGAAAACAACCCTATATACTGTTAAAAGACCCAGGCTGTCCAGATTTCAGAAATAACCTCCCTTTGCCTGGATTCGCTCTGGTATGATCTATAGTGGGAGGTTGGAATGTGTACCTTGCGAAGCGCCAGGTATGAACTATGACTAAAACATTTTGGGGAAAGCCATGTGTACATTTACACTCAAACTAACTGTGATGTAAGATGCTTGTTTTGTATGCATTATATATATTATATATTATACATTTCTGTTAAAAGTAGAAGGACTGATTTTTTAAATGATATTTTATAAATTACTTGCCTGTATCTGAAGGTTTTTCTTTTGACAATTTTAATATGTCACAAAAAATGTGTGTCACTGGCTGATGTAACAGAGCCAAAATGTGTCTTCAAAGTGATAATTTAGTGTCAAAGGCTCCACCCCAAAAACTAATTCTTAGTCTTACCCTCAAGTGTCATGACACATTGCTGGTTGAGCCAGACTTTGGCTGTCTTGTCCCAGGAGCCACTGAGCAGGAAGCCAAACTTGCCAGCTGCAAGTGCACACACTGAAACCAAAGAAATTCCACATAAACAAAAAAAAAAAAAAACTGTGAACATTGCTAATTAGCTAACTTGAAGCAAGATAATACACTTGGTTTTTTTTATCCTAACACAGGATGCTCATTCATAAGCCATAACAATTTCCTAATTAATGCGTATGCATTTATGGCAATACAATTTATCTTGATTTTGATACATTGCTTTATCCCAATGTCAGCAGGGATGCTTTTGATCTTTCCACGTCTTTTTCTGTGCGGTAATCACCTGAGTACAATTTATTGCGATGTGACAGGCGACGCCAAAAGTAATTTATCATGTTCCATGACCATGCCCTGTGGCCCCATATGAATGCTATTACTGAATAGTTAACATCTCTTGGATGACCCAATATAACCAAAATGCTAAGCAGATGTGTCTATGCATCTATGACACAATAAACTTCAAACTCATGTACTGAAAATGTGATGGAATGATTAGACCGAAGAACTAAAATTCAGCACAGCTGCGTCTGCTCCTAACTATTCCTCATTTATTTCATAAACATGCTAAATGATTCAGTATTACTGGACCAATTTATAGATCTTTAAAATGTTCTGCACGCCCTCTAACATTTCCATCTCAAGGTATTCAGACTTGTTACTATTCTGTGAAAACTAGAGCCCTGCAACATTCTCCATGCGCAAGAAAGAATTGTTTAAATCAGAGCAAAACTCAATAAAGAATTGCTGTGGGTCTTTGCATTATGGAGGCCCTTTCAGGGTTATTATAAATAAACCAAGGTAAACAAAATACATGTGTTGGCTCTGTTGAGTCAGCCTAACCGTCAAACCAGCATGACATGAAATAAGGATCATATTATTACAGTTGGATACAAACGTTAAACCAGAGCCTTGGAGCCAGAACTTGTGTGCCAAAAGCAAGTCTTGGTTCGTAAATCATCACCACTCATGGATTAACATACATCTTATATACAGTGAAATACAAGATTGCTAAATATAATTGTACTCTTGCTTAAAACTTTCTAGTTCTAATATTAGTGTTAAACACACATTTAATGAGAATGTGATATTCAACCCTGATCTTCATATCAAATAAATACAGAAATGAATCCGAATTCAACAAAATGTCCAGAAGTATGTGACGTATCTTCACCTGTGTTGGAGTGCCCCGTCAGTTTATGCACAGCCTCAATCTGGCCAGGCTCAAACATGAGTATGGTGCTATCATTGCTTCCAGTCACAATCAGGCCGCTGGGGTGTTTGTCGTCAGGTGGTAGCACACAAACAGCTGCCACAAAATTGCTGTGTCCTTGCAGAATCTGCCCCTCTGAGAATCCAACATCATGGCTGCAAAAGAAAAAAGGAAAAAGCAGAATGATCAAACCGAGTTTCACCTGTTTCCCTTGTTGAATTTGCGTGTGCATTTACAGATCAACTATCTTGTCTGATTTGCCCCCCCCCCCCCCCCCCCCCACCCCCCCCCCCCCCAAAAAAAAAAAAAAAAAAAAAAAAAAAACTCCAACAAAATAACAACAAACAAACAAAACAACAACGAACAAAAACACACACACACACACACAACTTTCCCTGTTAAAAACATTTCTTTTGCAAAACACTGCATCATTCAGTAAGTGACTCATTACCGATATCACTGTAACAAAATTATGCGTCGTGATTCGTTTAATGCCCGTTTCCTTTTACGTTACTGTGGAGTGCGTAGGGCATGTCAGAGCACAGAAGAAGACAAGGCCATCCACTGCAGCCAAGGAAGTTACCAGTTGTAACGTCTCATCGTGCCACTGGACTCTGATTTCTGCGACCGAGAGGGTGGGGTTGCTCTAGCGCAACAGCTTCTCCACCAAAAACTCCCTTCACGCGCAGGTTTTGTGCAGGGATCTTCATCTTCACCAAATCTGCTTCTGCATCTTTTTTTTTCTTCTGCCTCCTCCAAAAGCCCTGCGGCGATGGGAAATGGGCGAACTGACAGGTAGAGGTTACTACTGGGTGTGTGGGTCAAATGGTTGTTGTGATACATGTGTCTAGTGTGGTAGTGTAGTGTCTGTGCTTGTCGCTCTCGCTTTCAGCTCCCACCGCTGGCTAGCAGTTTTGCGAAAAGGGGAGCAGAGTATGTCAGTCTCTCCCTGCCAGTACACAGCCTCTCTAACAACAAGCCTCATGTAGTGTCTCCTCGTGGCGACTCACGGTAACCGAGCACCTTACGGACTCGGGCTGAACTACAGAGGACTCGGAGGAGGTCTGGCCCCCAGACATGCGGCACGCAGGCCCATCGATATGTGGACAAGCCCTGATGCCCATGAACCAGATCCCCAGCTGTGGGTAAATAGCCCCACTGCCTTGGGAGAGGCAAAGGCTAAGGGAGTAAACCCTATACAAATCCGGGCAGGGATGCTCGTTAGCCTTGGTTGGCAGATCTCCTTCGAGAAGGAAATCTCCAAGGAAAAAAACCTGAGTAGATGCGACTCGTAAGCCTTGGTCGGCAACCCATCTAGGAGATGGACACTCCAAAACCAAACTATCCTGTGCTCCCAGGAAAGGCCTTTTGACCAGGAGTTAAGGGTGAGGTAACCCCGACAGAAACCCCGAGTGCTGAAGATGGAGGTACTGGGCTGCACAGCGCACTCTAATAAACCACAGTACCACGCATCCAGCCATATGACACTTGGAGATGGATTCAACAGAAATGGTGCTCGCACTGTGGAGTCTCATCAGGCAGGTGCTGTACCGGGCTCAGCGCCTCTTCGGAGCCCACCCCCAGCGACTGGAGGACCTTCCCGACTGTCTCGAGGAGCCAGGGGACGGGGAAGTAGAGCGACTTACTTTACTTACTTACGCCTGTCACCCCTACCCGGGTATAGGCTGTCGACGAGAGACCTCCAGCAACTCCTGTCCTGTGCTTCTCCTTCGATTCTACTCCAGGTGGTTCCCAGTCTCTTGATGTCTGCTTGGAGGTCTCGACGCCAGGAGTTTCTCGGCCTACCTCTTTTCCTCTTTCCCTGGGGGTTCCATGACAATGCCTGCCTAGTGATACTGGAAGCTGGCTTTCTCAGACTGTGACCGATCCATCCCCATCTTCTTCGCCCAATTTCATTCTCTGCTGTTATCTGCTCTGTTCTCTCCCAGAGTCTGACGTTGCTGATCTTCTCTGGCCAGTGGATTTTCAAAATTCTTCTAAAGTAGAGCGACTGGCCAGCAAAAAAACAAGACCAGAGACAAAGAAAAAGCCAATGTGAACATCATGCACTGGAATGCAGAAGGGGTTACCAACAAGAAAACAGAACTAGAGCACTTTCTGCATGAAAACAGCATAAACATCTGCTGTATACAAGAGACACACCTGCAAGAAGGGAAACCCTTTAAGGTCAGAGGATATCAGGTCTTCCGAAGTGATCGCCAAGGGAGAAAGAAAGGGGGAGTTATGACCTTAGTTAGAAACAACCTGAATGCTAGCGAAATCAGGAGATTCATGGAAGAGGCGGAATACATCCAGGTCAAGGTAACTACCAGTGACAGCACCCTTGACCTGGTCAACTACTACTGCCCTAATGATAAGCTGCTGTCCCTTGACACTATCTAGGTCCTGGACAGTGGATTCCTCATCACTGGTGACTTTAACAGCCAGTCCCAGAGTTGGGGATATGACATGCTTGACAAGAGAGGAGAAGACATCGAGGAGTGGCAAGATGAAAACCACCTGATACTTGCCAATGACCCTGAGGACCAACCTACCTTCTACTCTCGCCGCTGGCACACCACCACTACACCGGACCTGGCGCTTTGCACTGACGATGTTCATAAGCGCCTCAGCAGAACAGTAGGACCACAGAAGGAAGTGACCACCGCCCTGTCCTCCTCTCCCTAAAACGAAGCACAGCAGCTAGCTCACCACACCGACCAAGATGGAACTACCGAAAGGCAGACTGGTGCTTGTTCAGCATCCGAACAAATGAGCTAATGCAAGACCTCGCTGTGTCTGGAAGGAACATCAACAATGTGGTCAGAGAGTTCAACCACATTATCAGTAAGGCAGCCAAAGAAACTATACCTCAATGAGTCCGGAAAAACGACACCCCATACTGGACCGCAGATCTTCAGAAAGCACATGACAACCTCACTAGGGCCAGAGAAGACGCTGAAACCAACCCCAGCCAAGAAAACAACATCAAGCTACAACACAGTAAGGCCCAGTATCTGAAGATGAAGTTGGAGTGCACAAGAAGAAGTTGGAGAGAGAAGACTGCAAGACTGAACATGGAGAGGGACACAACCAAGTTGTGGAGACTGACCAAGGCGTTAAATGATGAGGGCACCAGGGAACAGAAGATCACCATGGAAGAAGAAGGGAAAGCACTGACTGGTAGGAAAGCTGCAAACATGTTCGCACAGATCTATGCGAAAGAAAGTAACATCACTGTCCCACGAATGCTTGAGAAAGAAATCAGACAGGAAGAGAGAGAACAAGAGATACAAACATCCATGATGCAATGAAGAAGGACATCACCCTTCCGGAACTGAAGTTGGCCATCAAACAGTTGAAGAAGAAAAAATCTCCAGGTCCAGACAGCATCTCAAACGAGATGTTACAACACATTGGCAACACTGCCTTAACGAAGCTACTGGACATCTTTAACCACAGCTGGAGAGGAGGACAGGTACCCCAGTGCTGGAAGGAAGCCAGGATGATCCCAATTTTGAAGAAAGTGAAAAATAAGTCCAAAGCCCTGAGTTATCGCCCCATCAGCCTGACAAGTTGTGTGTGCAAGACCATGGAGCACATCATCAACAAGCGCCTGCAGTGGTACCTGGACTCCAAGAGCATTATCGTGCCAGAGCAAGCCGGTTTCAGAAGCCACAAGAGTACAGAAGACCAGACAACACACCTTGCACAGGTCATGGAAGATGCCTTTCAAGATCAGAAGGTGACATTAGCTGCCTTCATTGACCTACAGAAGGCTTTCGACAAGGTGTGGAAGGATGGTCTCCTTGTGAAACTCCTTCGCAGTGGCATCCAAGGGAACATGTATCGGTGGACCAAGTCATACCTGCACAATCGCAGTCTAGCCCGTGTGACAGTGGATGGGTACTGTGGCCAAAAAGTGCTGCTGCGTCAGGGGGTGCTTCATCAATGACCTTGTGCCAGAGCTACCAAAAGGAGTCCACGCAGCCCTGTACGCAGATGACCTGGTACTCTGGTGCACAGAAGAGTATGCAACAACTGCTACATACAGGATGAAGCTAGCCCTGGACAGGCTGACAGACTGGACCAACAACTGGTGTGTGACCATCAACAAAGAAAAATCATCAGCCACACTCTTCACTCTCTCCAACAAAGCAAAGGCTGGCAACCTAACACTGGGCATCACCCCACTGCGGTATGAAGACCAACAGACATACCTGGGCATCACACTTGACAAGAGGCTGACGTGGAAGCCGCACATTTGGAACGCTGAAGCGAAAGCTAGAAGAACATCATGAGGAAGCTGGCTGGAACACAATGGGGAGCCAATGAAAAGATCCTCAAAAATGTATATATTTTTTATAAGGCACAGTGAGACCACACCTTGAGTATGAATCCAATGCATGGTTGACGGCAGCCCAGTCACACCAGCAGACCATTGACAGAGTTCAGAACCAGGCACTGCGTATCATCACCGGCGCAATGAGATCCACACCAATTGAAAAGATGGAAGAGACAACAGGCATCCCACCCCTGCGCATGAGAAGAGATTGCAAAGCCTTGATACAGTCTACAAAGGTTAAGTCCTCCAAAGACCATCCTATAAATGCCAGGATGAAACAGCCAACCTCAGGGAGACTGAAAAGATCAAGCTTTGTGAAGGAGACGAGAGCTCTGCAGAGAAAACACCAGGCAAAGCTCCCTGCGCAGGTAGAGGCTCTGAATCCTACTAGTGACCTTCCACCCTGGGAAAGTAAGCCAGAAAACATCACCATCTCTTCCACGGTACCCTCGGGCCTCCCCCACCCGAGTCTGCCCTGGGGGACTTGGGTGGGGTTAGGTATTTTTTAGTTCCCAGGGTCACCCTGGTCAGCCCCACAGGGTGGGTTTTTCTCTCTATTCTGGGGCATGCGTTTATGTCTACCCTTTGTCCATTCACCTGTATTTGCCTTTTTAAAACTCTCCCTACTGTCTGCACTGACTGTAGCTCTTGATATTGGATGTGTGTTGCTAAATGGTCTTAGCTTTATTTAGGCCCCATAGGTTTATTTAACGTATTTGACCGGCTGGCGACATACATTCAATTTTCTGTTTAGTTTTCTTTTCACAAGCAGTGCAGGCACGTCCTGAGAAAGCCTTGTTGCTGTCGGGACGTTAAGCAATGTACAATCAATCAATCTTCCACGGTACCCTACATCACCACCAAAGATGAGCACAGCACTGTGAGCAAGAAACTTAGAAAGCCCTGACACTGGCCATGCTCGAAGAAAAGTATCCCCAGGAGGCATGGATATGGGCATACACCGATGGATCAGCCACAGTTGCAGTTCAGAATGGAGGGGCTGGGGTGTACATTCAGTACCCAAACGGAAAATGGCAGGCAGAGGCAATACCAACAGGCCTTCACTGCACAAATTACAGAGTTGAGGTGGAAGCCCTGGTCCATGCTGCAAACACCCTTAGTGGCACTGCAGACCCTGATGCCCAGATTGTCTTCCTAACTGATGCCATGTCTGTTCTTGAGGCAGCAACAGCAAGCAAACTGCCACGTCTACAAGAGGCACTGCAAAACATCAAGTGCACCAGGCTGGTGCTGCAGTGATCCCTTCACACTGTGGCATCTATGGCAATGAAGAAGCTGACAGAATAGCAAAAGTGGGCGCAGAGAAAGAACAAGATGAAAATGGAGTCAGCTTCACAGAGATGAAGACCATCATTAAATCTGTGTACAGACCACCACAACAGCCCCTAGACAGTTACCATCAGCTGTCCAGACAAGAGCAGGTGACCATCTTCCGTCTGAGGACCAGGCACAACCGACTCATTTTCCACCTGCACAGATGCTTCCACCTCGTGTCATCTCCCCTGTGCCCTTGTGGAGAAGCAGAGCAGACCACAGAGCACATCCTCCAGGACTGTAGAAACCACCAGTTGCTCAGGGAGGAGATATGGCCGAAGCCCGCCACCCTACAACAGAAACTGTACGGGCCTGTGGAGGCGCTACAGAAGACCACAGATTTCATTTTGAGAGCCAAACTCCAAGTGTGACAGCGTTCGAGAAGAAGAAGAAGTCTACTGGGTGTCATAGCTCCGAACCTGCACGTAGATGGCCTGTGGACGTGGTCACTCTTCCCCGTACCATGGGTAGCAGGGAAGTTCGGCAGCATCCCAGGCGACAGAGCAGCCCTCGTCAGGACAGCACTGCTCACCCTAGTAAGGGAGGGAACTAAAAAAGGTGTTCCAAACATTGCCTGACATACACCAAACCAGTCAGCTTACCACGGCTGACGGTTTAACCCTTATGCGGTCAAAAAGAAAAACAAAGAAAGAAACTTATTCTCGGTATGTGGAACGTACGAACCCTGTTGGACAGAGATCAGACACAGAGACTGCACAGAAGAAAAGCCCTCATAGCCAGGGAGCTGGCGAGATATAAGATTGACATTGCAGCTCTTAGTGAAACCAGATGTGCTGACGAAGGCTCGATCTGTGAACCTGAGGGTGGGTGTCTTCTGGAAGGGCAAAGCTGATAATGAGGACAGGATACACAGAGTTGGCTTTGCCATCTGCACCACGCTCCTCTAACAGCTGCCTTCTCTTCCCACTGGCATCAGCGAACGAGTGATGAAGCTCCGTTTCCCCATCTCTCACACCCAACATGTCACTATCATCAGCACCTATGCTCCGACACTCACCAACACCGATGACGACAAGGAGGCGTTCTACGAGTGCCTCGACTCCCTCCTGAAGTCCACCCCTGCAAGTGACAAACTCATCGTGCTTGGTGACTTCAAATGCTAAAGTTGGGCGCAAATGTGACTGCTGTGAGTGATGCTGACATTGTGCGCTGAGAATGGACTCGCCATCACCCTCTTCAGGCTGGCTAGTAAGTACAAGACAACTTGGATGCATCCCAGGTCCAAGCAGTGGCATCTCATAGACTATGTCATTGTCCGCCATAAGGATACTCGTGATGTCAGAATCACCAGAGCCATGAGAGGAGCCGAGTCCTGGACCGACCATCAGCTGGTGAGGTCTGTCCTCAACCTGCACAAATTACAGAGCTGAGGCCGAAGGAAGAGGCCGAAGCTCACCCGACCTTCATTTAACCTGGCCAAGCTGAAGCGCCCGGACGTCAAGGAAAACTTCCAGTCCCATCTTGATGACCTGCTAACTGCCCATGGACTGTTGACTGGCAACCCAACTGAAATGTGGAACCAGTTCAAGGGGATGGTGACGGAGTCTGCCAAGGACGTGCTTGGACCCATGCAGAGGGTACACCAGGATTGGTTCCATGAGAACAATGAAGACATCAACAAGCTACTGGAGCAAAAGCGCAGTGCCTTCATCGAGTGGCAGAACGACATCAACTCCTTGTCCAAGAAAGACTGCATCAAACACCTCCAGAGAAACGCCCAGAGAGAGCTCCGCAACATGCAGGACACCTGGTGGGACAGCAAGGCAAAAGAACTTGAACTCTTTGCTGAATCTAACAACTCCAAGGAGTTTTTCAGTGCAATGAAAGCTGTCTATGGCCCTGCCTGACCCAGCACAACACCTCTCTTTTCTTCTGACGGCTTCACCTTGATGAAGGATAAAGGCAACGTCACTGAGCACTGGAGAGAACACTTCTCAAATCTGATGAACCTGCCTTCCACTGTCGACCCTGGACATGATTCCCCAGAAGCCGACACTGGATGACCTTGACCTCCCGCCTACCCTGGACGAGGTCAAGAAAGCAATCAACCAGACTAGCTCCGGCAAGGCTGCAGGCATGGACGGCATCCCCGCAGAGCTCTTCAAATCAGCTGGACCTGAGACCCTTGATGCCTTCCTCAACATTCTGACATGCATCTGGGCAGAGGAGAACATGCCACAGGAATTTAGAGATGCTACAATCGTCTCTCTGTTCAAGAACAAGGGCAGCAAAGCAGACTGTGCCAATTACCAAGGGATCTCACTCTTGTCCATTGCTGGCAAGATCCTCGCGAGAGTCATCCTCAACCGCCTGATCAGCTCTGTATCTGAGGAAGCACTCCCAGAGGCTCAGTGTGGCTTCAGACCCGGCCGCAGCACAGTCGACATGGTCTTCTCTGTGAGACAAGTTCAGGAGAAATGCATTGAGCAGCACATGGACCTCTACGCTGTCTTCATAGATCTGACCAAAGCATTCAACACCCTGAACAGAGAAGCGATTTGGGTCATCTTCGCAAAGCTCAGCTGCCCCAGGAAGTTCACCAACATCTTCCGCCTCTTCCATGATGGAATGGTAGAAGTTGTCTAGTCAAACGGCGACACATCCGCACCCTTCAACATTTCCAACGGTGTCAAACAAGGTTGTGTTCTTGCCCCCGTGATGTTCAACCTGTTCATCACGTGTGTCCTGACCCATGCAGTACGTGACCTTGAGAAGCGAGTGTACCTGAAGTACAGACTAGACGGCTCTCTCTTCGACCTCCATCGACTGAACGCCAGGACCAAGACCATCGAGAGACTGATCCTTAAGGCACTGTTTGCCGATGACTGTGCGCTGATGGCGCACACGGAGTCTGACCTCCAGACCATCGTCAACAGGTTCTCGGAAGCCTCTCGACTGTTTGGCCTCACCATCAGTCTCAACAAGACCGAGGTCATGCACCAACCAGCCCCAGGCACAAGAGCTCCCCCATCCAAAGTGTATATCGAAGGCACCAAGCTGAAGACTGTCGACCAGTTTAGGTACCTGGGGAGCATCATCTCTTCTGATGGTACTATCGACAAGGAAATCGCAGCTCGCATCAGCAAAGCCAGCCAAGCCCTGGGTCGTCTGCGCACTCTTGTGTTGAATAACAACATCAAGCTCTCCACCAAGATCAAAGTCTACAAGGCAGTAGTCCTCCCCAGCCTCCTCTACGGCTGTGAGTCATGGACGCTGTACAGAAAGCATCTCAAACAGCTTGAACGTTTCCACATGAGATCCCTGCGCTCACTCATGGGCATCAAATGGCAAGACAAGGTGACAAACCTGGAAGTCCTGGATAGTGCTGGCTTAGTTAGTATTGAAGCCTTGATCTAAAAGACACAACTTCGCTGGACAGGTCATGTCATACGCATGGATGATTCTCGCATGCCACGCCAACTCCTGTATGGTGCACTCTCAAAAGGCCACAGGAAGCAAGGACGGCCAAAGAAACGCTTCAAAGACTGCATAAAAGACAGCCTCAAGTACTGCGTCTTCCCGGTAAAGGAACTTGAAGTGCAATCGTAAGACAGATCTGACTGGCATGCCGCCACCAGGAAAGCCTGCAGGCTCTTTGAACACAATCGGCGCGAACGGATCACCAGTGCCAGAGCTCGCAGAAAGACAGCGTCGACTCTCCCCAAAGCTACGTTCCAGTGCCCCCATTGTCCTTGCAGGTGTGGCTCCAGGATTGGCTTAGCCAGCCACACCCGCACCCACAAAAAGAAGTCATAATAATAATAATAATACATAGTTCTTGTATAGCGCCGTTCTCCAGGAAAACACTGGACTCACTGCGCATGCACAACAGCACACCCTTTCTCTCTCAGACACACACGCATAATTATACACTACTTTAAACCACCCCATCCCTTCCCCACACCTTACATTCACTTCCTCTGGGATCAGAATAGGTGGCAGTCAGTCAACAGTTAGCTAAATATGACCTAAGTTTTAAATGCCCGACAAAAAAGAAAAGTCTTTAAGTGAGCCTTGAACTGTGACAATGTGGGCAGATTCCGCATTTCCGTTGGCAGCGTGTTCCACACACTTGGGGCGAAAAAGGTGAAAGAACGCTCCCCGACAGTTTTCATGTTGAGCTTCGGGATTTTTAACAGCTTTTCACTGGAGGAACGGAGGGTGCGTGATGGCTGATAGGCAGACAGCTTGGCAGAGAGGTACAGCGGGAGAGATCCGTCAAAATGCCGATAGGCGAAAATTGCAATTTTGTACTGGCAACGGAATTTGACGGGCAGCCAGTGCAGCTGCTTCAGCAGAAGCGTAACGTGGTCTCTCTTTCGTTTCTTCAAGATGAGACGCGCCGCACTGTTTTGAATCATCTGCAAGCGTGAAATCTGATCTGCCGGTAAACCTGCCAGTACAGAATTGCAATAATCGAGCCTGGAAGTAATGAATGCATTTACAAGTCTTGACGTCGTACTTTCTGTGAGAAACGGTCTGAGAGAAGAAATTCTGCGCAGCTCAAGGAAACCAGCTCATGCACAATGACATCATCGGTTTTCGATGGTCTACCCATTATTACTTTTACGTTATCAGAGTAATCTGATACACAAACGTAAAACCACTGTGGCAAAAACAGAAAAGGGTATTCTTAATCGAAGCGTACAATGTACATCAGCCTCGAAAGTGCAGTTTCATTTTCCTTCTACTGGATAGTTGTATGGATCTACTTGTTAGAACAAAGTCCGGACAGAGATGGGCAAATTATTTACAGCCGTAAGTGTACTCACTCGTTTGGAAACCAAAGGCGAGTAGTACAATCTCTCGATCCTGAGATGATTCCACCCTCTGGGAACAAAGATGAAGTTAAAGATCGAACATCTTTCTTGTGCCCTACCACATTACACCGCAGTTTGTACGGCGCCGCCATGATGTCAACTGTTTTCTCAACTCTTACTACTAGAGAGCGCTTCACCGGAAGTTTTCATTTGCAGTGAACCAAAGCGGCGGGACACCACAAAAAAATACGAGACAGTGTTTCAAAATTATATCATGGCATCAATGAAAAGAGGATCCGATGATGAATCAAATAGTATGTAAATTTCCCTCTGCAACAGAGACTGCGCTGCGGTTTTAACCCAAATTCAGACTCGTACCCCTTTAGATTGAGCCATACATGATTTTTAAATCAATGCAGACCAACGTTCAGACCGTGTTAGCAACAAATCTATGGATCAGTTTCATTGATAAAAGGGATGTACTGTTAAACTGCTATTATCCCATTGTCAGCGAGGTTTTCACTGATCTTTACACGTGTCTTTTCTGCATAATAACTTGAGTACAATTGGTGTCACCTGTGTGTCAAAAGTTTTGTTTGTTGTTGTTGCATTGATGACCGATAACTTCTTTTTATCTTTCGTTGAGTGCACAACATCAACATATTGATGGTTGTAGCACTATGTGGAGGACCATGCCCGACAATCGGGGATGTCCTGGCCTATCATGAAATTGAAACTCTCCACTCAGACCAGGACAACATTGGATGTAAAATTAGGCACAGCACTGCAGCTGACCGCAGTAGAGTGTTGCTTAGATCATAGAACTCATTGAAAAATCATTGACAACAAAGCTGCAGCATTTCGTGTTATGGAGGCCCTTTCCGGGTTATTGTCAGACAAACCAAACTAAGCAAGATGCTTTACATACAAACCAGAATGACATTTTTAGAAAAAAAAAGCAAGGGTCATATAATGACAGAGGAAATATATGTTAAACAATGGCTGCTGATGATTTATAAGCTGATCGAGACTTGCTTTAGCCAGAACTTGTGTCAACAGCAAGTCTCGGCTTGGAAATCACCACCACTCATGGTATTGATGACCTTACTTCTGTGACAAAGTGGAGAGATTGATTCAAATTTATATTTTTATGTCACAACCTTTAGATGAGAGATTTTATACTTTTATGGAAGTGACAAGTCATGGTTGACAAATTATAACTCTTGTGCCATTGTCAAGAAAGTGGTAATTTTAATCCTTTGGCTGTCGGTAACACTTTTCGAGAGCTTCTTGTTTGTAGCATTTTTTGGTTTGTTGTCAAACTCAAAGTGGTTCCTGCAGGAATCATCTTGACCAAAAGTTCTAGTGACTACCAACAGCCAAAGGGCTAAGGTTAACAAGTTTTCAGGTCCACCAAGTAAAATCACCAAGAGAGAGGACAGTTTTGCAGATGATGATGGGTCCAAAACCAGGACAGGAAGGATCCGCAAGAAGTCTGCCAAAGTTCTCGAGATGGAGGAATTTGAAGAAATTGAGAAAAAAACATTTTCTAAAAAGACTGATGCTAAAAGTAAAACACCTTCTGTTGTGCTTAGTGCTCCAGGGAGCTTGAAGAAAATTAAATTAAAAGCACCTGGAGAGGAATTGGTGACACCCAAGGGAAATGTTATTCAGGCAGAGGTCATGCCACATGCCTCTATTTTCCAACAAGATACTGGTGTAGCACAGGAACCTATGGCTGTGAGTCTGACACCAGTGAAAGCACCCACTAAGCAGGCCACCAGTGCCAAGGCCAGAGAGGGCCAGGGCAGTGTAATCAAACTGTTGCTGAGTTCTCCAGCACTCCCCACGACACCCTCTGTCAGTACCAATGTTGTTGCCAAGACTTCATCACCAGTCACTGTCACTGTTGGCTCTGCCTCTCCATCTGTTGTACCAGCCATGAGTGTCAAGAAAGCTGCAGTGAAAGTGAAGACAGAACCAGTCAGCGCCATAAAGCAGGAGCCCAGTTATGCCATTGCACTCGGAGACCAAAGTCTGCCTATCAAGACAGAAGCACTGGATCCTCAGGCCATCCAACAATTACTTGGGGTGTCACTTGCTGAGGACATCTCTACATCTCCACCACATAGTGTCATCAAAAGTGAGCCCAAGACACCTAAAAGCAGCACTAGCAGTTTGAAAATGAAGCTCATGATGACCCCTAAGGATTCCCAAAGCTTGGATTCAGTTGTACCCACTTCCCTGCCGATGTCCAGTCTCTTCTTTGGCCGAGATGAAACGGATGGGACTGGGGTTCCAGCGGAAGATGCAGGGCTCAGTACAGGTAAAAAGAAGCCACCCTCAAAGAAGAAAAAGACACCAGCAGCAGGTGAGAAGCTAACCAAGCAGGCCAGTAAGTTGCCTTCAGCAGCAGAACAAATGCCCAACTTGGCTGCCCTCGTTTCAGGCCCAAAAACAAAAAAGGGCGTGAAGGAAGAAACAAATCTCAGCATGTCTGACCACATTGACACCAGCATGTCGGATGCTTCACTTGATATGAGCAGCATTGTGGACAGTGCCCTGGACATGGAAGAGGAAGCTGCCCTAGTCATCGCCGAGGGCACAGCTGCCACCACCAGCAAGCCCAAAAAGAAACGCAGCAATACTGCGAGCAAAAAAAAAGCCAAAGCCATGGCTGCTGAACTCCATGGTTTTGAATCAGGTAAACAGCACTACCGGTAGTATACATTTTCATAATGATTAGAAACTGGAATACATTTTTTTAACAAAGTTTTGCATGCTGTGGTGTTAAATTGCAACCCATTCAGCCCTGACACAAAATGGCAGGAGATGGACTGACCATGATAGATCAAGGGTGGTGCCAGAATAGCTTGGCACCAAGCTATTCCGGCACCGCTCTAGATTTATCATAGCCTGGTCTGTTTGTAATCCTCAAAGTACATCTCCAAAGATTTGAGAATGTTGTCCTTACTGCCCTTAGTCCTTGATATATTAATTTGTGGAACTGGTCAACAGAACAGTGGTACCAAACCAGTACTACTTTCCACTCACAGTGTTACGCATTTTGTAATGAATTCTATTTCCAAAACATATTCAGTAAACTCATACTACTTACTTACTTACGCCTGTCACCCCTACCCGGGTATAGGCCGTCGACGAGAGACCTCCAGCAACTCCTGTCCTGTGCTTCTCCTTCGATTCTACTCCAGGTGGTTCCCAGTCTCTTGATGTCTGCTTGGAGGTCTCGACGCCAGGAGTTTCTCGGCCTACCTCTTTTCCTCTTTCCCTGGGGGTTTCATGACAATGCCTGCCTAGTGATACTGGAAGCTGGCTTTCTCAGACTGTGACCGATCCATCCCCATCTTCTTCGCCCAATTTCATTCTCTGCTGTTATCTGCTCTGTTCTCTCCCAGAGTCTGACGTTGCTGATCTTCTCTGGCCAGTGGATTTTCAAAATTCTTCTAAGGCAACTGTTCATGAAGGTCTGTACTCTGTTGACTGTGGTTTTTGTCAGTCTCCATGTCTCTGCTCCATATAGGAGAACTGCTTTTACATTGGAGTTGAAAATCCGGACTTTGGTGTGTTGTGACAGCTCTCTGGAACTCCACACTTTTTTCAACTGGAGAAAGGCTGCTCTGGCTTTACCGATTCGTGCTCTGACATCTGCATCAGTGCCGCCTTTTTTGTCTATGATGCTCCCGAGATAGGTGAAGGACTCCACCTCCTCCAACGGGGTGCCAGCAAGCAAGACTGGTTCTTCCCTGGTTGCGTTCAGCCTCATTGTCTTTGTTTTCTGTTTGTGAATGGTGAGGCCCACTTGGGACGAGATGTCAGCAAGCCTCGTGGTCTTGTCCTGCATTTGTTGATGAGTGTGGGACAGTAATGCCAAGTCGTCTGCAAAATCGAGGTCGTCAAGCTGTGTCCACAGTGTCCACTGTATTCCACTTCGTCTGTGCTCTGTGGTCATCTTCATGACCCAGTCTATGGCCAGTAGGAAGAGGAACGGAGACAGCAGACACCCCTGCCTGACACCAGTTCTGACCTGGAGCTCTCTGGTGAACTGCCCTTCGTGGATCACGCGACATGTCATGCCATCATAGCTGCTCTTGATCAGGCGGACGAGCTTTGTGGGTACACCATAGTGTCGTAGGAGTTTCCACAGAGTCTCTCGGTCCACACTGTCAAATGCTTTCTCATAATCCACAAAGTTGACGTACAGCGGGGAGCTCCACTCCAGAGACTGTTCCACGATGATGCGGAGAGTGGCGATCTGGTCTGTACATGATCGGTTCTTCCTGAATCCTGCTTGCTGGTCTCTCAGCCGGGGGTCAACGGAGCTCTTCATTCTCTCTAGGATGATCTTGTTGAAGACCTTTCCTGGTACTGACAGCAAGGAACACTTGCTGAGGTCACCTTTCTTGGGAAGCTTGATTAGGTACCCCTCCTTCCAGTCAGCTGGCATCACCTCCTCTTCCCAGATCTTTCCAAACAGTGGGTACAGCATCTCAACTGTTGTCTCTAGGTCTGCTTTCAGAGACTCCGCTGGGATGCCATCTGGCCCTGCTGCTTTGCCATTCTTCAAAAATGCCACTGCTTTTCTGATCTCTTCCCAGCTGGGTCTGTCACAGCTGATGGGTAGGTCGGTCTCTGCCGGCTGGATGTCGGGGGGGTCGGGTGGGCTAGGTCTGTTCAGTAACTCTTCAAAATATTCGGCCCATCTGTCGAGTTGGTCTGCTCTGTCTGCAATAGGCTTGCCTTCTTTGTCTTTTACTGGTCTTTCTGTATGGCCATACTTACCCGACAATCTTCTGGTAATGTCGTAGAGCTGTTTCATGTTGCCGCTGCCTGCTGCCTTTTCTGCCTCTGCTGCCAGGCTGTCTGTGTAGGCCCTCTTGTCTGCCCTGATACTCCTCTTCACCTCGCGGTTGGCTTCCGAGTATTCCCCCTGTGCCCTTACTTTGGCTGCTCTCGTGCGACTGTTGTTGACCGCTGCTTTCTTCTGCTTCCTCGCTTCTATCTTCTTCAAGGTCTGTGCCGACAGCCAGTCCTTGTGGTGGTGTTTCCTGAACCCTACAGTGTCTTTGCAGGTTGAGTTCAGCGTCTCTCTAACTGCCTTCCACTGCTGCTCTGTGGTGACCGCCTCCTCTTCATTTACTAGCTCCTGTAGCGCTTGAAACCGGTTGGACAGCACCAGTTTGAACTCTTCTCTAACTCCAGTTTCTCTCAGGAGGCCTACATTATAGCGCTGTCTTCTTGTTGTCTCTGTGCGGCTTTTCTTTAGCTTGAGCTTCATTCTTAAGGTAAGCAGATGGTGGTCTGAGGCGACATCTGCTCCCCTCCTCACTCGAACATCTTGAAGGGATCTTCTAAATTTCTTGCTAATGCAGATATGGTCTATTTGGTTCTCTGTTGTATGGTCAGGTGAGACCCAAGTTGCTTTGTGTATTCTTCTGTGTGGGAAGATGCTGCCTCCAATGACAAGTCGGTTTAGAGCACAAAAGTCTACAAACCTCTCCCCGTTCTCACTCATCTCCGAGCCTAGTCCCTGTCTCCCCATCACCTCTTCGTATCCGGTGTTGTCCTCCCCTATTTTGGCATTAAAATCGCCCATGACGATGGTGATGTCTCGCTCCGCACATTTGTCCACGGCACTCTGGAGTCGGTCGTAGAACTCTTGTTTCTCTTCCTCGTCACTGTCATTAGTGGGCGCATAACACTGGATGACATTCAGCTTGAGCTTTTTCTTGGTTCTAAAGGCTGCTGTTATAATTCTTGGCCCAAGAGGTTCCCAGCCCATCAGCGCTCTCTGTGCCACTGGTGACAGCATGAGTGCCACTCCTTCTGTATGGGGGGCATTCTCCTCTTCATGACCTGAATGCAGAATCATCTCCCCAAACTCATACTAGTTCAGAGGTAATTCCATGTCAACTATTGTTTCACATGTATTACTTTTTGTATGATATATTAATCTTAATTTGTTTCTTCAAAAACATTACCGATGACATGACTTTGTGGAAGTGTCTACTACGTGCTCAATTTTAGCCTAAGAACCCGTTGTGTTCCCACACAACCCGGGAGGCACTCGGGGACCCCCAGAGGGGCCGAGAGTTGTCTCCCGCTCCTGCCCTACCGGTTCCTGTCATGAGACCAACCAGTCTTGCTACTTCGCTTGTGCAGAGAAGAGGTGTCTGGCTTTGCTCCTGCTCTGCCTCGACCGGTCTTCGTGTTTGCCTATGCTTGTTGCCGACTTCTCTCGTGTGCTCTGCCGCCGCTTCTAGCGCTGACCTGCCTTCTCGCTGCCTGCTTCTGCTTCTTGCGCCGTTCTGGTTTTCCTCCATGCTGTGACGGGTGTATGGCGACCCTTCCCCCGGTCCCGCTTCGTCTCGGAGGTAAGGTAGCGGTAGCTACCCCCAGCCGGCCCTCGGGCAGAGAGCCGGCTGCCTTTTGGGGTTTCCTTTTCGTTGTTGTTACGGCATTTACGCCAGCTGTCGAGCTTACATTCCGGCGCCTTAGACAGCCTTCATTGCGAGTCTCCTCACGGGACTTCGCCTACCCTCTCCTTTGTTGTGCCTCGTTAGCTTACGAGTAGACTTTTTGCCTCTTAGACGCTGGTTTTTCGTAGGGCCCCCTGGCGCCCACGTTCCGTTCGTCCAGCTTAAAGGCCCTTTAGCCCTCGGAGAGTGTAGCCGCTGTTTCACGCGGGGGCTGTCACAGCGTCCGGAGTGCCTTTGTTTGCCCCTTGCCTGCTTTGCCGACCTTGCCATGCCGTTTGTGTGTTGCAGAGCCCAGCTGCTTACGTGCTCCCAATGCGGCGACTTCCAGTGGCCGACGGATGACCATGCGGTCTGCCTTCCTTGTGCTGGCTGCTCCTCGGACCACCTTTGTAATGTCTGTGCGGCCTGGCCTGAAATGCTATGGTCAGACCTCTGGAGTTTTTACCGGCGAGAGCGACCACAGCCAGCTACCTCACACCCGGCACCGGTTTCCACTCCTGCCGCCCTTACTGTAGCGACCGCCCCTTCCTGCCCTGGCCTCACGGAACGGAATCCTCGTCGGGTGTCTACCTTGTCAGCTGACCAGAGGACTGCCACTGCTGCCACGCCCGCTGACCCTTCCGGAGGGTCTGTTTGCCGGCACAGCGCCCGCCTCACTGAGCCCGGCCTGCAGCAGAGTGCCCCGAGCCGTCCCACGTTGACCGGCCATCCTCACAAGTCTCTCCCCGATAAGCCTGCTGATCCTTCCGGAGGATCTGTACGCCGGCACAGCACCTGCCTCACTGAGCCCGGCCAGCAGAGACGTCAGCCTCAGGCTGCACGACACAGTCGCGCCCCCGACTCCTCCCGTTCCACAGTTAGTTCGAGACACTCGCGCTCGCCCCTCGAGCGCCGTCAGAAAGATCGTTCCTCCCACCGGGATCGTTGCCGCTCCCCCCGCCCCTCCTCTTCGCGTTCGCGCTCGCTCTCGCGCCGTTCGACGCGTTCGCCTTACCGCCACCATCATCGGCCCTCCTCCCCTTGTCGGCCCCCCCTTGCCACGCCCCCCCTCCGGCCTTTCGCCGTCCACGTTCCCGACTTCGTTCTCGCTCGCCGGACAGGACCCTTCCTCGCTCCGACTCGCGTTCGCCGCATTGTCCGCCGGCACTGTCGTCGCTTCCTGCTCGTTCCCGTGCTTCCCGCGGGATCTCAGACGGTTCCCTGCCTACGCTTCGGTCTTCGGCTGTCACGGCCACCCGTCCGCCTTCTCGCCGCCCTCTGGAGGAGGAGACCCTTAGTTTGCTGCCCGAGGACTCGGTCTCGGCCCTGTTTGACGAGGATAGTCGCTCCCTCTCGCCCACTGACTTTGATGACGCTGCCCCCTCGGCTCTTCCATCTTCTTCCCGTGCGGAGACCCTCTTAGCCTTGGACGAAGCGGCCAGGATCATCGCGGCGACGTTACCAGCTGACGCTTGCCCAGCCTCCCCCCCCCCCCCCCCAGAAGAGGAAGGTCTCCGCCTTCGTGGATGCGGAGCGTCAGGTCAAGAGATTCAAGTCGCTTCCCCAGCCGCCCGGCTTTCAGGAGCTGCGAGATGCCTTCTCGGCTCACCTTCAACTTGCCACGTCACGCGAGCCTTTGTTTTTCTCCGATCGTCGCTGGCCGGCCGGCCTGGACATTGCCTTCCGTCGGGACTGGTATGCCGGCCATTCCCAGGCTTTCTCCATCTCTCTCCCTGCTGTGGACCCCCCGGCCTTGTCTCAAGCTGGCGGCCCCGCCCTCCTCCGACGTTCCCTCCCCCGCGGCCTGGATAAGACGGCGTCCCTGCTCCGGAACACCTTAGCCTGCACCGGTTTCCTTGAGCTCCTCACCCAAGCCCTGATCCGTCGTGTGGAGGACTCCTTTGCGCCCTGCTGTCACGCCCCTCCTAGGTGATTTGCTGGCCTTAGCGGAGGTCGCCAACTGCGCCGCCTACCACTCGTCGGTCAACGCTATGGCTGCAGTGGCGAATTGTGATTTGATGCGTCGAGACGCCCTCCTGCTTGCCTGCCGGGGGATGCCTCCTGAGCTGCGCGTGCAGCTTCGTCATGCTCCGCTGGGTGGGCCCCTACTACTGTTCGGCGACACTTGGTCCTCGGTTAGAGCCTCCAACCCCGACCGCTGGCCCTGCAGTGCCCCCCCTCCCCGCCGCTTTCCGTCCTCCCGCCAGGCTAGGGGTCGCGCCTCGCGGACGTCTAGACCCGCTGCCTCCTCAGCCCCCGCTTTGGCCCCCGGGCGGGTCCCCTCCTTTGGCCGTCCTAGACCCTCCAGGTCCCGTGCTCCCGCTTGGCCCCGTCCTGCCCGGCGACCTGGTCGCGGGCGGGCCGCCTGACTGCCCCCCGCCCCTGCCCCCGCCGACCTCCTCGGGGTCTCCGGTCGGCAGGAGGCTAGCGCTCTTTCACAACGACCCCTGGATTTGCGCCACTATCTCAGACGGCCTCCGGATCGCCTTTCGCAGTCCGCCACCCTTGCGCCGCTCCCCCCTGTGGGCCGAGATCCCCAGCGACCCGCTGAAGGCCTCCGCCCTGCGGGGCGAAGTCTCCTCCCTTTTGAGGAAAGCCGCCACGGAGGTTGTCCGACACCCGGACTCCCCAGCCTTCTACAGCCGCCTGTTCGTCGTCCCGAAGCCTGGAGGGAGATGGCGACCGGTTATCGCTCTCTCGGCGCTGAACAAGTATATTACGGCCCCCTCTTTCCGGATGGAGACTGCCCGAGCCCTGAAAGCCGCAGTCCAGCCTCTAGACTTCGCAGTCAGCTTGGACCTTTCCGATGCGTACCTGCATGTTCCGATGCACCAGGCCTCCAGGAAGTTCCTCCGGTTTGCGATCGACAGTGTGGTCTACCAGTTTCGCACGCTCCCTTTCGGACTCAACCTCAGCCCTTGGGTATTCACTCGTCTGATGGACGCCGTAGTCGCCAAGGCCCGACAGTCCTCCTCCAGTCCGACGTCGAACTACCTAGACGACCTCCTCCTACGCAACCAGTCGGAGGCCATGCTCGCGACGGACAGGGATGCGCTGCTGCACCTCCTGGCACACTTGGGCTTCCTGGTCAACGAGGGCAAGTCGGATCTCGCTCCTTCCCGCCGCTTTGTGCACCTGGGCATGGAATTTGCGACCGACCTCAACAGGGTGCGCCTTCCTGCACCTCGGATTCAGAAGATTACGACCCTAGCCGGCCAGTTAGCACGGGAAGACGCAGCCTCCGCCAGAGTCTGGCTTCAGCTTCTGGGCTTGTTGAACGCCGCAGCGGACCTTATTCCCCTAGGTCGTCTCTACTCCCGGCCGATACAGCTGCATCTCCTTCTGCATTGGCGCCCGGCTTCCGACGACTTAACGACGTTGGTTCCGGTCCCTCAGATGTTGCTTCCTCATCTTCATCGGTGGTCCGACTCCTCTTGGCTAGCGTCGGGAGTTCCCCTGGCCTCTCCTCCACCCCAGACCTCCCTTTGTGTCGACGCGAGCCTCACCGGGTGGGGCGCTCATCTCCTTCCTCGGTTCCTCTCGACGTCTGGCCCCTGGCCCTCAGACTTAGCGCACTCTCACATCAACTGGCTGGAGATGCAGGCCGTCTGGCAAGCCCTTCAGTTCTGGGAGGATCTCCTCCGACACCAGGAGCTGCTCGTTCTCTCGGACAACACGACGGTGGTGGCTTACATCCAGAAACAAGGTGGCACACGCTCCCCCGACCTTTGTATGCTCCTCTACCGGATGATGCGTTGGTGCGAGGACCGGGACATTTCCCTTCGGGCCCGACACATTCCCGGACACCTCAATGTCTTGGCCGACTCGCTGCGGCCAGCTCTTACACATGGAATGGACCCTTCGGCAGGACATCTTTCGGATGATCTGCGCCCGTTGGGAGACTCCCCAGATCGACTTGTTCGCCGCAAGGTGGAACCGTCAGCTTCCCCTCTTTGTCTCCCCGATTCCCGACCCCCTTGCCTGGGCTGTCAATGCGCTCTCCATCCCTTGGGAGGGCCTTGTGGCCTATGCTTACCCCCTGATGCTCCTCGTACCCAAAGTCCTCCTCAAGCTGCGGGGCTGCTCGGCGGTCCTCCTGTTAGTCGCACCGTTCGCCTGGAACCGCTCCTGGACCACCGACCTTATCAGCCTTGCCACGGGACCCCCCCCCCCCCCCCCCCCCCTACTGCTTCCCACCCCTCGCACCATGCTCAAGCAACCGCGCCAGCCGCTGTTCCACCCTTGCCCGGAGCGGCTCCTCCTTCACGCCTGGAGGTTGTGCGGCAAGCCCTCGGAGCTAGAGGCTTCTCGAGTGCTGCAGTGGAGGCGATCACTTCGGCCCGCAGACCCTCGACCATTCTAGTCTACGAGGGAAAGTGGCGAGTCCTGTATTCCTGGTGCTCCGACCACGGCCTGACCCCCACGGAACTGACTAATCCTCAACTTGCGGACTTTTTTCTCTGGCTCTTCCGAGACTAAGGCCTAGCCCCCATCACTGTGAGAGGTTACCTGTCCATGATCACTGACACTTTTCGACACCTCGGTCACCCAGACCTGGGCGCCTGCAAAGACCTGGCCGACCTTATGGGACACTTCGGCATCCAGCGCCCGACTCACCGCTCACTCCTCCCCCGCTGGGACCTACCCTGGGTGCTAACGTGGTTGAATTCCGCCCGATTCGAACCCCTACCTTTGGCCCGTTTCGCAGACGTGACACGCAAGACGTGTTTCCTGCTGGCCCTTGCTACCGCCTCACGGGTGTGCGAGCTACACGCGCTTTCGGCGCGTCCTACCTGCCTACAGTTCCGAGCGGACGGGTCCGTCCAACTACTCACTGACCCTGCCTTCCTTGCCAAGAACAGGTCTCCTCTGACCGCGCCTCAGGTTATCACCTTACGGCTGCTAAGAAACAACTCTCTGTCCCAGGAGACCAGGCAACAGGATCCCGTGCGCGCCCTTAGAGTTTATCTGCGTCGATCTAAAGCCTTCCGCAGAGGACGTTCGCGCCTCTTCCTACCTCTGAGACCCAGCAGGAATGACATAACAGCCCAGACGATCTCTTCCTGGCTCCGCTGGGTCATACGCTCCGCCTATCAAGATCTCTCCCCGCAGGGGGCGAAGAGGCTGCACATACGCGCACATGAGGTACGAGCCATGGCCACGAGCGTCGCGTTTGATCGAAACTGCGCTGTCAAGGACATCGTGGCAGCCGTGGGCTGGAAGACTGAATCTGTATTCGCCCGCTTCTACCTCAGGGACCTGGCAGGCCAGCGAGAGAATCTCGCTCTGGTGGGGGACATCGCCGTGGCACAACACTCCCTCCCGGCGCCACCGGCGCCATAGGTATGCACTTCGCTAAAATTGTCGGGAGTTTTGCGACTTGGAGGACGGCGCTGTTTTACCCCTAGGGAGTTTATTTTGCGGCACCCTCCTCCTCATCGCAATTTTTCCACAAAGTCATGTCATCGGTAATGTTTTTGAGGAAACAAATTCATTTTTCTCTAAAAGGTATTTTTTCGAAAAATACTTGCCGATGACATGACTCAGAGGACCCTCCCACCTGCCCCGCTTGCCGCTTTCGAGCGAAGTATCTGACTGGTTGGTCTCATGACAGGAACCGGTAGGGCAGGAGCGGGAGACAACTCTCAGCCCCTCTGGGGGTCCCCGAGTGCCTCCCAGGTTGTGTGGGAACACAACGGGTTCTTAGGCTAAAATTGAGCAAGTAGTAGACACTTCCACAAAGTCATATCATCGGATAAGTATTTTTCGAAAAAATACCTTTTAGAGAAAAATGAATTTTTAATTTGTGCAGATGATGGTGCTACAGCACCGCCTGATGGCGATCTCGCCACTCTGGCAGCCAAACTTCAGCGTAGTTCTGGTGTCACTGGCAGCAAGAAAAAATCTTCCAAAAAATTACAGGAACAAGCAGCTCAGGTACATATCACCTGCTAGCACTTGTATGACCAGATCAATGCTGCATGGTCAAATTTAATGAGCAATATCATCAAGTCATGAGTTTGTTTTGTCGATGCAAAAAGGGATGGCATTGGGTAATAGACAGAATATAAATGATTTGTTATTTTGCCTTTAAATTGTCAATGACACAGGAAAGATGGCAGCCAGAGTTTAATATAAAATAATTTACTCTCTCACCAAAGCAAAAGAATATATATACACGACCATTTAACCACTCATACATAAATAATGTATACATCGGTGTTCCCCAAAACGCACACAGCTCTGCATCTATTACGCACATAAATATGAAAAGGACGCATAGCTTTCCAGTCTGTATGTCCGAAGGATGCACACAAATCATAGCACACAAGCTGCTATCAAAAGTGCTCGCACACATGCAAAACCAGGCTTGCCGCACAAATGCTTTTCATATGAACTCGTTTCGGCAAACCGCTTCGGAGTTCTGAAATCTGATTGGCCATTAGCAGTGAGCTGACGTATTATTTTCAGCGATTGGCTGAAAGTGAACCCTGACAGAGAGCAAAGAAACGGAGAAAGTAGCTGACTGAGAATGAGGTGAAAGTTAAAGACAATTTCATATATGCCAGCAAATTTTGCGAAGACGTTCAATGAAGGGACCCTCAGTTTTGACCAAAGGACTGTTGAATTTTCTGGCAGAGGGTCCCAGGGACCCTTAGTTTAGAAACAAATGGGAAACACAGTACATGTAACAATGAAACTAAACAGCAGTGACTGGCCAAAAGGAGGGCACGAGGGTTTTACACAGCTGCTCTCTGGCCACCCTACAATGCTGTAACATGGTAACCAGCAAGTCTGACACAGACTTCGAATTTGCAGCACGAGCAGAGAAATAAGCACATGCAATCACGTCAGTTTGAGAGCTCCTGCAAAAAGGGCTTTGATGCACGTGCACGCAGGAACCAAAAGGACAGAAGATGAAGCAAACTTGTGACTAAAACTTCAGGCACATTTAAAAAGAAAACTGGCTGAGGCAACCTGTTAAGTCTACAGTTACAAACCTGTTCACAAGAACAATACTTTAACTCTTTGCCTACTAAGTAACTTTTCTGTATTATGTACTCTTACTTACTTATTTACGCCTGTCACCCCTCCCAGGGTATAGGCCGTCAACGAGAGACCTCCAGCGACTCCTGTCCTGTGCTTCTCCTTCGATTTTACTCCAGGTGGTTCCCAGTCTCTTGATGTCTGCTTGGAGGTCTCGACGCCAGGTGTTTCTCGGCCTGCCTCTTTTCACCTTTCCCTGGGGGTTCCATGACAATGCCTGCCTAGTGATACTGGAAGCTGGCTTTCTCAGACTGTGACCAATCCATCTCCATCTTCTTCGCCCAATTTCATTCTCTGCTGTTATCTGCTCTGTTCTCTCCCAGAGTCTGATGTTGCTGATCTTCTCTGGCCAGTGGATTTTCAAAATTCTTCTAAGGCAACAGTTTAAGAAGATCTGTACTCTGTTGACTGTGGTTTTTGTCAATCTCCAAGTCTCTGCTCCATATAGGAGAACTGCTTTTACATTGGAGTTGAAAATCAGGACTTTGGTGTGTTGTGACGGCTCTCTGGAACTCCACACTTTTTTCAACTGGAGAAAGGCTGCTCTGGCTTTACCGATTTGTGCTCTGACTTCTGCATCAGTGTCACCTTTTTTGTCTATGATGCTCCCGAGATAGGTGAAGGACTCCACCTCCTCCAGTGGGGATGCCAGCAAGCAAGACTGGTTCTTCCCTGGTTGCGTTCAGCCTCATTGTCTTTGTTTTCTGTTTGTGGATGGTAAGGCCCACTTGGGACGAGATGTCAGCAAGCCTCGTGGTCTTGTCCTGCATTTGTTGATGAGTGTGGGACAGTAAAGCCAAGTCGTCTGCAAAATCGAGGTCGTCAAGCTGTGTCCACAGTGTCCATTGTATTCCACTTCGTCTATGCTCTGTGGTCCTCTTCATGACCCAGTCTATGGCCAGTAGGAAGAGGAACGGAGACAGCAAACACCCCTGCCTGACACCGGTTCTGACCTGGAGCTCCCTGGTGAACTGCCCTTTGTGGATCACGCGACATGTCATGCCATCGTAGCGGCTCTTGATCAGGCAGACAAGCTTTGTGGGTACACCGTAGTGTCGTAGGAGTTTCCCCAGAGTCTCTTGGATCACGCTGTCAAATGCTTTCTCGTAATCCACAAAATTGGCGTACAGCGGGGAGCTCCACTCCAGAGACTGTTCCACGATGATGCGGAGAGTGGCGATCTGGTCTGTACATGATCGGTTTTTCCTGAATCCTGCTTGCTGGTCTCTCAGCTGGGGGTCAGCAGAGCTCTTCATTCTCTCCAGGATGATCCTGTTGAAGACCTTTCCTGGTACTGACAGCAAGGTGATTCCTCTGTAGTTGGAACACTTGCTGAGGTCGCCTTTCTTGGGAAGCTTGATTAGGTACCCCTCCTTCCAATCAGCCGGCATCACCTCCTCTTCCCAGATCTTTCGAAACAGTGAGTACAGCATCTCTACTGTTGTCTCTAGGTCTGCTTTCAGAGACTCCGCTGGGATGCCATCTGGCCCTGCTGCTTTGCCGTTCTTCAAAAATGCCACTGCTCTTCTGATCTCTTCCCGGCTGGGTCTGTCACAGCTGATGGGTAGGTCGGTCTCTGCTGGCTGGATGTCTGGGGGGTCGGGTGGGCTGGGTCTGTTCAGTAACTCTTCAAAATACTCGGCCCATCTCTTGAGTTGGTCTGCTCTGTCTGCAAGAGGCTTGCCTTCTTTGTCTTTTACTGGTCTTTCTGTATGGCCATACTTGCCCGACAATCTTCTGGTAATGTCGTAGAGCTGTTTCATGTTGTCGCTGCCTGCTGCCTTTTCTGCCTCTGCTGCCAGGCTGTCTGTGTAGGCCCTCTTGTCTGCCCTGATACTCCTCTTCACCTCGCGGTTGGCTTCCGAGTATTCCTCCTTTGCCCTTGCTTTGGCTGCTCTCGTGCGACTGTTGTTGACAACTGCTTTCTTCTGCTTCCTCACTTCTATCTTCTTCAAGGTCTGTGCCGACAGCCAGTCCTTTTGATGGTGTTTCCTGAACCCTACAGTGTCTTTGCAGGTTGAGTTCAGCGCCTCTCTAACTGCCTTGCACTGCTGCTTTGTGGTGACCGCCTCCTCTTCATTTACTAGCTCCTGTATCGCTTGAAACCGGTTGGACAGCACCAGTTTGAACTCTTCTCTCACTCCAGTCTCTCTCAGGAGGCCTACATTATAGCGCTGTCTTCTTGTTGTCTATGTGCGGCTTTTCTTTAACTTGAGCTTTATTCTTAAGGTAAGCAGATGGTGGTCTGAGGTGACATCTGCTCCCCTCCTCACTCTAACATCTTGAAGTGATCTTCTAAATTTCTTGCTAATGCAGATATGGTCTATTTGGTTTTCTGTAGTATGGTCAGGTGAGACCCAAGTTGCTTTGTGTATTCTTCTGTGTGGGAAGATGCTGCCTCCAATGACAAGTCTGTTTAGAGCACAAAAGTCTACAAACCTCTCCCCGTTCTCACTCATCTCCCCTAGTCTCTGTCTCCCCATCACCTCTTCGTATCCGGTGTTGTCCTCCCCTATTTTGGCATTAAAATCGCCCATGATGATGGTGATGTCTTGCTCCGCACATTTGTCCACAGCACTCTGGAATCGGTCGTAGAACTCTTGTTTCTCTTCCTCGTCACTGTCATTAGTGGGCGCATAACACTAGATGATGTTGAGCTTGATCTTTTTCTTGGTTCTAAAGGCTGCTGTGATAATTCTTGGCCCAAGAGGTTCCCAGCCCATCAGCGCTCTCTGTGCCACTGGTGACAGCATGAATGCTACACCTTCTGTATGGGGGGCATTCTCCTCTTCATGACCTGAATACAGAATCATCTCCCCACTTAACAGCCTTTTCTGGCCAGACTGCGTCCATCTGGCTTCAATGATACCTAGCGGGGAAAGGTTGTACTTTTGCATTTCCGCTGCTATCTGGGCGGCCTTGCTGCTCTGGTACATGTCTTGACATTCCATGTGCCCATGGTTGTGTCCCTGGATAGAGAGAGGCGGCTCGGTCCTGTGGCTTCCGAAGACTTCCGGCTTTCACCACAGGATGTCATAAATCTTCTGGTAGAAGAACCTTCCTCCTCCAGGAAAGAAATTGCTGTTTGTCTTTTCGTTGGCGTTTTTGTAGCTATTTCCTTATTTGCAGGGTGGGGAAGCTACCCCCACAGCCAACCCCCTTACTAGGAGGACCAGGGGTTTTCTATCGGGGTCACCTTCCCTTAGACCATGTTGGTTCACAGCACCTTATTTCATTCGGTGCACCCCTCTCGCGAGGGACCCCCTATCCACCACCCAGGGGACACGCCTCAATGCCATATGGTCCCAGCGCGAGGATTATGTACTCTACCACTAAGTAATCTTGATCTGGTGCGCGTGCCAAGTAACGGCTTGTAATTCAGTGTTAAAAATAGCCAAGCACACGCACTGCGAATGAACCTTAGCTGGCCGGATCTTGCCAAACATAGTGTGCTAAACTGCTATGGGAAGCTGTCTTGCGGCGGCTGGAGCTGCCAGCCATAGGCAAAGAGTTTAAAAATATGAAGAAATTATTAATGTTTTGCGTAACACATAAGACACATGTAGGTGAAATACTAACTTTGTTGTACATTTACATATTGTTTACACCAACTTTGTCATCCTTATTGTTTCACTCAGCGTGCAAACTTGCAGAACAAGAAATCCAAGAGGCCACCCAGACGAGCACCCACAGCTTACATGTTGTACTGTAACTCACAGAGACCCAAAGTTGTGGCAGAGAGCCCAGGCATTGGTGAGTTCATCCCATCTCTTTGCCTGTCAAATTAGGTATGTGCAATTGCTATCATTTTTTTCAAATATTTATCCAAATGTACCCCTTCTTGCCCATGTATTTGTACTATATAAGTTTAACGTTTGTTGTATCGGTGGCTGCATGCACAGTAGGGTTAAAAAAGACACTGCAACAGAAAGCTGAGAAACCTGCTATCTTTTTAGTCTACCGTATTGAAAATGAGGTGGACTTTGAAATGGGGCTGGCCTTAGCGTGTTCAGTAGCTAGTACCAGTACGCGATTACAAGGGTGGGCACGTGTCAAACTGAACCTGTGCAGTAACAAGATAAAATTATGTCATGTCTAGCCATGCTAGCATTGCTGTTGAACGCAAATCTAGCGCCAAAGCACGTATGCGTGTATGTATGTGACAGCGACTAGAGCCCGCGTTTTGGATGGCCAAGCTTGAAACTTTAGGATATTGTTTTTAAAACAATTATCTCAAAGTAGTTTTTTTTTAAATTTTTATTAGAATACACATTGACCAGAAAATGACTGTTTCACAAAAATTGGTTGATCCGCATTTAAGTCCGTAATTGTTCTTATTCTTACTAAAAGATATTTTGCACATAGCTAGATTAAAGGAAGACATTGAATGAGTTTGTTAGCCAGCATTATACCTCTTTAACATTTTGAGTGATAATTAATTCATTTTTGCAAGTTTTGGAACCACATTTCACTCCCACCAGCACTGGAAGAGGCTGCATGGAAGAGACCATTGACAGTAACATAAAAGTGCTTACCATGTCAGGGTTATATAATAATTGTCCCTAACTGACACAAAGCACCAGCCTGTCGGTGTTATACATGTGTATGAGCTGATGCAAGGCTCTCCCTCTCTGACAATTTGATTTAGGATGACATTCTCTCTCTATTTGTTATTATATCTGCAAATATATAATTGGAAAAAGTGTGAAAATGCGTGCAAGCTCATATACTGAGCCACTTTTGAAACTCACCACACAGAAAAACACGCAACATCAATAGAAAAACCATAAGAAAAAACTTCAGACTGGTTTTTAATGACTGATAACGTGAACATGAAAATGAAAACAGTTTTTGAAAGGAATCATGAGCAGAGTTTGCCGGAGTGCGCAAGGGTCAAAATTACAGTTCCACAATTTATTGAAAGAAGGGGTTTGGTCTTTAATACCTTGTGTGGCCACCTACAGCAGCAATGCAGGCTATGCAGTGCCGCCACATCGAAGCCACGAATCGCTGGAAGAATGGCTGACGCAGCTGATTCCACTCTTCCACCAGGGCCTGCGTCAGTTCCGGTGCGGTTTGAGGAACATGGATGTGCTGCATTACTCTGCGTCCCAATTCGTCCCATGTGCGCTCAATAAGTGCCAGCTGGCGACATACATTTAATATTCTGTTTAGTTTGTTTTTTCACAAGCAGTGCAGGCACGTCCTGAGAAAGTCTTGTTGCTGTCGGGACGTTAAGCAGTGTACAATCAACCATATCCGGGGAAAGTAGTGCTCTGCACCAGATGGCTGCATCAAGCATTCTCTCTTGCATTTTTGCCTTTTCTGTCAGTCTTTTGGATATTTACCTGCTTGATTTTGTACCTACATTTTCGTCTTGAAATGCTCGTTGTGGTGGTGTGTTTTGTTTGTCATAATTCTAAGAACTTGTGCAGATATTTACAGAAGATGGTAAAACCTTCATTTTCTAGACTGAATCAATGCCTGCAGTACATCAACTGAACTCTACTCAGTGGCCAGTGTCAGCAGTGTTTGCAGCACTGAACAATGGTGTTGCCTGTGTGTGTACTCCTGACAATAGTGTTTGTGACCTGGCCTAGTTTCATCTGGCCTCCCAGTGTATACACTATGGAAGTGTGGTATGCTGCTAAAGGAATTTCTGCCTCACACAAAGTGTTACAGGGCGCCAAGATGCATATATACCAAACTGGAATACCTTGGGATACTGGCTAAACCAGGACGCAAGCGTGACAGTAGAGGTGGCAAGTTACTCTTTGAGTGCTCTCAACATGCGGTCCACCCCAGGGTCCTGCCCTCAGGGTCTATGCCACCAACCCGGGGACAGCCTGCTGTATCCTCACTCCACCTTCCCACTCTTCATACCCCTCCTTTCTCTTCATGCCACTTTATTCAGCGGATCGTTGGGGACTCACTAATATCGCCTCTTCAGGGGCAGTCTATGGTGTCATCGTCATCGCCACCCCAGGCGCAGACTTCACTGCCTCACTCGCCACCCTATGGACAGACTTCACTGCCTCCATCGCCACCCCAGAGGCAGCCTGTGGTGTCATCGTCATCACCACCCTGGGGGCAGACTTCACTGCCTCACTCATCACCCCAGAGGCAGCCTGTGGTGTCATCGTCATCGCCACCCCAGGGGCAGATTTCACTGTCTCACTCGCCACCCCAGAGGCAGCCTGTGGTGTCATTATCATCGCCACCCCAGGGGCAGACCTCACTGCTTCACTCGCCAACATCGCCACTCCAGGGGCAGTCCATGGTGACATCATCATCACCACCCTAGTTGCAGACTTCACTGCCTCACTCGCCACCCCAGGGACAGACTTCACTGCCTCAATCGCCACCCCAGAGGAAGCCTGTGGTGTCATTGTCATCGCCACCCCAGCGGCAGACTTTACTGCCTCACTCGCCACCCCAGGGACAGACTTCACTGCCTCAATCGCCACCCCAGCGGCAGCCTGTGGTGTCATCGTCATCGCCACCCCAGGGGCAGATTTCACTGCCTCACTCGCTGCTCCAGGGGCAGCCTATGGTGCCATCGTCACCGGCACCCCAGGGGCCGCACGCACGGCTGTTTCAGTTTGGCCACTTAGTTTGTTCCAGGCGAGCCGAGAAACTGGGTCACAAGTCGTGCTCGCGCGCTGCCTCAGCGAGGAGGTGTCTCAGCTGTCAGGCTAGCTGATAAGCGGGCTTCCCGCTAGGCACAGTACAACAGGGAAAATGACTACCTTTTGTTTTTCATGACTTTCTTATTTACCGTTCAAGTGTGTGATGCAAAACTTTGTTTGTTTAAAAGCGGACATTCTACCCAACACACTGACACCAAACACACTATAGTTGTGACAAACCAGTAGCCGGCAGGATAAGATGGAAATAAAGAGAGAAAAAAAAGATTTCACTGTCTGTGTAGTGTTTTTTCACAAAATAGATGAAGTTCCAACATCAATAACACAAATACAATACAAACTACATCAAAACGGACTTGCATGTGCTAGAAGTAACATGCCTAGAGTAAGTATGACTTACCAGGTCAGAGATACCGTGAAAGAGACCGGAGAGCGGAGGGTGATAATAAGGTCACTGTTAGTGCCAGTACTCTCACAGGCACATAGCAGTAGCATGAATCTGTCAAACCTGGACACAGTTCTTTGGCACTATTTTCAGTTTTACTCAAACGCCCTACAGCAGGAGATGGATCGACCATGGTATTTCAAGGGTAGTGCCAGATAAGCTTGGTGACATCAAGCACAAAGCTAATCTGGCACTACCCTTGAATTATCATGATTAATCCATCTACTACAACTGTTACTCAGTCGTTCAGTAGATGACACCTCCAAAATTTGGGAAATGCAGCCGTGGTATTAAACGGGTTAAAGAAAATTGTTGTGTGGTAAACAAGATGATCTCACTCTTGGATAGTTTCTCGGGATGAAAATGTTTATCTGGAAAAGTCTGCTTTGAACATGAACGGACCACAACAGAATAAAGAAATTCAATACACCTATGCACATTAGTCTGCTTGGCACACCAAAACCTCCTCCAACAGCAACTGAGACCAACTTTGTGATTAAGAAATAAAAGATTAGCTTAATAAATGTCTGACAGAAAGCGGTAGAAATTCGATAGTGTGATATAAAAAAAACGACACACTGCCGCGCGTGTGTGTGACGACAGCATAAAAATCACCTGCTTCCATTTACTCTTTTCTTTTTTTCACATGTGGCATGACTGAGTACAGCACAGGTGACACTAGTGCCATGTGTTAGACATGCGTAATTTGAGTTTCTCTGCTTCCGTTAAGAAGCTGTATGGCCTGCTCTTTAGAATGTTTATTGTTGCATGCGTCTCTTCGCCTCCCTTCTCACCATGGAGTTCCAGTCCAAAACCCCATTGTGCGATAAAGTCTGCACAGTGGCACTCAAGTATGTGTTGTTTTGGGATTATCTTTACTGCTGGAAAGTTGGTTCTAAAGAAGATCATGTAGTTGTCAATGCTGTTTTTGATTTCTTGCATGCCAACACCTGTCCTGATGATTGGTAGTTTATGTGAAACATTCTTGTGAACTTTGGAATACAGTTCATTAACTTAAGCGTTTTGAACTTGGAGGATATATCATCTGCTTTTGCATGTAGGTTGTGGTCATCTGTTATCTTTACTGTGTTGGTGAGAACACTGTCACTGATATCACTGTAGACATCAGGCCTCACTGAGATAACGATGACAGTGGTTCCCAACATGAAATAGGCCTGCATGTATGTGGCCTGTTTTTGTCATACCTTTTTCTTGACCTCCTTCCACATATTCAACACAGAGAATTGAGTCTATATTCATGGACACTGACAGTATGTGAGGTGTCCTCCATTTTCACAATCTACACCATTTAAATTGATGCAAACTCTCACATAAACATACGTTACAACTGATAATAGGTCCTGTAGCTAGAAAGGGACTAAACTAAAAGTCACGTTCATTTAGCAAGCACTCCGACGTCACAAATGCAGAAAACGCACAAGAGAGTATGACATATATTCCCGTGACTGACTGCCTGAATGTTTTTATCCCGCTATAAAACTTTACAACAAGAATCTTTAGTTGTGGATGAAACTAATGCTAATAGCAAGGAATGCGGCATCTTGGATACCACTTGACTTCTGGCTATCGTCTGTCAGTGTCTTCTCTGCTCCCAGGGGCCTCTTGGCCTCTTACAAACCAGACCATTAATTAATGTCAGTGGGCCGTATGTCTCTGTCTGCAGCCTTGTTAACTTAACTATGTACAAAAGATGTAATGTCTGACTAAGTCAAGTGCTTTGCTATAAAAGAACATTATAAAAAGACTTGATGAAGTACATGAAAGAAATGATAACATTGATCCGTGCTACTGCTCCGTCATGTCTGTGACTGAGAGTACTGGCACTAACAGTGACCTCATTATCACCCTCCGCTCTCGGGTCCCTTCCACGGTATCTCTGATCTGGTAAGTCATACTTACTCTAGGCATGTTACTTCTAGTATGCAAGTCTGTTTTGATGTAGTTTGTATTGTATTTGTGTTATTGATGTTTGAACTTCATCTATTTTGTGAAAAAACTCAACACAGACAGTGAAATCTGTTTGTTTCTCTTTATTTCCACCTTATCCTGCTGGCTACTGGTTTGTCACAACTATTGCGTGTTTGGTGTCAGTATGTTGGGCAGAATGCCCGCTTTTAAACAAAAAAAAGTTTTGCATCATACACTTGAACGATAAATAAGAAAGTCATGAAAAACAAAAGGTAGTCATTTTCCCTGCTGTACTGCGCCTAGCAGGAAGCCCGCTTATCAAACTAGCTAGCCTGACAGCTGAGAGACTCGCTGGCCTCACCATGCAAGCACTACTTGTGACCCAATTTCTCGGCTCGCCTGGAACAAACTAAAGGGCCAAACAGCCGTGCACGCCCTACATCACTCATCACCTTCGGGGCAGCACTCACTGCCTCACTCACCAACCCAGGGGCAGTCTATGGTTCCATCATCATTGCCACCCCAGGGGCAGTCTTCAGTGTCTAACTCAAGTGGCATTCTACACTGCCTCGGTTATCACCCCTGGGGCACTTTGGGGTGCCATCGTTATGGCCACCTCAGGGACACCTGTCACGACTTCACACATCATCCCAGGCTCAGTTTTCACCTTATCATGTGTTGCTTACCATGTCCCCCTTGTGCATGCGGTCTCTGGTACTGCAGATGTCACCGGTGGTTGCATGCACAGGTGGGTTATCATCTGAAGCTGCAAGTGTATGTCAGAGGATCCCTGTGTTAGTTTCACCCCACAGGTGGAGTGTAAACAGACACAACCAAGTACGTAGAGAGTGCCTTACAAAGTGGTTACTGTCCACCCTAGTCCTGATGTCCTGGCATCTGCAGACTCTCACCACCTGAAAGTGTCCTTACTTTAATGCTCAGTCATGCAGGAACGTAGCCACTGAGATTCATGATCTCATCATTGACAATGACCTTGACATTCTTCTGCTGGTTGAGACATGGCTAAAAGACCAAGGTGATGAGGCGTTTATAGCTGCTATGACACCTTCAGGCTTCAAAACTGTGTCATTTCCCCATGCTGGACGTCGGGGTGGTGGAATTGCTGCCATCCACAGGAACTCGCTAGAGGGTTTTGTCAAGGTGAGCAAACCTACCTTCACATCATTTGAAACTTTGGTCATGCACTTGTGCTATCAGAATGCCTCGGCGTGTCTTGCATGCATCTACCGCCCGCCACCTAGCAGGGCAAATAAGCTAACCACACATACTTTTCTTAAGGAATTTCCTGACTTCTTGGACTTGGTGATCACTAGAAAATGTGAGACAATTATCACAGGTGATTTTAACTTTCACCTTGATACTGACAACTGTGAGGTGCACCAGCTGAAGCAGCTTTTCACCGATCGTAATTTAGTTCAACTTGTCAGCATGTCAACTCACCGCTGCGGCCATACTTTAGATGGAGTCCTGGTTGGGGAGGGAACTAACATTGTTAACCACCTCTCTGTCGATGACACTGTCCTCTCCGATCACAAGATTGTCTCCTGCACATTGAGACTCACCAAGCCTCCTCGTCCTAAAGTTCTGATAACATCCAGGAACTTAATGTGTCTGATTTTAAAGCAGATGTTAAACTAGTGGAATCCTCTCTGGCTGACTGTCCAAATGATGCTCTCATGGAGAACTACAAGTCGCTTCATAATGTCCTTGATTGCTACGCGCCCCTCAGGTTCAGGCGTATAACGTCACGTCCGTCCACTCCGTGGATCACTGATACCATCAGAGACAAGAAGCTTGAACGACGTAGACTTGAGCGCCAGTGGCGGGCTAGTTGGCTCACAATCCATCGTGAGCTCTACACACGCCAGCGTAACCATGTCAAGTCAGTGGAACAGGCTGCCCGAAGGGAATTTTACAGTGCTAGAGTCTCCAGCTGTTCTTCTACTTTCTAGCAAGCAGTTGTATTCAGCATGCAATGAGCTGCTTGGTAAACAGAAAGGGCCTGCACTTCCTACTAACATACCTGCAGCTGAACTACCTGACAGGTTCTGTGTGTACTTTGATGATAAAATCAGCAAAATTCGGGATGACCTTGACGTCAGGGCTGGCAACGCAATGTTTCATTCATTTGATGGTGTTTGTCTGTCAGAATTCTGTCCTGTAACAGAGCAGTTTGTGTCTGAACTCATCACCAAATCCCCATGTAAATCATGTGTGCTTGACCCACTTCCCACAGATTTACTGAGAGACTGTGTGGATCTGATTCCTGCGATTACACGCATTATCAACAATTCCTTGACGTCTGGCGCTCTTCCTCCTCAGTTCAAGCAGGCTGTTGTCATACCATTGTTAAAGAAACCTGGACTAGACCAAAATGACTTGAAAAACTTTTGTCCCGTTTCCAACCTCCCATTTATTTCTAAGCTGTTAGAAAAGGCTGTCTTGCAACAGCGTTTGGATCATGTGTCAAGAAATGACCTGCTAGAGTTGTATCAGTCCTCTTACCGCAAGCATCATAGCTGTGAAACAGCTCTTCTTCATGTGACCAACAGCCTACTTACTTCTGCTGACGAGGGACGTGTGTCACTCTTGTCATTATTAGACCTGTCTTCGGCGTTCGACACGCTTGACCACAACATCCTTCTGAATAGACATAGTGTGTCTTTTGGCAACCGTGGACAAGTCCTTGACTGGTTCTCCTCATATTTGTCCGACAGGTTCCAACGTGTCATTATACAGAATTCTACTTCCGCTCCCCTCCTTCTTAGATATGGCGTACCCAAGGGTTCAGTTCTCGGACCGGTCTTGTTTTCTTTGTACACCCAGCCTGTGTCTGAGGTGATCGCTAGTAAAGGATGTGAACATCACATATATGCCGATGACACACAGCTGAAGAAAGACGCTCCTCTCAAACAGTTCCCATCTCTTCAGCATGACATGGAACAATGTATAGAAGCTGCTAAGGACTGGATGACGGACAACAAGCTAAAGCTCAATGAAGGAAAAACAGGTGCCATTATGGTAGGCACTCGCTCCAGGGTGAGTGTCTCCCACGATGAGTCCTTGGTCGTTTGTGGACAGGACATCCCTCTAAAAAATGTGTGAAGAACCTATGTGTTTACATTGACACTGTTCTGTCCATGAACGATCATGTGTCTCACCTGTCCCGCTGCTGCTATCATTATCTCAGAAGGCTTAGCTCTGTTAATGGGTAGACCATCGAAGCTGATGATGTCGTCATTGTGCATGTCTTCTATTTGTGGGTGCTGTTGTGGCTGGCCAAGCCAATCCTGGAGCCACACCTGCGAGGGCAATGGTGGCACTGGAACGTAACTGTGGGGAGATTCGACGCTGTCTTTCTGCGTGCTCTGGTGATCCGTTTGCACCGATTGTGTTCAAAGAGCGTGCAGGCTTTCCTGGTGGCGGCACGCCAGCCAGATCTGTCTTGTGCTTGTGCTTCAAGTTCCTTTACCGGGAAGACACAGTACTTGAGGCTGTCCTTAATGCAGTCTTTGAAGTGTTTCTTTGGCCGTCTTTGCTTCCTGTGGCCTTTTGAGAGTGCACCATACAGGAGTTGGCGTGGCATGCGAAAATCATCCATGGGTATGACATTACCTGTCCAGCGAAGTTGTGTCTTTAAGATCAAGGCTTCAACACTCACTAAGCCAGCATTGTCCAGGACTTCCAGGTTTGTCACCTTGTCTTGCCATTTCATGCCCATGAGTGAGCGCAGGGATCTCATGTGGAAACGTTCAAGCTGCTTGATGTACTTTCTGTACAGCGTCCATGACTCACAGCCATAGAGGAGGCTGGGGAGAACTACTGCCTTGTAGACTTTGATCTTGGTGGAGAGCTTGACGTTATTCAACACACGAGTGCGCAGACGACCCAGGGCTTAGCTGGCTTTGCTGATGCGAGCTGCAATTTCCTTGTTGATAGTACGTCAGAAGAGATGATGCTCCCCAGGTACCTGAACTGGTTGACAGTCTTCAGCTCGGTGCCTTCGATATACGCTTTGGGCGGGAGGACTCTTGTGCCTGGGGCTGGTTGGTGCAGGACCTCGGTCTTGTTGAGACTGATGGTGAGGCCAAACAGTCGAGAGGCTTCCGAGAACCTGTTGACGATGGTCTGGAGGTCAGGCTCCGTGTGCGCCATCAGTGCACAGTTATCGGCAAACAGCGCCTCAAGGATCAGTCTCTCGATGGTCTTGGTCCTGGCATTCAGTCGACGGAGGTCGAAGAGAGAGCTCTGTTAGACAGTACCTTACTGACGATGCATGTAAGCAAATTGCATGTTCACAGATTTTGTCAAGGCTTGACTACTGTAACTCTGTAATGTCAGGTATGTCGAACGATCTGCTCTACAGGCTCCAGAAATTTTAAAACCACGCAGCAAGACTTGTACTGAAAAAATCGAAGCGTGACCACATCACCCCCTTGCTTAATCAGTTTCACTGGCTTCCTGTGAAGTTCAGAATTGAATACAAAATTGCTTCCCTCGTTTTTCAGGCCTTTGATAAGACACTCCCTGCATACTTGTCCTCCAGTCTCTGTGTCTATACACCAGGCAGAGTATTGCCCTCCAACACTGACGACAGAATATTGACTATCCCCAGAGTGTCCTTAAAAACCTTTGGACAGCGGTCCTTTTCTTTCCAAGCTCCCAAAGTGTGGAATGGTCTTCCCCATGATATTCGCCATGCACGTGTCATATGGCTGTATATGCGTGGTACTGTGGTTTATTAGAGTGCGCTGTGCAGCCCAGTACCTCTGTCTTCAGCACTCGGGGTTTCTGTCGGGGTTTCCTCACCCTTAACTCCTGGTCAAAAGGCCTTTCCTGGGAGCACAGGATGGTTTGGCTTTGGAGCGTCCTTCTCCTAGATGGGTTGCCGACCAAAGCTTACGAGTCCCATCTACTCAGGTTTTTCCTCGAAGTTTTCCTTCTCGAAGGAGATCTGCCAACCAAGGCTATCGAACATCCCTGCCCGGATTTGCATAGGGTTTACTACCCTAGCCTTTGCCTCTCCCAAGGCACCCACAAGGCAGTGGGGCTATTTACCCATAGCTGGGGATCTGGTTCATGGGCATCAGCGCTTGTCCACATATCGATGGGCCTGCGTGCCGCATGTCTGGGGGCCAGACCTCCTCCGAGTCCTCTGTAGTTCAGCCCGAGTCCGTAAGGTGCTCGGTTACCGTGAGTCGCCACGAGGAGGCACTACATGAGGCTTGTTGTTGGAGAGGCTGTGTACTGGCAGGGAGAGACTGACATACTCTGCTCCCCTTTTCGCAAAACTGCTAGCCAGCGGTGGAAGCTGAAAGTGAGAGCGACAAGCACAAATGCTACACTACCACACTAGACGCATCACAACAACCATTTGACCCATGCTATGCACCATCTTTGGCCATTTTCAGGGCTAGATTAAAAACATTTTTTTTAATCTGGCCTTTGAAAGGGATTGATCAACCCTACGTTTTCCCATCAACATGTATATATCTCATCAGGCTCTTGACATGTTATGTTTATTATTTTAGTATTGTGTCAGTGTCCATGAATTATTGTGTTTTTGTACGTTGTCAGTACTTTAGTTAGTTAATTTCAGTTAGTTAGATTATCTAGATGTAAAGCGCTCTGAGCCTTTCTTTGTGGGGATATTGCGCTATAAAAGAGTTGAATATTATTATTATTATTAAAGTGAAGGCCAGGGTAAGACGTGGACGTTGTTTTGTGCCAGCAGCTGGATCATCACTCTTGCTGTATGGGGAGTGTCATCGTCCTGCAGGAAAGTGCAGATCTGTGCGTTGTCGAAACGCTGATATCACATGGTTCTGTAGGACTGCCCCGTACGTTGCAGCATTTTCAGGACTGTCAAAGATGTGCAACTGGGTGCAATAGGTCTGGCTGAAGCCTCTCCACACCATCATGCTCTGTGCACGCCACCTGTCAGCCTGATGGACACAGCAGTCGGCAAGTCTCTCTCCAGCTCGCCGCCATACCCTGAGCTTGCTATCGGCATAGGATAGGCTAAAACGGCGCTCATCCGAGAAGAGCACTCCTCACTGACGCTGGGTCCATCTAAACTGCACCTGAGCCCAGCGAAGGCGACGCTGTCAGTGTCGAGGCGTCAAAATTGGCCCCACAACAGGTCGTCTGGGATGCAGTTGTGCCACTGGAAGACAGCGCTGCACGGTTTCAGTGGATACTGGACCACGTGTGCCAAGAAGTGTTTGTGGTGTATGCGTCGCTGGCCTGAACCTGTCTCAAAGATGAAGCTGTCTGATGTAGGTGTCTTGCTGACAGGTGGTGACCCTGGGTTGCCCTGGACGAGGTTGGTCTGCAGTATCTCCAGTGTTTCTAAACCTTTCTGCTAGATGCACAGTGGTGGTATGATGACAATGTAACCGATGGTCAATCTCTCTACGGGATAAACCCGCGGCCAGCATTCCAATTGCTCTTTCTCTGTCTTGCGCATTAAGTCGCAGCATGTCTCTCTCTTACAGACAGGACCTCGCAGAACACCAGCACTCAAAGCTTTTCTGAATAGTCTAAATACACACTCTTTATTGACGGCAAGAAAAACAAATTGTGAGCGACCGCTCACCTTTGGTCGAAACAAATTCATGTTGCACGTGCTGCTCATTGACAGTGTTGCGATCATGACCTAATTTTACCCTCAGTTGTGTAATAACTCTGTATGACTTAGCCACTGCAGTATCAAAGCAAACCAGTGGCAAACAACAAAATGGCGGACATAAATAAGGTGGTGAGTTTCTAAAGTGGCTCAGTATATATATACTGGTAGAAAGGGCTTTGTGGATACGAGTCATCCCATCTTGTTCTTCTTCAGAATGGCTATGGCTACACCAGCCCACAGAACATATAACTGGCGTGAAGCACCGTATTTGTGTGTGCCATTGTGCGGATCTGGTGTGTGTGTGTGTGTGTGTGTGTGTGTGTGTGTGTGTGTGTGTGTGTGTGTGTGTGTTTGTTTTTGTGGTTGTTTTGTGGTTGTTGTTTTTTTTTTGTTGTTTGTTTTTGGGTTTTTTTGTGGGGGGATGAATTGGAAGTGTAAGCTTAGAAATAGGAACAACTCTGAATGTTCCTTAAAGACAAGATGTGGATTTCATCCCAAAGTCTACCATATTGCTTGAAGCTCAGATGCATTTATCTTTTAGGAACATTCAGGGTGGTTCATATTTTTAGGCTTATTGGGCTGATCCATTTCCCTCCTCTCTAAGCCAACCTCTGATCAACAAAAACGTCGGCGCACACAAATAAAGACGGACACACGGCGCTTCGCGCCATTAGTACACTCTGTGGGCTCGTGTAGCAACAGGAATCCATCTCCTTCTACTCTAACCCACCCTCTGATCCAAATACACTGGCACACAAAAATAAAGATGGACACACAGCAATTCCCCCCATTCATAAGCTCTGTGGTCTGGTGTAGCATAGTTATTCTGAAGAAGAATAATAGCACAAGCAGCAAAATGACGTCACTTCAAGCTTCACGTCATGGCATCATTAGTCCCACGACGCTGTGTTCATAGTGACTACTCGATGTTATACGTAACTCATCGCACTACTAACATTTGACATGTGAGAGGATCATCAACTTTATGCTTGAGAAAGAAATCGGACAGGAAGAGAGAGAGAGAACGGGAGATGCAGGCATCCATGATGCAGTGAAGAGGGACGTCACCGTTCCGGAACTGGGGATGGCCGTTGGACAGCTGAGGAGGAAAGGGTCTCCAGGTCCGGACAGCATCTCAGGCGAGATGTTACGGCACCTTGGCGGCACTGCCTTAGCAAAGCTGCTGGACATCTTTGGCCGCGGCTGGAGGGGAGGGCGGGTGCCCAGGTGCCGGAGGGGAGCCGGGATGGTCCCAGTTTTGAAGAAGATAAAGAATGGGTCCGGGGCCCTAAGTTGTCGCCCCATCGGCCTGACGGGTTGTGTGTGCGGGGCCATGGACTGCATCATCGGCAGGCACCTGCGGTGGTGCCCGGACTCCGAGAGCGTTATCGTGCCGGAGCGGGCCGGCTTCGGAGGCCACGGGGGTGCAGGGGACCAGACAGCGCACCTTGCACAGGTCATAGAAGATGCCTTTCAAGATCAGAGGGTGACATTAGCTGCCTTCATTGACCTACAGAAGGCTTTCGACAGGGTGTGGAAGGATGGTCTCCTTGTGAAACTCCTTCGCAGTGGCATCCAAGGGAATATGTGTTGGTGGACCAAGTCATACCTGCACAGTTGCAGAGCCCGTGTGGCAGTGGATGGGTGCCGTGGCCAAAGGGTGCTGGGTGCTGCTGCCGCGGGGGGTGCCGCGGGGGGGGGGGGGGGGGGGGGGGGGGGAGGAGTCCTGTCACCGACCCTGTTTGTACTCTTCATCAACGGCCTTGTGTTGGAGCTACCAGGGCGAGTCCGCGCAGCCCTGTGCGCGGATGGCCTGGTGCTCTGGTGCACAGAAGAGTGTGCAACGGCTGCTGCATGCAGGATGCGGCTGGCCCTGGATGGGCCGGCGGCTGGTGTGTGACCATCGGCACAGAGGGGTCGTCGGCCGCGCTCTTCTCTCTCTCCAGCGGGGCGGGGGCTGGCAGCCTAGCACTGGGCAACACCCCAAAGTTTTAAAAAGGTCCCGAGATAATTCTTTTATGGACAATATCCTAAAATTTCAAGCTTGTCCGTCCTCAAGCGCAGGCTCTAGTCGCTGTAACATACGCACACACACACACACACACATACAGCGCTTTGGCGCCAAAAAGACGTTCTCTAGTTTTCTTTCTCTGTTGGGTACTTCTTTGTTCTCTAGCAGGTTTGCGTAGCTAGATGTGACATCATTTTTATCGCGTTACTTCTTTGCCAGAATTTTTGCGCCGCAGGCCAAAAACATGTGTATGCTCCGGAATGCACTATGACCCAGCCCCATTTCAAAAGTCTACCATATTTTTTAAATATGGTAGACAAAAATTGCATGTGAGCTCAAAACAATACAGTAGACTTTGGAATGAAATCGTCATCTTGGTTTTTATTTAATCAGCTTTATTACAATAGTAGGCAAAGTACACACTGTTTATCTCCCTTGATTCGCTCAGCTGATCTCTAAAACAACTTGCGAGAGTCTCAGTGCGTGTTTGTATACTAACCGCATTACAGTGTATTGAGACAACCGGCAGATGTGGCTACTTTTGACGGGTTTGGTGAGTAGACCCACAATGGCATTTGAACATGCAGTCACCGACGTTCATGAATACAGCCCACATCTTAATTAACCCATATCATACTGAGGCTAAAAGCTTCAAATTTGTACACTGCATATGCAAGGCACATTATAGTACTTACAGATAAGGATATAGACCAATGGCTTTTATTCAAGGGTAGCACCAAGCTAATCTGGCACTACCCTTGAACTGTTTTAGTCAAACTTATTTCACACACTGTTGTATTCCGAATGATAATGGTTAAAGGTGAATCAGCGTGATTGCTGCATGCGAAGAATGCACTACATGTCAAGAAAAGAGCTCCTCCACAGTAAAAACAGTAGTTTGTCATTTCAAAGCAGCAAATGATACTTTTGTGTTTTGTGATGCTAAATATTTAATTTTTCTGTGTAATCAAACCCTACTATGAATTTGAGAGGAACGGAATGCACAATGTAGGTGCAAAATTCACTATAGCATTGAATTGTATAGATGCACAGTTTAGGGGCTAGTTGTGCCAGAGATAGCGCAACAATCAAGGGAGACCGCCAGTCTGGGCAAAGTCATGAAGCTTTGTTGTTATTGTAATATTTGTACTGTATATGTATTATGTTACCATTCTTTGTGTGCACACACACACACATACAGTGAAGGTTGGTGTTGTTGGAGTCGGTGGTTTTGGCTCACGTGCGAAACAGAAGTGAGTCTGTGTCAAGGGCCAGTGGTTGCCCGCCCGGCGGCTGCCATCAAAAACTTTAATGTTGGCAATTTCTCAAAGACTATTTAAGCCACAGGCTTCAAATTTGACCGAAGGAAACTTTGTGGCAAGACCTTTCTAAACACACCAGTTTCATTGACCTCCCTCAATGGTCAAGGTCAAAGGGGATCAGGAAATAGCTTTAAAAAATAGCCATATTTTGACCAAAAAAAGGATTTTCTCAGATACTATTGACAACTTCAAACCCAAACTTAGTACAGAGATACCTGATGGACAGACCTTCCTATGCATGCTAGTTTAGATGACCTTCGGAAAGGTCAAGGGTCACAAGAGATAAAAAAATAGGTTACAAATAGCTATTACTTGACACAAAAAAACTTCAAACCCAAACTTGGTCCAGAGATACCGTATGATAGGACTTTTCGTATGCATGATAATTTGGATGACCCCTCGGAAAGGTCAAGGGTCACAAGAGATCAGGAAATAGGTCACAAATAGCTACTTCTTGACAAAAACTTTTTTCTCGAATATTATTTACAACTTCAAACCCAAACTTGGACCTTATGGTAGGACCTTTGTATGCCTGCCACCGCCCAAAATAGAACTCAGTGGAGAGCACTGTCTGTTACTGCTGTCTTTCAGTCCCCCCCAACGCCCAGTTCGGGCAAGGGACTGATGATGATGATGCCTGCTAATGTGGATGATCATTGGAAAGGTCAAGTATCATGTGATCAGCAAGTGGTTTTAATAAATTAGAATTTTAGCTTTTATCAGTATTTTTGCAAATGTTTCACTGAAATTTTTATTATAAAGGTAGCTGATAAGACCTTGCTATGCATACTGTTTTGGTTCACTTCTCGCAGAGGCCAAGGGTCACGGGAGATTGACAAAAAGTGTGAAAAATGCATACATTTTGAGAAAACATCCTAGGTACAAAACCCAACTCTTATGCTAGAACTGGATTGTTCATGCACATGAGCCTTAAGTGCTTTGTCATTCTTTTTACTGCTGCCCGAAACGAGGAGGCAGACAGACTCGCCAAGTCTGGCAGCAAGCTTGAGCAGCCAAACCAACCGCTGTCCTTCCAGGAAGTCAAAACCCTCATTAAGCGGCACTATCATGCAGACTGGCAGGCCCAACACAACCCACCATCTGATGACCAGTTAAAACACCTCCAGCGCCACCAACAGACCACCATATTCCGTTTAAGGACTGGTCACTGTTGACTGCATGCACACTTGTACCGCCTTGGACTGTCACACACTGCAGACTGCTTGTGTGAAACTGGTTTACAGACCCCAGAGCATGTACTGCAGTCCTATCTCGACATCTGTGGCAGAAACTCGGGAATGCTGAAGAAGAAGAACTGCTGCCCAATTGCACAAAAGAGAAAGGTGCTTTCCAGTTCATGCCAGATGACTCTACCTGAGGAACTTAACAATGAGGCCAGCAAGAGTCAGAGACTCATGAGCCTCCACGAACTTAACAGGAGTGCCATGCTTGTAGTACCATTTCGATTTTACCCATGAGCCTTTACCCATGGCGCCTGTGGAGGTAAAAGTCTAATTTCTCCCTTTGAAACACTTTGCATTCCTAGGGATCAAGGTGGAAAAAATTGGGATCATGTACAAGATTGAATGTTAGTACCAGAAGGTGTTCGTTACTTAAAGGAGCACAAAGTTTGTGTAATTGTTAGTGTGTGCTGTCCAGGACCTTGTCAACAGTCACGTCAAAGTCACTTTACCTTACATTTCAACTTTAGTGACAGCTATGCAGTCTGGCATGAGATCCATGCATCCATCTACCTAATTTGACTATTTGAATTTAGTGGAATCCACCACATGGTCAACCTGCACTTTCCTGATTAAATTTTCAAACTTGAAAGTTTTTACTCAAATTTTTGGTGACTTAGACTGGAGTGAAATGGAATTTCCATGAAAGGTAAGTCATATTTTCTCAGATATTTCTTGTTGTGTGTGTTTATGTGTAACCACCATCCATCCATGTATACATACATTTATCATATTAGATTGCCAGGATTTTATTTATACTAACACCATAGGTATTTTTCTGTGGAATTTTAAAAACACTCGAGCACATCGCTGGTCTGGGATTTTGGACCTTATGGCTAGGAACTGTTTGGACTTGCATGGATCACACAGAAGCGTGTGAGTGAGAGTGTGTTGTTTTTATGGCCAGGGGATACCTTACAATTTTCTTTATGCTCTTTTTATCTACCGTATTGAAAATACACCTGCGCTGGGACCATATGGCATTGAGGCGCATCCCCTGGGTGGTGGATAGGGGGTCCCTCGCGAGAGGGGTGCACTGAATGAAATAAGGTGCCGTGAACCAACATGATCTAAGGGAAGGTGACCCCGACAGAAAACCCCTGGTCCTCCTGGTAAGGGGGTTGGGCGTGGGGGTAGCTTCCCCACCCTGCAAATAAGGAAATAGCTACAAAAACGCCAACGAAAAGACAAACAGCAATTTCTTTCCTGGAGGAGGAAGGTTCTTCTACCAGAAGATTTATGACGTCCTGTGGTGAAAGCCGGAAGCCACAGGACCGAGCCGCCTCTCTCTATCCAGGGACACAACCATGGGCACATGGAATGTCAAGACCATGTACCAGAGCGGCAATGCCACCCAGATAACAGCGGAAATGCAAAAGTACAACCTTTCCCTGCTAGGTATCAGTGAAGCCAGATGGACACAGTCTGGCCAGAAAAGGCTGTTAAGTGGGGAGATGATTCTGTATTCAGGTCATGAAGAGGAGAATGCCCCCCATACAGAAGGTGTAGCATTCATGCTGTCACCAATGGCCTGCGCATTGAGTTATATTATAAATATGAGAAATGTGCCATATAAATACCATGTATTATTATTATTATTACCAGTGGCACAGAGAGCGCTGATGGGCTGGGAACCTCTTGGGCCAAGAATTATCACAGCAGCCTTTAGAACCAAGAAAAAGATCAAGCTCAACGTCATCCAGTGTAATGCGCCCACTAATGACAGCGACGAGGAAGACAAACAAGAGTTCTATGACCGACTCCAGAGTGCTGTGGACATTTGTGCAGAGTGAGACATCACCATTGTCATGGGCGATTTTAGAATAGGGAAGGACAACACCTGATATGAAGAGGTGATGGGGAGACAGGGACTAGGGGAGATGAGTGAGAACGGGGAGAGGTTTGTAGACTTTTGTGCTCTAAACAGACTTGTCATTGGAGGCAGCATCTTCCCACACAGAAGAAATACACAAAGCAACTTGGGTCTCACCTGACCATACTACAGAGAACCAAATAGACCATATCTGCATTAGCAAGAAATTTAGAAGATCCCTTCAAGATGTTCGAGTGAGGAGGGGAGCAGATGTCGCCTCAAACCACCATCTGCTTACCTTAAGAATAAAGCTCAAGTTAAAGAAAAGCCATACAGAGACAACAAGAAGACAGCGCTATAATGTAGGCCTCCTGAGAGAGACTGGAGTGAGAGAAGAGTTCAAACGGGTGCTGTCCAACCGGTTTCAAGCGCTACAGGAGCTAATAAATGAAGAGGAGGCGGCCACCACAGAGCAGCAGTGGAAGGCAGTTAGAGAGGCAACGAACTCAACCTGCAAAGACACTCTAGGGTTCAGGAAACACCATCACAAGGACTGGCTGTCGGCACAGACCTTGAAGAAGATAGAAGTGAGGAAGCAGAAGAAAGCAGTTGTCAACAACAGTCGCACGAGAGCAGCCAAAGCAAGGGCACAGGAGGAATACTCGGAAGCCAACCGCGAGGTGAAGAGGAATATCAGGGCAGACAAGAGGGCTTACTGAACAGACCCAGCCCACCCGACCCCCCAGACATCCAGCCAGCAGAGACCGACCTACCCATCAGCTGTGACAGACCCAGCCGGGAAGAGATCAGAAGAGCAGTGGCATTTTTGAAGAACGGCAAAGCAGCAGGGCCAGATGGCATCCCAGCGGAGTCTCTGAAAGCAGACCTAGAGACAACAGTAGAGCTGCTGTACCCACTGTTTGGAAAGATCTGGGAAGAGGAGGTGATGTCGGCTGATTGGAAGGAGGGGTACCTCATCAAGCTTCCCAAGAAAGGCGACCTCAGCAAGTGTTCCAACTACAGAGGAATCACCTTGCTGTCAGTACCAGGAAAGGTCTTCAACAGGATCATCCTGGAGAGAATGAAGAGCTCCGTTGACCCCCAGCTGAGAGACCAGCAAGCAGGATTCAGGAAAAACCGATCATGTACAGACCAGATCGCCACTCTCCGCATCATTGTGGAGTGGAGCTCCCCGCTGTACGTCAACTTTGTGGATTACGAGAAAGCATTTGACAACGTGGACCAAGAGACTCTGTGGAAACTCCTAGGACACTACGGTGTACCCACAAAACTCGTCTGCCTGATCAAGAGCAGCTACGATGGCATGACATGTTGCGTGATCCACGAAGGGCAGTTCACCAGGGAGCGCCAGGTCAGAACCGGTGTCAGGCAGGGGTGTTTGCTGTCTCCGTTCCTCTTCCTACTGGCCATAGACTGGGTCATGAAGAGGACCACAGTGCACAGACGAAGTGGAATACAGTGGACACAGCTTGATGACCTCGATTTTGCAGACGACTTAGCTTTACTGTCCCACACTCATCAACAAATGCAGGAAAAGACCACAAGGCTTGCTGACATCTCGTCCCAAGTGGGCCTCACCATCCACAAACAGAAAACAAAGACAATGAGACTGAACGCAACCAGGGAAGAACCATTCTTGCTTGCTGGCATCCCGTTGGAGGAGGTGAAGTCCTTCACCTATCTCGGGAGCATCATGGACAAAAAAGGTGGCACTGATGCAGATGTCAGAGCACGAATCGGTAAAGCCAGAGCAGCCTTTCTCCAGTTGAAAAAAGTGTGGAGTTCCAGAGAGCTTCCAGTATCACTAGGCAGGCATTGTCATGGAACCCCCAGGGAAAGAGGAAAAGAGGCAGGCTGAGAAACACCTGGCATCGCGACCTCCAAGCAGACATCAAGAGACTGGGAACCACCTGGAGTAAAATCGAAGAAGCACAGGACAGGAGTCGCTGGAGGTCTCTCGTCGACGGCCTATACCCTGGGAGGGGTGACAAGCGTAAGTAAGTAATTGAAAATACAGTATACTTTGGGATGGGGCTGGTCAGAGCATGTTCCGTAGCATGCAAAGGACATAACAAGTGGGTGGGCCTCATAGTCTGGCAAAGAAGTAACAAGATAAAAATGACATCACGTCTAGTTACTCTAATCTTGCTGTTGAACATACTTTTGGTGCCTAGTGCCGTATGTGCGTGTGTGTATGCGTATGTATATATAAACACACACATCTCTGATGCCTGCATACGTACAAAATTAACAATAAAGGAAATTCTTCATGCAACGGGTGTCTAGGAGCGTTTTCAAGCATAATAACCTAATATAAATTCTTTTAGAAACCAGCTGGATGAATTACCAAAATTTAAAGAGATTTTCTATTGATATGATGAATGATTTATAGGAAAATTTGCATGCATAACAGACCCATAAAGTAATAAAGAAAGAAAGGACATTTGCAAAGGCCTCGCGGCCTATTTTGTCCTCACACATACTACTACTACTACTACATATTGAAATTAGATGTCTCATTGAAGAGTTAAATGACTTATAGAAAGTCGGTTGACCCGCATTAGAATCCGTAATGAATCAGGATGAAGCTTAAGAACAGGAACAACTCTGAATGTCTAAAAGATAAACGCATGTGAACTCAAACAATATGGTAGACTTTGGGATGAAATCCCCCTCTTGTTTGATGTTGTCTAGCTATTAACTATATAAAGAATTATGGCCTGGAATGGATTCGTCCATTTCTGTCAAAGAGGAAATGATTTATCTAATTGTAAAGGAGGCTATATTTGCCTTTCCCATACGCGACACCCATCAGTCTTACATATACTGATACGTGTGTACATCCACACACACATGGAGAGAGACCCTGTTGGTGCGTCGGTTGTCTGCCCTTGGCATGTTTACGGAACCAAAATGGCGGACAAAGGCGAGGATGATTCCTCAAACTGGTCTGCGTCAGACAATGATTCAGAGGAAAATCCAGACACCGAAAGAAATGGTGCTACAATCCCTTCGATCCCGCCTCTCAAACAGGAGGAAAACAGCGGTACATACTTTATTCTGTTGTCTGTTCAGGAATTTGGCAGATATGTCGGACCCCTCTTTTCATACCAAATGTTCGTATCGTTTGGGGGGGGGGGGGGGGGGGGGGGGATCATGCTGTTTGTAAAAAAAAAAAAAAAAAAAAAAAAAACAACGACGACGACGATAAATCGACTGTGCATGGCATTCCAGTCCCTTTGCTCGTAGTCGCATGGATCGTAGAGTCTGACGAGTTCGGTGCACCTTTAGATCGATCATAAAGCATCGTGCATATGGGTCCACAGTGCACTCCCTTGTGTCGGCCAGCCCTTGCGAACGTACTCGAGGCGCAGACCAGTTACATGATTGTACAGTAGTAACGATTTCATAAACTAACAGTCTGCAACGCCTCATTAAGGATAATGAAAAAAGACGTTATGTATTCAGTGTGTATTATATCAAAGTGGGGGTGGGGGGGGGCTGTTTTGAAAAATGACTTCGACTATAGTTTGAAGTCAGCTTTTTATTTACACTCATGGAATTGTTTATTGTTCCACATTTCCTTCAGTAACTGTATTCATGACCTTAGCATACTTTTGGACTGTACTCTGTGCATGACTATATTAACCATTGTATATAATCCATCTGTAGAGCATCTATTTCCAGCTGAATAAAATCAGCTCAGTTTAGTAACTTAGAGCCTAACTGTCTCAGTCTGCCGTGATTCATCTTGTGTTCTGATTTTAGCCTCATTGACTACTGTAATTGTCAGTTTGCTGGCGTGACATAAGAGGGTGTTGAACAGTGTAGTTTATGTTATCTTTCAAAAATCCCCACCTTTAGGTATAGCCTCTTTAAACACCGTTTGTGTGTGTGCGTGCATGCATGTATTTTTGTCATTTATGTAGTAGATGTAGCAACGGCAAGTTTGAAAACTGGTCCTGTTACCAATAACTTTTAGTTTTAGATAGATAGATAGATAGATAGATAGATAGATAGATAGATAGATAGATAGATACTGTTTATTACCATTTGCATTAAGAACATAAAGCATAGGAATGTGTGTTGGTGTCGTTACAATTACAAACATCACAGTATTCACAGTCAACAATAAAAATTAAAAAAATAAAAAATTATTACTCTATCACACAAATCCACTGCCCTACACACACTGTAAAAACTTTAAAACTAAACAACTAATCTCACAAACCAATACGTACCCACTCGCACTCGCTTATCTCCCTCACACACATAACACACATGCCTATTAATATAGGAAATCTAAATTAATATCGTTTAAAATGAAAACAATATCTTAGAATAGATATGTCACTAATTTAGTGATCACAGTCGGGTGTAAAACTGGTTACATCATAAACTAGGCTAATAGTAATATTGATATACACTATTCTCTCAACCGTTGGGGGTGCGCCCTGCCGGGGGAGGAGACTCGTGGAGTCAACTCGACCAAAAGCACCACCAACAGCCAAAGGGATAGCACAAGGGTTGGGCGAAGTGCTCTGTAGGCCGGCCACATGATTCCATGCACATACGCACTTTCACTCGGTCATTCACGCAAACATCAGTCCTTGGCAATGAAACTCTATGATCGGCCCACAGAGCACATCATCGCACACTTATAACACTGAAAGGGGTCGGACAGCACTAGGATAAAAACTGTTAATAAAACGGTTTGTCCGTGCTTTGAGAGCAAAGTAACGGCGACCAGACGGAAGCAGGTTAAAGAGACAGCCTGGTGTGTAATGTCGTGTGCAATAAACCCTGCATGTCTAAGCTGCTGCTGTTGGTATACACTGTCAAGATTTGGCATGTCTGCTGACTTTTCGATGCCATCCTGACGACACGGTTCAGTCTGTGTTTATCCCATTCAGACGCACTGCCATACCAGGCCGCGATCAAGCATGTCAACACACTCTCAATCACGGCCCATTGAAAAATAAAGGGTCATTGTCTGGTGCACTAACTATTTACCGGCGCGGCAAGCACTTTCAATACTGCACCATCTCACGTGTGTCCCACTTGTGGGAGGCACCTCCAAGCCCGGATTGGCCTCACCAGCTATCTCCGGACACATCATTATTAGAGACAACATGGCTAGGGATTTCAGTGGATCTCATCGCCCGTGATGGACGCACATCATCATCAACTGGTTACCGAGCATCCCATTTACCAAGTGAAAAACTTTTGCGAGTCCCTAGAACAAATACAAGTCTTTTGGCCTAAGGTCATTTAGTTTTCAGGCTCCAGTCATCAGATTCCCAAGCCCATTCACAACACCCCCACCACTCTGGCTTCCTTTAAAAGACAGCGCAAAATGCTTAAATATATGTTTAGTTTTATTATTTATTCCAAGCTTCAGTGTCTACACCATTTAATAATAATTTGCTGGTTCATGTTGAGATGATGATGTGTGTGTGTACTGACATTTTTGAAAGATCTATATTTTTATTTTATTAGTAGTATGTTTTTGCTGTCATCGTGTTTGTAGAAACTAGAATGGTCCACAGTGCTTGCCTTTATTTTTGTCATGAGTTCTTGTAAAATTTTAATTGTGAGGTGTTTAGAGTTAGAGCCTGCTTTTTAGGGGTTTTCATGATATAAGTGTTCTTATTGTTATTATGTCTGTGTGAACAAATTTAACAGTTCTATAATAGCCTTCCTTTAATTATATTTCAGAAGACGCATCAGAGGCCATAGAGAGATTTTTGGAGCAAGTAGCTGCATCAAATAGCGCCACAAAGGATGATGCATCTAAAGGCAAGGACAAGGAACGCGACGTGAAGCGTACCAGCAAGATGATCATCCCCCCTGAGTGCAAGTGTCATTTAAACAACGGCCGCCCCTGCCATACACGCTTCACTGTTGCAGAATTGATGGACATGCGCATGCACTACATGACGATATCCAAGAAGGAACTGGACATAGCAGTGCTGGCCAAGCTGGAATGTGGCATCCACCTGTCCAGAATGACTACCAGAAAGAAGCGGAAACCCACAGAGAGAAAAAAACACAGAACAGACTTTTATCACCGTGGCTACAGGATCTGTAACCTTATGTTTGTCTACCTCCATGGTTTCAGCTACAAGAAGTTGAAGGCATTGATCATCCAGTACAAAACAAATGGGGTCAAGACACGGATTCACAAAAACTTGAAACCCAGGCCACCAGATGGAGAAAAGAAGCAAAAGATGAAGAAAGTGAAACCTAAACCAAAGCCAAAAGGACCCAAAAAAAAGAAAGCCCATTTAAAGAAAACAAAGGAAAACAAGGCAGCGAAAGAACAGAAAAAGAACAAAGACTTACCTCAGTTTCAGCGAGTTACAGCTTCACAACCAAATCCACTGGTGCCTCAGGCTGTCATGCATGCTCCACCCCCACCCCCTCCCCAGCCACCCCCTCACCACCCAGTGGCCTTCCCTGTCCCCAGTCAGCACAACCCCCCACACCCACCGACCTTTCCCTTGGCAGCCAAGCACAGTGCCCCACCGGCATTTACCCACACTGTGGGCTACACCAACACCTCTGTTTTTCCCCACCACCCCATGTCTGGTCACCACCCCCACCCTGGGGTCACTTCTCACGGCAATCCACCCTTGGACTACTCCAGCCAGAGAGTCATGAACAACCCAGCTCTGGACTTTTCCAGCCAAAGACCGAACCCAAACAACTTGGCCTTGTTTACAGGAGCAAATCCACAGTGCTTGACATACAGTGTTGTGCACAGTCTTAATTTCTAGTGCAGCTCTTTAACCCTTCAAGTTCAACTGCCAGAACTACATGACTTCCATTCTAATTTCTATAGAATGAAAATCATGTGGTTCTGGGAGGTAAATGGTGAACAAAGCTAATATTTTGGACCAAGAACATGCATTCTGCAGTAGGTCATATTATAACTACAGCTGATCTCAGCCAGCAAAAGACAGATTCTCATGATTCCCTGCATATGCAGGCTTCATGAGAGCCTATGCCATCCGCAGGCAGAAGCTTGCTTGATTTAAAAAGGGACAGGGACTTCCAACTCTCGTTGATTTCGTCCGGGGGGGGGGGGTGGGGGGGTGGGCCAGGGGGGTTGGGGGGGGGGGGGTTGTCTCGCTGTCTGTCTGCCGCTCCGTCGCGCAGCTGGCTGATGGTACTGCCGGGGCCGGGTGGTTGGTGGTACCAACGAGACTATGCTATGCTATTATTGAAGGGACAAGGACTTCCAGCTGGCGCTGATTTCGTCCGGGGGGGGGGGGGGGGGGGGGGGGGGGGGGGATGGGCCAAGGGGTGGGGGGGGGGGGGAGAAGGGAGTTTAGTTCTGGCTGTCTGTCGCTGGTTGCTCGCGCATCGCTAGTTTTACAATCTTGCATCATGGCTGCCCGCGCCCTATGGGGGTCGAGTCGTAGAGGGGGGGGGGGGGGTTCTCCTTCGTTCTTGTCGTCAGTGACGGGTCGTTTGTTTAGATGTGTTGGATCAGGGGGTGTTTGTTAAGTAGTTGTATTGTTTGGTTTGCGGTGGTGTGCCAAGTGTCTGGGGTGGGGTTTATGAGACCTCCCAGTGTGAGAGGTGGGTTTAGTATGTCTTCTAGTCTAGCTCTGGCGTGGTTTATGGTAGGGCAGTCTAGCATTATATGTTCTGTTGTGAGTGTGTGGCCGCATGTACATATGACTGGGTTGGGGTGGACCAGGTATCTCTCGCCCCCTAGTCTGATTCTTGTTAGTCGGGTTTGGTCTTTCCTTTTGCCTGAGAGTAGGATGGGTACGTTGTTTAGGACCCTCGTGAGGCCTTTACGTCTACCTCTTTTTGCGTGATGATATTCTTTTTCCCATAGATTTTGGAAGGCTGGCCGGAGGGCGTTTGATCTTTCGGCTGCCGACAGGGGTAGGTCGAAGAAGGTTGATTCTTGGTCGAGGCCTTTCTTCGCTATTTTATCTGCTTTCTCATTACCTGGGATCCCTACATGGGAGGGAACCCAAATGAACTTAATTTCCTGGCCTAATTCTGTGAGTTCCGCTACTCTGAGTCTAATAAGATATGTTAGGCCCAAAATGAGACTAGAGTTCGACGTTAAAAGAACAACCACGTACAATAAATACACCATCATCTACACAGATGGATCCCACGACCCACGCACACACGCAACTGGACTAGGTATCCACGTTCCTCACAAATCGGACAGAGCCATCAAATTACCAGATCACACGGCGGTCTTCACAGCCGAACTCACGGCAATCCTAGGAGCCATCAAAGTAATAAAAGCAGACCTAAATGCAGCTAAACAAATTCTCATAGTCACTGACTCCCTATCAGCGATCCAGGCAGGCAGAAGGGGCTGGCAGGTGACTTTTATGGTGCTCACTTTACCTTTGATGACTTGCTATACCTTCATGACATTTCATTTGTTGCTTACTGCCTGATGACTGGACAAGACAAATTCCATTGTTCTTCTTGACATTCTGCATAATGCAATTTTGATGGTACAAATCATGCTTACAAATTGAGAAGTGTGGAAACATACACTTGTCTCTTGTCACTGTAGATCCCTACTTTCATGCAGCAGCTGTACTCAATAGATAAAACATGATAGTCAAAGATGGGCCAATAAGCTTGACGCTACACTGGAGCTGTCACATTTTACACCCTTGGCAGTCAACAAACATAGATCTATGTTTGTTGACTGCCAAGAGTGTAAAATGCAACAAATCCCAAGAAAAAAAAGAAACAACACATTTGTGTTGTAAATGTAATTGCCTTTACTAAGTGTGTTTCTTTGTTTTTGGAAATAAGTATGTATGCTGGCAAAATGATTCTAAATATGTCATCTGGTTCTTGAAGTGAAAGAAACAACTACACATTACCATGTAGCAAATTTAGTACGTACGTACTCACAATTGTACAGTAAAAATAAAGTTGTGTACTGGTTCATGTACATTACATTTTCAATTTTTGGAATGGCTAATTTTCTTACAGAAATCCACAGATTTACCATTTGTTGAAATGATACACAATGACTGACAATACCATATGCCACAACATGGTTAATGTTACAATTTGCTTTTGTATTACTAAGTTGTATGACCCCCACCCGGGTCTGCCCTGGGGGACTTGGGTGGGGTTAACTACTTTTTAGTTCCCAGGGTCACCCTCATCAGCCCCACTGGGTGGGTTTTTCCCTCTATTCTGGGGCATGTGTTTCTGTCTATTCTTGGTCCATTCACCTGTATTTCCTTTTTTAAAATCTCCCTACTGTCTGCGCTGTCTGTAGCTCTTGATATTGGATGTGTGTTGCTAAATGGTCTTAGGTTTATTTAGCGTATTAGACCGGCTGGCGACATATATTCAATATTCTGTTGTTGTTTTTTCACAAGTAGTGCAGGCATGTCCTGAGAAAGCCTTGTTGCTGTCGGGAGGTTAAGCAATGTACAACTACTACTACCTAACTTGTATGATTTTGTAATTGTAGATTTTTGGCATTGCGCTTTAGTAAATTTAGTTTTTTTACATGCATTGTGATTATGATCGATTTGGTTTGTTGACCTTTGTTTTCAGACAAAAATCAACTGTGAAGAATTTAGTCATTTTCTGGTTTCTACTTCTTAGTTAAATATATTTTTTACATATTTGTGTACGGTTGGTTGCCTGATCACTGGTGTAGTCTTGTAAATGTCATGTTAATTAATTATTGTTACATTTATTGAAATAAACAAAAAGAATAATTCATACAGCATTTATAAATGTATGCCAGTTCTAAAAATACATTGGCATAGTTTTGTTTTCTTAGACTGGAAAAGCATCAACTTTGCTGGTGTGTTGTAATTCTTAATTTCTGTGTTTTACTTATTTTTGACAATACTAGACCTCTTTGTCTTTCCAGTATATGTACACAAGGCCAGTGGCGATTATTATGCAGAGAAATTTATGCAGATATTTTTATGTCATGATCTTTTTTATTTAACCTTTTGGATGCAGTTTTTGTTGAGGCGATTCTGCAGGAAAAGAACTTGTACCAACAGCTAAAGGGTGAATGTTTTTTAGTATTGTCCATTCAGAATATTGTCAGTGCATCTATGTATGCACAAGCATATTGATATAATTTATACAGGTCATTCTCATTATATCATGATGTCATAAAGTCAGGTCATGTTATTGGCATTCACATTATGTGGCGTCAAACTTGTACATGCTTATGAAGAAAAAAATACACACTAAACCAAAAGTCCTTTAGCAGACTCCAGCTTTTGTTGGCTCTCACACATAGCCATGGCTGGCCAGCTAAGGCTGGAGTTGGCCAGAGGACTTTTTGGCTCACTTGCGATAGCAAAAGTGAGTCTGTGTAATGCGTTATCCGACATCTGTCTGGCGTCCGGCGTATGTTGTCTGTGGTAAACTTTAATGTTGGCATTTTCTTTTGAGACTATTCAAGCCTCAGACTTTCAAACTTAGCCCAAGGGTACTTTGTGGTAAAACCTTTCTAAACATACCAATTTCAGTGACCTCTCACGAAGGTCAAGGTCACATCGGTCTATAAAGATAAAAAATAGCTCTATTTTGACATAAATTGTTTCTCCTTAAATACTATGTTCAACTTCAAACCCAAACTTGGTACAGAGATGCCTGATGAAATGACCTTTCTATGCATACTAATTTGGATGACCACACGCAAAGTTCAAGGGTCACAAGAGGTCAGCAAATGTGTAAAAAATGACAGTTTTGATAGAATTGTAGTTTTTATCAAAGTTTTTGCCAACCTTTCAGTCAGATTTGGCACAAAGGTAGCTGATAATAAGTCCTTTCTATGCGTACTAATTTTGTGGTCCCTCACAAATGCATGGGTGGGACTTTTCGGGTACAACCGGATTTCCGGATTCAAATTTTTTTTTTTTTTTCACTTAAAAAGTGCTACAAGACCCTCGTTTCAGGATTCAACATTTTTTTGGGTCCCACCCATGCAAATGTCAAAGGTCATGGGGTCCAGAAATAGGTAAAAGAAAATAGCCATATTTTGACAAAAATGTTTTTTTCTCAAATACTATTTTCAACACCAAGACCAAAGTTGGTACGGAGATACCTGATTATAAGGCCTTCCTATGCATACTAATTTGGATGACCCCTCGGAAAGGTCAAAGGGTCACAGGAGGTTAGCAAGTGTGTGAAAAATGTCGGTTTTTGATAGAATTGTAGTTTTTAATCAAAGTTGTTTGCAAACTTTTCAATCAAACTTGGCATACAGGTAGCGGGTAATGATGACACCTTCCTATACATGCTAATTTAGTTGCCTCTTACAAAGGTCAAGGGTCACAGAGGGTCAACAAATGTGTGAAAAATGCATACATTTTGAGAAAACTCGAATTGCACTGGAACAAAAGCCAACTCTTATGTTTAGACACATGAGCACACAAAGGTCACACTTATTATATGGATTGGTCATACACGTGAGCCAGAAGGGCTTTGCCTTTTTTTTTGTGGTTGGGTTTCTACTTCAGAGCTGTATACCTGACTGCATTATATCTGATTTTGCCATATTTGGATGTAAGCTACTGCGAGGCTGACCTCTGCTGATAGAAATGTACATTTGCAATATAAAAAAAAATTGTTTGTTCTTCCCATGCATTATCATGTTTGTCTCATCTTTATGTTATCAATTGTACCTCAGGGTAGGTGAATAAAAAATAAGTATAAAATATTAAAATGAACAGAGATTGTGTCTTGCTTTGGTAGAGAGGAACTGAAAGGATTATATTGGAAAAACTATTGAAAACGTGTGATTTTACAAACACTTAAGCCAGGGAGACACTATTCACTGATCCATACACTGATTTAGATGGGTGCTTTGTAAATAAACACTTATAAAGAGGTGTATTAAAGCGTTGTTTCTAAAGAAACTATTGCAGATAAACGTGGTTCACGGGCACAGCAAATGAGCAAACTGAGGGTACGAACATTGCAAAAGTCACTTCTCATTCCTTTTAACCTTATGCAGGTTCACCCAAAAATGGGAATCAGTATCTAATTAGTCAGTTCCCCCCTTCCCCCCATTATTTTGATGTTGTGAGGCATTACTGATAGTATACCCTCCCCCCACCTCCTCCCTTTTTCCCCTCTCTTGTTGATTTTTCAGGTTTGACTGGAACCAATTGTTTTGCCAGGACCAATTCTTATGGTGGACGATATTGTTGTCAGGTACATGACAAAAAAATCCCTTACAAAAGTTTTATTACTTCGTTGGTTTTGGCTCACACATCGGTTTTATTATGGTGAATGTGGTACATGAGTTTTGTCATTGTCTCCAGATTTTGCTCAGATCAGCCGCACTTTGGGAGTCATGTGGCAGTGCCTTTCCAAAAAGGAGAAAATGGTGAGATGTGTTTTCTTTCCGTGTTTTTACTGCACTAACTTGTTGCAACAGGAGACAGATCAACCATCATGTTTCAAGGGTGGTGCCAGAATACCTATAAACTATCATGGTTGATCTGTCTCCTAACATGGCAAATAGCTTAGAAGACAGCTGCCATAGGGATCTGTGTTTTAAAGTAAATGGTGGCCCGCAAACAAATTTAAGTTTGTTTACCGTATTACAAGTATAGTAGACTTTGAAATGGGGCTGGTCAGAGCGCATTCCTTAGAATGCACATGATGTGTTGGGTGGGTGAACCCCGAATTCTGTCATAGAAGTAACAAGATAAAATGACGTCGCGTCTAGCTACGCAAACCTTGCTAGAGAATGTACATTTGATGCCGTATGTGTGTGTATATGTGACTTCAACTAGAGCGCGCATTTGTGGACAGACAAGCTTGAAACTTTAGGATATTTTACATACGTGAATTCTCCCGAAGTAGGTTTTTTTATTTTTTAATTTGGTTACATGTTGACAAGAAATCATGGCCGTTTCACAGAAACCAGTTGATCCGCATTCGAGTCCGTATTTTTGTCTACTGTATTGAAAATACAGTAGACTTTGAAATGGGGCTGGCCGGAGTATGTTCTGTAGCATGCAAATGATGAACATAGGCGGGCATACATCAGACTGACAGTGAAGTAACATGATAAAAATTACATCATGCCTAGCTACGCTAACCGCTCTGTTGAACATACATTTGGCGGGAAGCGCCGTGTGTGTGTATATATGTAGACAGGTGTATCTCCAGTGTTTGTGTACGTACGAGCCTGAAACTTTATGAAATGCTTTGATCAAGGTGTATTTCAGAGAGCCTCCAAGCATATTCAAATTGGGTGACTCATTCAAGAGAAAAATTTCCGTTTAAATAAAGGCGGTTGACCCACATTTGAGTCCATAATTTTCGTTCTATTCACTTGAAATTTTTAGCTAGCTTGGAGGTAGACATTGGATGAATTTGTAATCTAGCGCTGTACCTCTTCAGGTTTTTTTTAATAATAATTAATTCATTTTTGCAAGTTTTTGATCCACTATATACAGACTACTTCCATCAAACAGTCAGCCCTGGAAGAAGCTGTGTGGAGCAAAACAGTCAGCCCTGGAAGAGGCTGCATGCCTTTCAGATGTGTGACGTGAAACATCAAATTCGTCATTGTGCACATGGCATGTACACGGCATCGTGAGGCTAGCGATGTCACAACGTGGATATTATAGTGACATTTTGCTGCTCATGCTATTCTTCATCTTCAGAATTCCTGTCGCTACATGAGCCCACAGAGTGTACTAATGGTGGGAAGCACCGTGTGTCCATTTTTATTTGTGAGAGCCAGCATGTGTGTTGATCAGAGGTTGGCTTAGAGAGGAGGGAAATGGATCAGAAGGATAAAAATATGAACAACTCTGAATGTTCCTAAAAGAAAAACACATGTGAGCTTCAAACGATATTGTAGACTTTGGGATGGAATCCTCATCTTATTTTTTACTCTTAATAGATACTTGCATTCAGCTAGATCACACACTTTGGTACCGGTTTCAGGCCACTTTACAAATTTCAAAATACAAGCGATCAAAAATCTCTGTAACTTCAGTAGCTGAACTGGCCTTCGTCTGTCTTGTACTGTGTTTGTCTTAAATGGCATAAATCCGTGTCTGTTACGTGAGTGTGCGTGTTGGGTTTCAGTTCGCGGTGCTTTGAGTCGATTAGCCCAAAAATTGAGAAAAAGCGCCTATATAATAACGGTATATAAAGATTTTGAGTGAGTTCTTAATCCGGCATTGTACCCTTTCAACTTTTTAAATATTAATTCATTTAGCAAGTTTTGGAGCCATTATATACTCTCTGCTGTGGAAGAGGCTGTATAGAACAAAGCAGTCAGCCCTGGAAACAGCAGCTTGCTTTTCGGATGAGTGGCGTGAAACATCAAATTTTTCACTGTGTACACGGTGCATGAGACTAGCAATGCCATGATGTGACGCTTACGGTGACGTCATTTTGATGTTCGTGCTATTCTTCTTTTTAATTGCTGTCACTACATGGGCCCACAGAGCGTACTTATGGCGGGAAGCGCTTGTGTCAGTCTTTATTTGTGTGCGCCGGCATGTGTGTTGATCAGAGGTTGGCTTTGAGAAGAGGGAAATGGATCAGCATAATAAGCTTAAAAATATGAACAACTCTGAATGTTCCTAAAAGAAAAACGCATGTGAGCTCCAAACAATATGGTAGACTTTGGAATGAAATCATCATCTTGTTGGCTTTGTTTTCAAACTATCTGCCTGATCTATCCAACAGATGTGGAGGCGGAAATCAAAGAAGCTAGCGGGAAAAGGATCCACACTAATCAGCACAGGGAAAGGGAACAAGAAGGAAAGTGCAGGCTCAGCGAACGTGGTCGGTCCAGCCATGAATCAGCCATCCATGAAAACGCCTGCCACCAGCAAAGCCTCCAAGTCCAGTCCCGCAGCTTCGGCGACATCAGCAACAGGCGATGACTTGCCACAGAGTCCAGTCAAGGTATGGCATAATTATACTCGTAGAGTGGAAAAGTGGACTGTTCCCAAAGAAACGTTTACAGTCCTGACACACCTTAACTGGGTGTGAATCAACCTTGATTGTTGAAGGGTGGTGCTAGAGTAGTTGGCACCTGTAGGCAACAAGCTGTTCTGGCACCACCCTTCAGCTGTCATTATTTTATCCTGTAATGATATGAAATTTTCAGCTGACAACTTTCAGATTTTGGAAAGTTTGGCCTTAACCTCGTGGCCACATTTCCCAAATTTTGGAAGCGTTACAGAACGACTGTGTCAGTTGTAGGAGATGGATTGACCATGATAATTCAAGGGTAGTGCCAGATTAGTTTGGTGCCTTCAGGCACCAAGCTAAGCTGGCACTACCCTTGAGTAGGGTGTTGGGGTTAAATGGGTTACGGTTCAGAGTGATGTGGATTATAAACCTAACTTTGACAATTTTTTTTTAAAAAGATGAATAATAAGAATTTGTCAAACTGAACTAAGAGGAGACATTGAACATGATTTTATTGATGCCACAGGGTTTTGGAATAGAGCCCATTGACATAGCTGCCCATCTGAAGCTACTGGGAGAGTCTCTGAGCATCATTGGAATGAGGCTGCAAGAACACAAGGCAGGTAGTGCAAATAAACAGCCACATTTATCTTCAGATCTGTGATTCTGGATCTTATCGCTAAGAGCCGTGAAGTCCAGAATCACAGACCAGCACAGATTTTTAAGCCTCCAAGCTAAAAGGTCCAAAATCACAGACCAGTACTTATTCACAGCCTCTGAGTTGACGATTCACACTTTGTCGTGACCATTCCTGCACCACTCATAGTGGCAAAACATGCTACTGGACAGCCAAAGGATGAAATGCAGAATTCACTGTTGGCAAGAGACATGGATTTTCATGAACCCCTGGGGCTGATGAGGATCTGATCATCTGAATTCTTATCTCGACAATTAAACATTGAATTATTTTGAACAAGGAATTCTTCTTGAGTACCCCAGAGGTATGTTGGCAGAGTGAAATCTGTGAGTTCAAAATCATGCGTATGGTAAATTTCCATATTTTCAGTTTTTTGCCTAGCCTGGATTGCAAAGGGAGTCACAACAATGCTTGGAATATGCAGAACAAAATCATATCATGCACGACACCTGAAGGTGGCCCGTGTACCCCAGTACATCTTTTTGTATTTTCACATTTGCAACTTTTACCCATGCAAATATTACTTTTATTTCTACAAACTTATACCTGTGATGCAAAGATGACAACAAGAGTGATCGTTTGTGTTCTGTCTTTGTCCTCCAGGGTTTGATAGCTGTCCAGGGCAGCCTGTCAGTTTTGTTGGACTCTCTGCTGTGTGCCTGCGGACCTCTCATGGCGCTCACACAGCAGGTACCGGGACTTGACGGCTGTTCAGAATCCACCCACGCTCGAACGCTTGACAGTGTGGCCTATATCATGCCTGGACTCTAAATATTCATTTAAACCCCCTTGTGCATGCAGCCACCAATAATCTTAACCTTTGGCTCTCGGTAGCACTTTTTTATTGCGATGGTTCCTGCAGGAATCGTCACAACAAAAAGTGTTACTGACAGCCAAAGGGTTAAGATTATCGGTGGCTGCATGCCTTTATGCATGGTGGGATCAACCTACTTTGCAGCCAGCGGATGCAGATTGTGTTTTTGAAATCATTGTAAACTGAACTCCATAGATCCCCAGTCATCAAACCTTGAAAGAAACGTGGGTACAAAGTGGTTTCAGCAAGCAGCAGCAACTTTGGGGGCTCGTGAGAATCTATGTCTCTTGCAGCTGGATTGTGTTCGCTTTTTCTCAGCAGTGAGTTAAAGTGGGTTCATTTGCAGCGGCAAAAGAAATGTTTAAGGTATCAAGTTTGAGTCATCTCCAAGCAGCTGACGCTGGTAGCGAAAGAATGACTTGTGTAAAGTCGCGTTTCTGTTGACAGCTCGCCAGTGAAAGCTGATGACAGAATGGTACCTGTTTTGATATAGCTGAACTTGATATTTGCACTGCATGGATGGAATGCTAACATTGTGCAGGAGCCTAGTTTTATGTTCTCTTCGTACCAATGGGCTTACACTTGCTTGTGTCAGTCAGTGCTAAATGCTGAACAGTGGTTTCAAAATCATCCGACTGTTAACCCCTTCACTACCAGTGGACGCGGATTGTGTTTTTGAAACCATTGTAACTTCAATGTCGGAGACCCCCAGTCGTTAAAGGAAATGGATACAAAGTAGTTTGAGCAAAAGGCATAGATCTATACCTCTTGCAGTTGGCTCGTGTTAATCTTTTCTCAGCAGTGAAGGGGTTAATTAGCTGTGAAATACTGAGCTCATTCAGCTTGACGCACATATTTCCCCAATTTTGGAGGCGTCATCTAATGACTATGCACCTGTTGCAGGAGATGGATCCACCATCATAATTCAAGGGCAGTGCCAGATTAGCTTGGTGCCTGTCGGCGCCAAGCTAATCTGGCACTACCCTTGAATTATCATGGTCGATCCATCTCCTGCTGTAGTGCGTCAGGGCTGAATGGGTTAAAAGTTGCCTTCTCCAATGGCAAGGCTTTTTAGGGCTAAACGTTCTAAGCGATCTTTAATAAGTGGTGTGAGTTGGTACAGGTAGCAGACGTGTGCTAGTGCCCCTGTTTACAACAGGGAACTGCCGTACATGCAGACAGAATCAGAGCAGGATAGTATTATTTTTGGACATTCACACTTTATGATTAACTCCCTACAGCCCGACACGCGTATTTCCCAAATGTTGGAGGCGTCATCTAATGACTATGCACCAGTTGCAGGAGATGGATCGACCATGATAATTCAAGGGCAGTGTCGATTAGCTTGGCGCCAGATTCGCCAGACCCATCTCCTGTTGTAGTACGTCAGGGCTGAATGAGTTAAACAAACGTTAAATTAGTCCTTTTATGCAGCAGTACGCTAAGACCAGGATCATTGATAAAGGAGATATTGTTAACTATTAACTCTTTATTGCCTGGAGAAGGTGGCAATATAACAAAAATCCACCATTAGCTTTCCTGAAAAAAACAATGATTAGAAATCACAATTCTTTGCGAGTTTATTCCATAGACATGCTCATTTTCATTCACATGGACATACATGCCAGTGTGTGTGCTAGTCTGCGATTTTCGGCCCCCCAACCCACCCCCAGAAACACCCTATCCGCCTCCCCCCCCCCCCCCCCACCCCACAGCAAAAGGTCTTCGTCTGACAGTGGCTGTAATTGGCCCATGCACAACTGCGGCCATCATTGGCCTGAGGACCTTTGCACGCTGGGACCTTATAGCTGAGAATCACAGACCAACACAAACGGTTGAGTAGGTCATTTTGATGATGTGCATTATTTTGTTTTTTTTTGTTTTATTCATATCTGTAACTTTTAAAATATTTAGTGGACTAATGTTCAACGTTTTATTATCTTAAGCAACATGCCTTGCTTGAGCCATACTTTCTTTTATCATGCAAAATTCAACAAATCGCATGTTCATGTATAGGTGTAAGAATATTTTTAAAACTTAATTTATTTCCTTTATTTCTCTTTTTGCTTTACATTTGATGATTTTCAGTTGAATTGGAACAATACATGCTGAAGCAACATTTTATAAAATAAATGTGTGATACAGCAATCTCCTCAGGTCCATATGTGACAAACAGAAAAAAAAGACAGCCACAGTATAGCTTTACGATATAAAATATAAGCTGAATGTTTGGAGTAGTGCACACAAACGCACATATTATATTGTGCTATTTTTACATCTCAAAATGTGAGATCATACAGAAAATTTTGGGTAATAGTGGTAGATGATGGTACATAAGTGTTGATTAGTGTGGCCTAGACTCTTTCTCTCTCTTCTTGTATACAGCAGACCTGTCGTTAAAGACCATCATTTTGGTGGCTGTAGGCACCTAAATGATAGTCTTTAATGACAGGTGACATATAATAGTGTTTGTGTGTTGGGCACTGATTCTGGACATTTGACTAGCTACAGCTTGTATTATGACTGCAACCAGCAAGTGCCGGAATCAAGAGCGTTTGTGTCTTGAAACATTCTTATGCTGAGATCACTAGCGTGCTTTCAAATTTCAGTGCCGATGGTCATTGGTTGGAGAATCTGCCCAAAAAATATAAACATGTGTATTTACACTGTGACAGTGCATTGCTTTCTGTAACACAAAAACACCTGATATAGTTCAGTTGCCGATGGTCATTGGTTGGTGAATCCACAACAATATAAACACGTGTACATAAAAGGTGACAGTGCATTGCTTTCTGGATCAGTACTGATGTAGTTAATTTGCCGTTTAACCCCCTTGAGCATGCGGCCACTGGTGCTGTATTCAGTACCGAGGGATGTATACACAAGAGTGTTGAGTACAGGAGACGATACGCACTGGCCCACTAGCCCTGTTTAACTTTTGGTAGCTCCATGCGCATACGACTGACTGGTACCAAGTCCTTCTGAAGAAAGGTCGTATGCGTCCCACTGATCCTCACAATCCAAGTCAACATTCTGTGTACCGAGTTGGTTACTGTCCCTGCCGAGGGGAAACTCTACCTCCCTGGTGTAGGCTTGACTGGCACCCAGCTGGCCGGATAAGGAGATGTCGTTCAGCACAGCGCGATACAGGGGCGCGCGAATAGGTTCTAGTCTTCCGTGCACACGGGTCTCCACCCCCGTGTGTATGCTGCCGCCGGTACTTTTCACAGTACCGTTGGTTGCATGCACAAAGGGGTTAAGCTTGGCCGTGGACCACACATCCCGCCTGGCGAAAAAATCTATGTCTGATTGCCCACTGTTACTTGTGAGGTGAGGCGCAGGTACCAGAGCATTAGCGGTTTTGTCTACAGCTTCCTCCTCTTTAATCTCACTGTCCATATCTTGGAGTTTTTCAAATAGCATCTGCATACTTCGGGACTGCGCGGAAGCCTCTGGCAGAACATCTGGAAGAGGTTCTCCGTCGCCGTTCGCGAGGCTTAAGGACTGTGAGCCCTGGATGGCTTTGAAGTCATCCGCGGCACACTGAACGTCCGTCGTAGTGCCAACAGCGTTAGGCTTATGCGTGTTCTCAGGACCGATAAAAGACAGGACAACGGGCATGACGAAAACGGCGTGCCAGGCGCCCGACAGGATAACCATGCTCATGACTTCGAAGAAGGTGACAAAAAAATACGACTGTGAAAACAGAAGCATGGCGACACCAAGCAGTGACGACGTCCCGCCGTTCAAGATGGGCCCTGACGCGTGTACGATAGCGTACTCGGCACGTTCTTTGCGCGTGCGTGCGTCAGACATGAGGTAGGCGGCACAGATGTGTGCGGAGAAGTCGACAGAGAAGCCGATGCTCATCAGCAGATGGATCATGGACATACCGCTGGATGAGACAGAGGGGAAAAGTAATATCGTTAGTTGGTCTTTATACTGTCGCGGGGGGGGGGGGGGGGGGGGGGGGGGGGGGGGGGGGGGCTATTGGTAGATTTAACTCTTCACGCGTCGGAATCGTACTCATATTATGCCAGTTTTCTTCTATCCCCTCCCCACCCCTCCCCCCCCCCCCCCCCCCCCCCCCCCCGCAACCCCAACCATCCCCCTTTCATAGAAGAAACCTGATTAAATGACCTTTTAATAGGTACCGTCACGTGGTCATTACACATGATTTATATTTTATTCAACAAAAGGAAGTTTGATATAGCATTTTAAGTTTCTTTTTCGTGTTGTTTGGTTGGATTTTGGGTTTTTTTGGGGGGAGGGGCTGGAAACACCCCGCCCCCCCCCCCTTCCGATCCGCCCATGCCATCACAGTCGTTCCGTCTTTTGAACCGCCCCATAGTCTTTAGAAGACACCTCTCAAACCTTTCGACCTTAGGACTTTAATCCCTTTACTGTCGAGGCTAAAAAAAAAGTGAACGGGACTCCAACGGCAACAGACATAGATCCTCATGAGGCCCCGCGCTTGCTCATGAGGATCTATGACTCTTGCTTGGAAAGTTGTGGCCTTTGGTCGTTGAATGAACACAGGTTTTAGATACAAAATATGCGTCCAGTGGCAGGAATGGGGTGGAACGTCGGGCTCCAGCAATCAGGAATATAGACTTTATGCCGGTTAGCTCAATATTTCAACTCATTCGAGACGCAGCATACGGGTACGCGACAGATCTGCCGCGTACGTATCCGTATGTGTACGGTCTCGAAGGCGTTAACCCCATGCCACCTACAGCAATCTCCCGCCACTCCGTACTGATTCTTCATTAACTCATTCAGCCATGACGCACGACAGCACGAGATGGGTCGACCATGATAATTCAAGGGTAGTGCCAGATTAGCTTGGCGCCGATGGTCGATCCATCTCCTGCAACAGGTGCATAATCGTTAGATGACGCCTCCAAAATTTGGGAAATACGTGGGCCGGGCTGAATGAGTTAACGTGAGAGAGGCCCTCGCCGGCGCTTACCCCACAGTGCGCAAAAGGCCATCGGGCCGACGTCGACCCGATGGCCTTTTGCGCATTGGGTAGTGCACTGATGTAGATCAGACAGTGGGCTACGCACACCTGAACGTGATGTCCAGATAGTACATGGAGCCAAACACGCCGACCAGGATGGCGAGTATGTTGAGGGTGACCAGCACCACCATGAGCGGCTGCGGTAGAAAGGCGTAGGTGACGACAAACATCACCACCACTGCCGTTACCACGGTCTGGGTCGTAGCGGGGACGACGGCGATCGTGTGTTCCAGCATGACGAAGATGGGATTATACACGAACACTTTGGGGTTGGGCCAGTTGTCCGCTAGCGTGCGCATCCGCTGCATAATTTCCGCCTGAACAGGGAGAAATATAAACTAATGTCATGATATGAACAACTCTACAAACGTACACCTACAAAACCGAAGGGTGGGTGTGCCTGTCTGTGACTTTAGATATTACAGCTCTACACGTAGTGAGTGCCGATATCCACCACCGGCCGATAAATCCCGGAGTGGGAGGGGGGGGGGGGGGTACTCTTCTATAGCACAATATCCCCACAAAGAAAGGCTCGGAGCGCTTTACATCTACATCTAGATAATCTAACTAATTGAAACTTACAAAAACGCAATCATTTATAGGTCCAAATGCACACCGACACAATACTGATATAACGATAAACATAACATTTCAAGAGCCTGATCAGATATATACATGTTGATGAGAAAACGTAGGATTTATCAATCCCTTTCAAAGGCCAAATTGAAAAAAAAAAAATGTTTTCAATCTAGCCCTGAAAATGGCCAAAGATGGTGGATGGCGAATATCATGGGGAAGACCATTCCACACTTTGGGAGCTTGGAAAGAAAAGGACCGCTGTCCGCCCAAAGGCTTTTAATGACACTGGGGGTAGTCAATATTCTATCGTCAGTGCTGGAGCGCAATACTTCGACATACCTGACATTCCCAGTTACAGGATACGCAGCAAAAGCGTACCTATTTATTCTGCGCTGCCGTTAGCGTGTCAATCTAATTTTTAGCTGTTTCTCACACTAAAAGTGTTGTATTTCTAGAACGGAGTGGAGTCATTGTCATAAACAGACGATGTGTGCTGAACTGGATTATTATGTGTCTAAATGAACCATAACTAGACCTGCGTGTAGCGTTTCGTAACTATCTGTTACAGAAGTGATCTTTGGACAGTAACGGCGGTAGTGGGCCTTTAAGCCTGCAGACTCTGCCCTTGGGTTTTACTTACCTGCCGAAAGGGGTTGACGACGTTTTTGGTGAGTACGTAGCAGCGTGCGGCGATGACCTTCGTTTCGGTGGCGTCGAACTTGACGTCGTTTTGAAACATCATCAGATCTACTGACTTTACCATATCCCTCAAGCCAGTGACGAATTTCCGAGGGTCACTGTCGTTGTAGGTGGGGAGTTTTTTTGTAAACATCTAGCCAGCACCTCGCAAATTCCGCACTCTCTATGTCTCTGTCGCCCTGAGCTTTGCTTATTAGCTCCAGATACTGCGCCCCGGCTGCGCGAAATCAATAGTAACACATTTTGCCCCGACTCACCACAGCAGGAGATGGATCGACCATGATAAGTTAAGGGTAGTTCCATCAGGCGCCAAGCTAATCTGGCACAACCCTTGAATTATCATGGTCGATCATCTCCTGCAATTGGTATAGTCGTTAGGTGACACCTCCAAAATCTGCAAAAAAATGCGGCCTTAAATAGGTTAACACCTTCACTACCAGTGATCACAAATTGTGTTTCTAAACTTTGCTAGGGGTCGACTAAATTACTATGCATAGAGAGGTGTTATCATCAGCCATATTTATGCAAATTTGATAGAAAAGTTTGCAAAACTCTGAGTAAAAACTACAATTTCACACACTTGCTGACTTCTTGTGATCATTGATCTTTCCGAGGCGTCATCCAAATTAGTATGCTAGAAAGGCCTTATTATCAGTTATCTCTATACCAAGTTTGGGTTTGACGTTGAAAATAGTACTTGAGGTAAAAAAACAGCCTTTGTAAAAATATGGCTTTAAAAAAAAAAAAAACTATTTCTCCCCCTCCCCCTCCCCCTCCCCTCCATGACGCTTGACCTTTGCGAGGGGCCAATAAATTAGTATGCATAGAAAGGTCTTATCGTCAGCTACACTTGTTCCAAATCTGACTGAAACGCTTGCGAAACGTTGAGAGAAAAAAAACTACAATTCTATCAAAAACGCATTTTTCACACATTTGTTGACCTCTTGTTACCTCGCGCGGCCGCGGGTATGTGCGTGCGTGCCCTTGTAAAATCGAGATAGTGAGAGATAAAGAGAATCAGCAAAAGGTCATTGGACCGACGTCCGGGTCGCGGTTGGCCCCCCGCACCGCCGATGACCTTTTGGTCCCTGGGGAGATAGTTTTAAGCCGCACTACATACTTTTGCCTCTGTAGTCGGTCTCGCCGTTGACGGCAAAGGCTATGGCCAGTCGTTGTCCAAAAAAGTCCGTGTCCCAGTTGCTGTACTTGTAGTAGTAAGACGATTTCAGCACCAGGTCTATATACTTCATGCCTGACTGCAGCTTCATGGTACCCCTGAGTAATTTACCAATAATCGTTGAAATGATGATAATGACTGATGCCGCTCGTCATTGTCAGTCGTCAGCAGCACCACCAGCATCATCATTAATCGGCACTGTCTTTGTCATTGCCATTGATCACACTTTCATGATTGACGAATATCGTTAGAAAATATCGTTAGCTAAGTGGAAAAGTCTTAACCCAACAAGCAACAGGTGATCAGGCCGATGTTGGCCCGATGACCCGTTGCGTACTGGTGAGGCGCTTTGAGTTCACGATGTGAGGAAATTCATGGCTTTATCAATTATGATGATTATTCTTAAGCCTATTATTATCATAGGCCTATTATTATTATTTGTGATGAGACATGCAACTTTTTCTGCACTACCGCTGCACACATCTAGTATTAGACAATTAATAGTTAAACCTTTGATCGCTGAAGAAAAAGAACTCTTTCTATTTTCTTTTCTGTGACCCACGAGGCGCAACTTGGACTTCCTTTACTGGAGAAGGCACAACCACAGAGTAGTGTCACCCGATCAAACTGCTTTAGTCTCTCTCTCTCTCTCTCTCTCTCTCTCTCTCTCTCTCTCTCTCTCTCTCTCTCTCTCTCTCTCTCTCTCTCTCTCTCTCTCTCTCTCTCTCTCTCTCTCTCTCTCTCTCTCTCTCTTTTCCGTCCAACAAAAACATCAGCTGAATCCCCATCCTTTGAATTTGTTTCTGGGATCTGAACGGGCAAATTAAGCAAGTTAAAGAACATCGTGTACTTGGCACAAACATTGATAGCTGCCTCAGCAAAGCCAAACGGATAAGATATGCAAGGTGATCTCAAGAAATTGGTTTCTTCTTGCTAAACTCCCACCACCCGGGTCTGCTTTGGGGGACTTGGGTGGGGTTAACTACTTTTTAGTTCCCAGGATCACCCTGGTCAGCCCCACAGGGTGGGTTTTCTCCTCTATTCTGGGGCATGTGTTTCTGTCTACCCTTGGTCCATTCACCTGTATTTTCCTTTTTTAAACTCTCCCTACTGTCTGCGCTGTCTGTAGCTCTTGATATTGGATGTGTGTTGCTAATGGCCTTAGCTTTATTTAGGCCCCATGTCGTAGGTTTATTTAACGTATTGGACCGGCTGGCGACGTACATTCAATATTCTGGTGTTGTTTTTTTCCACAAGCAGTGCAGGCACGTCCTGAGAAAACCTTGTTGCTGTCGGGACGTTATGCAATGTACAATCAATCAATCAATTCTTCACTGACAGAGAAACAGGACACTATTCAATAATGCATATATTAAATCACACATTGATTATGTCTCATCTGTGTGGGATGGCTGTAGTGACGCAAATCTAAAAAGATTTAAAACTCACTCCATAGGCGAGCAGCTAAACTTATAGTAGATTTAAAAAAAAAAAAAAAAAAAAAAAATCCACAACAAAGCAGCAACGACGAAAAACTTGCATTACTTCGTTTGCTCCCTCTCCGTAAACACTTTGTTTTCAATAAGTTACTAATGGTATGTAAGGCTACAGTTGGAAAAAACACCATCATACATATCTAATCTTTTCAAGACTTGTAGCACACCCTACAACACATGTAAAAATGCTCTGGTAGTTCCAAAGCCCAGAATAGACATATTCAAGAGGTCTTATTCTTACTCGGGTCGATACTGTGGAACGCACTCCCTAAAAAGATTTAGTCAGCACAGTCTGTGAGCTCCTTCAAAGTCCAGCTGCTACAGTATTTACTCAGAAATAATTGAGCAGATTAGCTGTATCTTCCAACTTTATTACTAGTAATGTAGTATCATATTTTGTCTCATCAACACAGGTTATTTTTTTTAATTGATTATTAATGCTGATTCCCTATCATGCTGCTTTAATCTGCTATTATATATTTCAATTTGCCTCGTGTATTTGCATGCGCTCGCGTTCGTTCATGCTTGTGTGTGTGTGTGTGTGTGTGTGTGTGTGTGTGTGTGTGTGTATGTGTGTGTGTGTGTGTGTAACGCATCACTCGAGTAACGGGTGTCTTACTCTTGCTGCCTTACAACTAGCACACGAGTGTGTGTATGTGTGCGTGCGCGCGCGCGTGCGTGCGTGCGTGCGTGTGTGTGTGTGTGTGTGTGTGTGTGTGTGTGTGTGTGTGTGTGTGTGTGTGTGATATTTTCATTTACAGTTGTTAGGTTATGCTCAATAGTTTACAGTTGCTAGGTAGTGTTCAATAGTTTACTTTTGAAGTTTTAACTTTACTCTTTCATTTTTTAGCTGAATTCTTAGAGTTAATATTCTTGCATACTTGAATGTATAATCACTTTTAAGTTTATCTAAATCTAATGTATGCGCACACGCACGCGCGCGTGTGTGTGCGCGCGTGCGTGCGTGTGTGTAGTGTGTGTGTGTCTGTGTGTGTGTGTGTGTGTGTGTGTGTGTGTGTGTGTGTGTGTGTGTGTGTGTGTGTGTGTGTGTGTGTGTGTGTGTGTGTGTGTGCGCGCGCGTGGTTTTAACGCATCACTAGAGCAACAGCCATCATGCGTTACACTTGTGCTGCCTTACATCTAGAAGAAACTACCAAGTGAGTAGGAAAAAGCACTGTCAAGGGAGAGAAGTGTGCATGATAGACCAATGATCATAGATCTACTTTGGTCCAAGCATGGAAATTTAGCTCTAGGTGGAGGCATGGAATGTATGCCCCTGCAGAAACCACAGTAAAATGTGGTCTTCTTTGCAGGTAGGCAGAAATTCCTTCTGTTCCTCCAGTATTGCCGATGGTGTGCTGAAGAGGTCGCCAAGACCGAAACAGCTGTCCACACCGGCTAAATATCTGGACCCCCACTTGGGGGACCTAGATTTAAATTTCCATGCACCTAAGGGGCTGTGAACAGTGGGATATGTGATACGCTCCCCTTCGGGGGGGGGGGGGGGGGCTTCCATATGCATTGCTTCCAGTCACTTACTTAGCGCACCCCCTCTTTCCTATCTTTTTTTTTTTGTGTGTGTGTGCTTAGACCAAAGTAGATCTATGATCATTGGTCATTGGTCTATCATGCACACTTCTCTCCCTTGACAGTGCTTTTTCCTACTCACTTGGTAGTTTCTTCTAAATTACAAGCACTGACAGTCAACCCTTTCGGTCTAGTTTTTTGCCTTACATCTGACGGAGTCTGCGTCTGGGTGTCTTTATTATTATTATTATTATTATTATTATTATTATTATTATTATTATTATTATTATTATTATTTTAAATATGTAATTGTATTTGTCTTGTTACCTTTTCGATGTTATATTAAAAATTTTATTAAGGACAGACGCGTAAAAAGGCCTGCGTGCCTACCTGTCTTCATCCTTACAAAATAAAGTGTCAGTTCAGTTGAGTTCATCTGAGGCTTGTTGTTATCTATTTGGATTCTACTGCCATATTAGTTGATTAGTGCTGATTTTGTTGCGATAGACAGATATCTGGACTGAAATTACCGTGCCGAGCATTTTGGCTACGTGCTTCTGACGCAGACGTCGTCTGTGATATGACTGTATTTGCAAATGAGCGGCTTTCTGACTGAGTCAGAAATGTTTCTAGTCAAAGTGTGACATTAAGCGGCTATTTCGAGAAGCTGTGTGAAAAATGACACACGGATTTGTTTCATTGTTATATCCACTGTGCCTGACGGTGAATCTGCACTTTGGAATGTGAAACTAGTAAATTTTCGTTTTTAGTCATGTGTGGACTGAATAGCGCCGGTTATAACTTGAACGTACTCATTTGAGGCCGGAGTGTGACTGTATCACTAGTGAAAGTTTTCGTGAACTCTTAGTTATCTAAATTGTTTTTCTTCTTCTGTACAAAGATCAGTCGTACAGACTTATGAGAGAAAGGATAACTATTGACTATTGATTTGATAAAAAGGTCTTTGGTCGTCGTGTGTACACGAGTGTCTATATACAACGAACAATATGGCGAGTGGATCCACTGGCTCAGCCACTCAAGGACTGAAAGTCGGACATTTAAATGTGTATCATTTATATCCGAATGTACATGATGTTTCCCTGTTTCTGAACCAGCCGTCACATTTCCATCTCTTTGGTCTCACGGAATCTCGTCTGGACTCTCGAATCACTGACGTATGTGTCAGTATTCCGAAGTTAAGTTTTTCTCTTATTCGACGTGATGCAACTTCTCCTGGACATACTGGGCTAGCTGTTTATGTGCACAGCACTGTTCAGCACAGGGAACGCAGACGTCTTGATCTTGAGAGAGAGAGAGAGAGAGAGCACCTATATACATATTTGCCTGTGCTGTATGAATTCTAATGTACTTAATGATTTTCTGTGTAATGCATTACTTTGCATTTTTACTCATTTTATATTTTTGGGCGTACGCGTTATACGCTTATGTATGTCTGGAGTGCGTGTCCGAGAGCGTGTGTGTGTATGTGTGCGTGTGTGTCTAAGTGCGTGCGTGTGTAAGTTTGTGTTTGTGTGTGTGTGTGTGTGTGTGTCAGTGTGCGTGCAAGCGTAATTGCAGTGTGCATATGTGTGTGTGTGTGTGTGTGCGTGCGTGCATGCATGCATGAGGTGTGGTGTGCATGCGTGCGTACCGGAGTGCGTGTGTGTGTGTGTGAGCGTGCGCGTGTGCGTGCGTATGTGCGGGCGTGCATGCGTGAGCGAGTGCATGCATGCGTCAGCGTGTGGTATGTGTATGTTTACATGTCTATGTCATTTATGTAGTAGATGTAGCAACGGGAAGTTTGAAAACTGGTCCTGTTACCAATAACTTCTACCGTTGGAAAATAAAGGTTCATTGTTCATTCTCTCTCTCTCTCTCTCTCTCTCTCTCTCTCTCTCTCTCTCTCTCTCTCTCTCTCTCTCTCTCTCTCTCTCTCTCTCTCTCTCTCTCTTTTCCCCGTAGTTTTTCTTCCTCTTCTTCTTCTTATTGTTATTATTTGCATGCTCGTTATTTCCTGTATGTGTTGTTTACGGACAGCTGTAAGCGGCATTGAGTTGCTATAGCTTTATCCTGAATATAAGATTATCTCTCAGTGTCTCTCTCTCTCTTGCTTGACTTCGCGACGAGTTTTATAGGAGTTGCCACGACGTTGCGGCTTGTTCTGGTGGAGGCCATCGGACAGCAGGTTCGCCGCAGTGGTGCAGGGAGGTTGCCAGGTCTGAGTGCGGATCTGTTTTTTCTCGAGCCGCTTGTCCTTAGGCTAGCTCTGCGAGAGTCCTCAAGGGACAGTGCCTTGTAATGGGAGCGCAGTGTCACGTCCGCGCAGCGAAGACCTGGTGGTGTCGATTGGCAGCACTAAGTGACTCTTGAGACTGCTCAGAAGTCATCTCTCAGTGTATCACGTAAACAAAGCATCATTGGACTTTTTCAGATCCTACCTGCACGGAAGACATCAGTATGTGTTTGTTAACGGAAAACGTTCCCGCTAAAGGCATAATAAAGCATGGCGTGCCTCAGAGCTCAATATTAGGGCCCCTCTTATTTTCCATTTACATAAATGATATGTCATTGCATATTTCAGATCTACACATACGCTGTAGCCTGTTTGCTGATGATGCTACTCTCGACGTGTCGTCAGCGAAAATCTCCACAATCAATTCCTCACTTCAACAGGGCTTAACTGAGGTTTCAAAATGGTGTCACACTAACTATATGGTACCACAATTCGTCTAAAACAGAATGCATGCTAATAACTACACGACAAAACAGCAGCTACGTCCACCCTCGCTTAGCCTTTCTCTCAGCTCTGAGCCGATTAGAGAAGTTAGAGAGCAACGCATGTTAGGCGTCATTATCGACGACCAACTCGCATGGCACGCGCATGTCAGCTGCGTATGTCAGTGTCCAGGAATTTATATCTTCTTTCAAAACTGCGTTATTTTACAGATACACCGACAAGAAAAATATTTTATAACGCACATATTCAATCCCATATCGATTATGCTTCCACAGTTTGGGATGGATGTAGCGATGCGTGCATAAAAAGGCTTAATGCACTTCAGTCACCGTAGGGCAGCCAAATTAATCCACCCGGATAGTAAAGAAAGCACCGACGACCAACTCAAAACCCTCCAAATGCTGCCTCTGCGTAAGTTACTCGTGTACAATAAAGGCGTACATGTTTAAAATCTACCACTCTAAAACGCCTAGTTATCTAACAGATCTATTTAGCCCTGCTCATACGCCATATAAAACGACGAGGAACAATCTATCCATACCAAGGCCGCGCCTCGATATATTCAAAACTAGTTTGTCTTACTCAGCAGACAAGCTATGGAATTTGTTGCCTATCGACATTACTGGGGCTCCTTCTTTGTCCACATTCAGGGCCCCCTTATTTCGGCAGCTGAAACTTAAGCCCATAGTTGTGTCGGCGTGTATTGTCGAGTTCGCTGTTGCTGTTACTGTTCAAACTAAGTTTTTAACGTTCATGTTTAATCAGGTTCTTAGTGTGTGTGTGTGTGTGTGTGTGTGTGTGTGTGTGTGTGTGTGTGTGTGTGTGTGTGTGTGTGTGTGTTACTGCTAAATAGTTTGGGTTTTTTTATGATCACGTTTTGCCTTTCCATTTTTATTAGGTTTCAGTCACGCGCGTGAGAGTGTTGTGTGATTGCGTGTGCAAGGACATGATTGAAAAAAGGTCTGTGTACCTAATCATTTATCCTTTCGACTCTCGTCCGAAAGGTCGTGAGTTCGAACCCAGCTGGGTAACATTTTGTACAGACCACTTTTTTGTGCCCCGTCTTTGAAATCACCTGGCCTTCGCAGTGGACAAAAGACGTTAAGCTCACCACCACCACCCTGTTCATCCCTCCCCCCCCCTACCTCCCCCCCCCCCCCACCCCTCCCCCCACCCCCACCCCTATCCGACGAGCGGCACGAATGCCATCAATTTCAAGTTATCACAGTGTAACTTATCACCGCTAACATTACACACTTGATGGCAAAGTAGAGATAGGTAACAAAGGCGCCAGCCAAAAGTACTTTGAAGATGGGGTTGAGGATGAGACGCGGGAGGAGGATGCGTGGCAGCTTCTCGAAGATACTCTCGTCCGAGTAGCCACTTCCTGGTACTGATCCACCGCAGCAAATCACCTGTCGCAGCAGAAGGTGTTCAGGGACTGTACTTTTACTTCCAATCCACCAGAAACAGAGGTATCAATTGCCGGTCTGTAAGTCCACCCAGCGTGAATTCAAATTAACCCATTTAGTCCCAACGCCCTCCAGCAGGAGATGGAGTGAACATGATAATTCAAGGGTAGTGCCGGCAGATGAGCTTGGCGCATGCAGGCGCCAAGCTCAGAGTCATATGGCACTGCCCTTGAATTATCATGATCGATTCATCTCCTACCACGGGTACCTAGCCGTTACTAGATGACACTTCCAAAATTTGGGAAATACGGCCGAGGGTTATATGGGCTAATTTCTACCAAGCTGACAAATCCTGGTCAAAATTGAAAGTGATAACATAGGGGCCTGACGATGGTGCTTTGACTGAATGCAAATCCCCTGCGCCACCGCGTGCCCGCTACCGCATCTAGCTCAATTCAGAATACCGAATTGAGCTAGATGCGTTAGCGCGCACGCGGTGGCGCAGCGGATTTGCATTTAGTCAAAGCACCATCGTCAGGCCTCTTTGAGTGAAAACTCCTATAGAGGTTTCATGTTGGGTGCCAAGGTTTCTCCTTCAGTGACACTCTGAATGTCACCGTTCATCGTGAACAAATCAGCAGAACGGCTCGTTACCTGAACCTTTGGAAATGTACCAGTTATCGTCGTCATAACCATCGACGGCCGGAGGAACGTTTGCTCACCGGGCACAATCTCATGCACGTAGTCGGCAGCTGCAACTGACTCAACGGCACTAGGGGCAATGCTCACTCACTCTGCCTTAACCCTTTACATCCCGATACGCGCGCATATGACATACATTTCGGACCATAATAGTTCAAGGGTGGTGCCAGAACAGTTAATTGGCGCCCAGGGGCGCCAAGCTGTCCTGGCACCACCCTTGAACTATCATAGTCTATCTCCGGAACTGAAATGAAGCCTTTATAGGACAACTCACTAAACCGAAGGAAAAAAATCAACCTCAGGACGTAATGGGTTTAACCCATTCAGCCCTGACGCACTACAGCAGGAGATGGGTCGACCATGATAATTCAAGGGTAGTGCCAGATTAGCTTGGCGCCTAATCTGGCCGGCACTACCCTAAAATTATCATGGTCGATCCATCTCCTACAGCATTGCATAGTCGTTAGATGACGCCTCCAAAATTTGGGAAATACTGATGTGCGTCGGGCTGAATAAGTTAAAAAAAAAAAAAAAAGGCAAAAGACAGCAAGTCCATTTTTGTGAAAAGCCATATTTTCATTGTTTTACAATGAAAATCTCGCTTTTCACAAAAATGGACTTACTGCCTTTTGCCTTCCTAGGACAGAAAGCTTAATTACCTTACAACAACATGCCCCTTGTTCCCTGAGTGCCTCGCGGGATTTGGCAGGGCGGCAGGTGAGCCAGTGGTGACCCGAGTACACGCGCTTCCCGTGCAGGGCCAGGCAAGCGCCGAACAGAGTGGCGTTAGCAATGTAGCACAGCAGTACGGCCACGCCTGAAACGCACGATAGGCCAAGATTGGTGCTATATTGACGAGGCGCCTCCACCGATATTGGCGAAGTAGCATGGCCACGCCAGAAATGTTCACAAGGAACCATTTTACCCCATTCAGCCCTGACGCACTACAGCAGGAGATGGGTCGACCATGATAATTTAAGGGCAGTGCCAGATTAGCTACGTGTAAGGCGACAAGCTAATCTTGCACTGCCCTTGAATTATCATGGTCGATCCATCTCCTGCAACTGGTACATAGTTATTAGATGACGCTTCCAAAATTTGGGGAATACGGCCGGCGGGCTGAATGAGTTACTATAATATAGTGCGTTTGCACTTATACTCACGAACTGCATATTTTGGCACCAATAGAAGTTGTTCGGAAATCAGAAGTAGCTCAAAACTGTAGTGGATTATGGAGTGTTCCCCATAGAAATTTCAACTAAGGGTGGCTATGACTGACTTTAACACTTTGGCTGTCGATAGCGGTTTTGGTCGAGGCGATTTCTGCAGGAATCACTGACTTCGATACAAAGCGCTACCGACAGCCAACGGGATAAACATCTCTGTGACTGAGTCGGCATGGTGCACCCGTTTCTGAAAAGTGCGTCAGAATAGAATGTCTTGAGCTTAGTATAGGCGCTGGCGCGCACGCGGTGGCGCAGTGGATTTGCATTAGTCAAAGCTACTATAATCGGACCCTTATGATAAGAACTGTCACCCAGGCTGAGCTACCCTGGTCCCCATGACAACTAGAGTCTGGAAAATATGACCCAAAGGTCGAGAAAATGAAATAATTCTCGAGAGTGTTTGTTTGTTTGTTTGTTTGTTTGTTTGTTTGTTTGTTTGTTTGTTAGATCCAAAATACTCTTCAGTCTTTGCCTAGCCGCTTGACCAAACTAGACTGACCTGTGTAGACACAGAAATGCCGGACGGCGATGAAATCCGATGTGAATCCGATGAGAAAGGCGAGGAAATCTGTGAGGGAGGTGATGGTGATGCCCACACCAGCCTTGGCGAATGTCACCCCCACTCTCCCGGGCACGTCCAGCCCGATCTCGTTCACACTCTCCCCCCATGCCGACATCAGCAGAAACATGTCGTCTACACCAATACCTGGGTGGCAGACAGACCCATGATTGACAGAACACCCTTTGCTTGAGTGTACGCATGTTGGGAATCACTCAAAGCGTGACATCCAAATACGAAATCTAAACATGAAAGGCGTGTAAAATGCCCCCCAAAATCCTAACAAAGACAGAAACACGCCAAGATAGGGCAATGTATGATCCCAGAAATCAGTAATTGGTCAAAGTTGTACGTGTTTCGAGGGAAACAGTGGATTAAAAGATATCGCATGTTTGCCCGGACTTTTAATCCACCGCCGTTTTGATCGAAACACGTGCATTTGTTAACCTACTTGTATTTCTGATTCCGAACACCGTCCATTACAATGCAGTTTGTTTTGTAATTGTCCTTGGCTAAGGGCGCTTTTCTCTTTTTGTTGGGATTTTCTAATCAGTTCGACCCCAAACTGATCCCTGCCTTACGGCACCAAATCGCCATCCCACGTTATAGACACAACACAAAGTAGAGACGCCCCACATCCAACTACCGGGGGCAAAAAACCGAAATTATGATAAGTTTCGTGCCCCCCGACTCTGGGCGTCTTTGGCGCTCCGAGTCAACTCAGGGGCACGAAACTGACCTTGCCATAACCTCGGTTTTCTCCCCCTGTGATCCAGCTGAAACCAGTCTTGAGTCCAGACAGGGGCGCACATTGCCCTTAGTCCCACAGGCTTCGTTAGGTGGACAGATGGATGCCGGGACGGATGGATGGATGGAGTGCTCCCCATAGACTTGAAATTTAAACTACGGGTCACTATAGCGGTTTTTGTCGAGGTGATTCCAGGAACCACTGACTTCGATAAAAAGCGCTACCGACAGCCAAAGAGATAAACATCTATGTGACTGGGTCGGTATGGTGCACTCGTGACAGAAAGTGCGTCGGAATAGAAATGTGTGCATAATGGGCCTTGTGCTGAAGTTAGGAAAACAAAACCACACTACTCCGATTTCAGTTTTATTTCAATGCTCAGTGTTTGTAGTTTCAAGTGTACAAAACCTAATTATGTCATATTTCTTTTTTGTCTCATCTATCTGATCCGAAACTAACCTATGACGAGGAAGGGCATGATGCCTACAAAGTTGACGAATTTCAGGCCGCACAGGCTGAGAAAGCCCATAGAGCCGAAGATGCCCAGTAGAGCCGCCAAAACTCCGCCGCAGGCAAGCAGGGCGCGAGTCGACACAGCGTCTCCGCCGGCGGTCACCATGACAGAATACACCACCATACACGCCATGGTCAGGCCAAAATACTTGATGTCCCCTTGAGTTCCCTCTAGAAGCTCCTGGTGAAATACGTGGGTCAGTCATTGCTTGTCTGTGATTTTCAACTTTGCGGCTCGAAGCTGCAAGATCCAAAATCACAGACCAGCACATACAGGCCAACAGTCGTGAGAAGAAAGTCACTACCTTGATACACTAATACTGAAATGAAAAGAAAGGGGGAGACCGCCAGTGCTAATATTTTAGGAAGATTACAAAGTAAAGTAGGTAAAAGCACTGTCAGGGGAGAGAATTGTGCATTATTGACCAAGGATCATAGACCGAGATTGGTCAAAGCACAAAACAAGATTAGGATTTCATCCCAAAGTCTACCGTATTGTTTGGAGCATGGATGCGTTATCTTATAGGAACATTCAGAGTTGTTCATATTTTTAGGATTATAATGCTGATCCATTTCCCTCCTCTCTAAGCCAACTCTGATCAACACACAGGCGTCGGCGCACACAAACAAAGACCGGCACACGGCGCTTCCAGCCATTAGTACGCTCGTCGGCTCGTGTAGCGACAGGAATCCATCTCCTTCTACTCAAGCCCACCCTCTGATCCACACACACTGGCACACATAAATAAAGACGGACACACGGCGATTCCCGCCATTCGTAAGCTCTGTGGTCTGGCGTAGCATAGCTATTCTGAAGAAAAACAATAGCACGAGCAGCGAAATGACGTCACTTCAAGCTTCACTTCAGAGCATCATTAATCCCACTACGACGTGTTCATAGTGACGACTCGATGTTATACATCATCGCAGTACTAACATCTGACGTATAGGAGGATCAACTTTGCATTTTCTAGCTGATTTTCACGCTTAGGACTTTACAAGTCACAATTTGATCTAATCCTGCCCCAGGGCCAGGACGAACAGCAGGCTTATGCAGACACTGTTTATGAAAAATCATGCGGATATTAATGAGAAGATAGGTTTTTTCGTAAACGAAAAATTAAAGTTATGTTAGCTGTTTAACAAATGACTCTGATAAAGTGGTGCAGGAAATTGTCTGATTTCCACACTGACCAAGGCCATACAGGTCACAATATACCTTATCGTACCCGACAGCCGAGACAAACTGTAGGCTTTACAGAAATACCGTATATGAAAAATCATGCGATTATTAATGAGAAGATTTGGGTGTTGTTTTTTTTTCGTAAATTGTTTTAAGATTAACCCATATAATTCGTGAAATTAATCCCAAAAACGTGATTTCTAAAAAAATATTTAATTATCACTCAAAACGTTTCAGAGGTACAATGCTGGTTAACGAACTCATTCAACATCTCCCTTTTATCTAGCTATATGCAAAATATCTAGTAAAAATAAGAACAAGAAAGGCAAAGCCATTATGGCTCACGTGTATGACCGATTTACATAAGTGTGACCTTTGTGACAAGGGCTGGCTTCTGCAGCAGCAAAATATATGTTTTCTAAAAATGTAAGCATTTTTCACATATCTGTCAACCCCCCCCCCCCTTCCACCTCGCTCATGTGACCCTTGACCTTTGTGATGAGTCAGCTAAATTAGTATGCATAGGAAGGTCTTTTCATCAGCTATCTTTGTGCCAATTTTTTTTTGAAATTTTGCAAAAATGTTGATAATACCTACACTTTTATCAAAAATTGGCATTTTACACACATTTGCCAGCCTCTTGTGACCCTCTTGATCTTTCCGACGGGTCATCCAAATTAGTATGCGCTGATATGCATAGATAGGTCTTACCATCAGGTATCTCTGTACCGAATTTGGGTTTGACGTTGTGAATAGTATTTCAGAAAAAAAACATCTTTTGTCAAAATAGGCTATTTTATACCTATTTCATGAGCTCTCATAACCCTTGACCTTTCTGATGGATCAACCAAATTAGTGTGCATAGAAAGGTCTTCCCACCAGGTATCTCTGTAGCAAGTTTGGGTTTAAAGTTGTGAATAGTATTTGAGAAAAAAATCTTTTGTCAACATATGGCTACTTTTCACCTATTTCCTTAGCTCTTGTGACCTTTGACCTTTCCGAGGGATCAACCATATTAGTATGCATAGAAAGGTCTTACCATCAGGTACCTTTGTACCAATTTTGGGTTTGAAGTTATAAATAGTATTTGAGAAAAAATAATTTATGTCAAAATATGGTTATTTTTGAAATATTTCCTGATCCCCTGTGACCTTGACCTTTGTGAGAGGTCACTCAAATTGGTATGTTTAGAAAGGTCTTGCCACAAAATATCCTTGGGCAAAGTTTGAAGACTATGGCTTGAATCGTCTCCGAGAAAATGCCAACGTTAAAGTTTACCACGGAAGACGGACGACGGACGACGGACGGACGACCACTGGCCCAAAACATAGACTCACTTTTGCTTCGCACGTGAGCCAAAAATTACCGACTCCAGTGTGAATCAACCGGTTTTTGTGAAACGGCTATTTTCTCGCCAATGAGCAAAAAAAAAAAAAAAAAAAAAAAAAAAAATCGAAAACAAGGGCTCGAGATAATTCTCAGTTTTTGGGACAATATCCTAAAAATTCAAGCTTGTAGGTCAGGTCCTCAAACGCAGGCTCTAGTCGCTGTCACACACACACACACACACACACACACACACACACACACACACACACACACACACACACACACATACATACACACACACACACACACACACACACACACACACACACACACACACACACACACACAAACACACACATACGGCGCTTTGGCGCCACTAAAAAAAAAGACTTTCTCCGACCAGCCATCTTTTTCAAAATCTACCGTATTTTCAATACGGTAGACAAAAACAAGATGCGGATTTCAACCCAAAGTCTACCGTATTGTTTGGAGCTCTGATGCGTTTATCTTTCATGAACATTAAGAGTTGTTTATAACTTTAGGCTTAGTCACGCTGATCCCCACTCTCTATGCCAACCCCTGATCAACACACACGTCGGCGCACACAAATAACTTAAAGACGGACACATGGCGCTTCCCGCCATTAATACGCTCTGTGGGCTCGTGTAGCGACAGGAATCAGTCTCCTTCTACTCTAACCCACCCTCGCTGATCCACACACACTGGCACACGGCAGAAATAAAGACGGATACACTTGGTCTGGCGTAGGATAGCTATTCTGAAGAAGAAGAATAGCACGAGCAGCCGAAATGACGTCACTTCAAGCTTCACGTCATGTCATCATTAGTCCCAGGACGCCGTGTTCATTGTGACGACTCGATGTTATACGTCACTCATCGCATTACTAACATTTGACGTATCAGAGGATCAACTTTGCAACTGTTGTGATTTTCTTGTGGATTTTCACGCCTTGGGCTTACAGGTCACAAATTGACCTAATCCTACCCCAGGGCCGAGACAAACATAAGGCTTATGCAAACACTGTTTATGAAAAATCATGCGGATAGACAAACTGTATGTAAATACCGCATACGAAAAATCATGAGATTATTAATGAGAAGATTGGGAAGGGGGGGGGGGGGGGGTTAAAGTTAAAACTTCAAAAGTAAACTATTGAACACTAACCATCAACTGTAACTGTTGAGGAATCGAAAATATCATACACACACACACACACACACACACACACACACACACACACACACACACACACACACACACACACACACACACACACACACACACACACGCCATCACACGCACGCGCACACACGCAAACCATACGGAACCATGGTTGGACTATGACAACGTGTGTGATCAAGATCTTTTTAGCTCCCCTGTTCGGCTTGACCGAAATCAGCTGAGGCACGGGAAAGGTGCTGGGTGGAAGGGTTTGCTTGTATGTAAACTAAAAGTGGTGTAAAACTGTCCTTGTGCGGGAATCACTGTGTACTCCGGACATCGAACTCTTGTCTATTTTGCTTCGTCCTTTCTACGCGCCAAGGGAGTTCACACAGCTGTTTTTCACCATAGTTTACATCCATCCACGTGCCAATTCCACTAAAGCAGCTGATCATATATGTTGTACATCATATTTACAGAAGCTGGATGCCATAATTATTATCTCCGCATGCCGCCCTAAACTTCGTTCTCGGTGATTTTATTCACTGCACTATGGACAAATGTCTCAAAACACACCATCAGTACGTGACATGTCGTACACGATTAAATAAAACTTTAGATCTGTGCTTCGGTAACTGATGTGCCTTCTGCCTACACAGTCTCTCCCATTCAGTACCTCCCCTTGGGTCAGCGGACCATAACAGCGTGCTCCTCGCCCCTACATACAAGCCAGTTATTTAGCGTGTAAAGAAAGTGGTAAAAACCGTGAAGGACTAGACTAGTGACGGTATCGAAAGTTACTGCTGATGTTGAATTATCTCCTATTAAAAAAAGTCGCGCAGATCTGCCAATGCGTCAGTGAGTTCTATAAGGGGCGCAAGACACACGAGTCATTGATTTGTCAAACGTCATTTGTCAATGACGTAAGTTTTAGTTTTTACGTAATTTTATATTTAAATGATACGAGTTTTACTTTCGCTTCATAGGCTTGAGACAAAGGTGAAAAAACTAGAACTTCACGGTAAGTTTCAGTCTTGCTATAATTTGTGTGAAATCAGGTTGACTTTACCTACATGATATACTAAGTACACGGGCCACCTGCATGCTCTTCTGAAAGCGCGTCGATGTGTTTGTGCGTGTTAGTGCGTGCATACGCGCGCGCTCCAAACATCTCCCAGAGGCGTAACTTCCTCATGGAGATGCGCGCATGTTTGAGAATGAATGAATGAATGAATGAAACTTTATTTTCCAAGGATAAAAGAATAGGTGCGCAGACCTGTTTTCATTCTTGTCCTTGCTACACACTACAAAACAAAATAACGTACATAAAATCACTCTCTTACACACACACACACACACACGCGCCGGTGTGCAATTGCCGCGTGCACAGGTGTGTGCCGGATTAGCTTGTAGCCCGTACAGGCGCCAAGCCAAGCCTGCACAACCCTCCACACACACACACACACACAGACACACACACACACACACACACACACACACACACACACACACACACACACATATATATATCATGTACACATACATCCTATCACTTAAAACTATACTACAGCAAATATAAAAAGTATAAAGGATTTTGTACATAAAACCGCTATTGTTCTCATCATAAAAATCAACACGACTCACTCCAACAAGCATACAACAGGCATACACACACACACACACACACACTGGCACACACACACGCGCGCGTGTGTGTGCAAGCACGTAGGGATGCGCGCGTGCACACACATACACTTGCACACTCAAACAGCGCACAGCTAGATGCTATAGTCTTCAGTAAAAGTAATGTATAGCGATCCCGCAATCATCGCGCGCGCGGGTCGACGCGGTCCTCGCGGCGCGAGCGCCCAATGCTGGGTCTATCGACGGCATCCCGTCTGGCCAGCCGAGTCCATGGGGTCATGGATATTACATAATGCGGCTTGCTGGAATGCCAGCGGTATATTACATGCGTTCATAAATATAAATGTTAGAAGAGAGTGCAGACTATCCGTGAAATGCCGCATAAGGCATGGAGTGCTACATATAAAAATAGAAATAAAAAATAAAAGGAAAAATTAAGTTTTGTCTATATGTTTGAGCAGCTTGGTCTTGTAAGTTTTAAGCGATGGCGCGGCTCTAACATCCGCAGGAATAGAGTTCCATAACTTTGCACCAGAATAGGACAATGACGACCTATAAATGTCCAGTCGAGGCATCGGTACAACAAGATTGTTCCCTGGTGTTCGACTGGACCTCGTATGAGCCTATTGAGATAGGCTGGTGTTTCTGAGAGGGTGATTTTGCGCATGAGCACCAACTTATTGTACTTAAACTGTTTTTCAAGTGGCAAAATGTCTAACAGCTTGAACTTAATGTCAGTACTAATGACTTCTGAGGGTCTGTCAACAATGAGTTTAATGGCTCTTCTGTGGAGCGAGTTCAGACGTTTTAAATTAGCATCGCTACTACCGTCCCAAATAGATGAGGCATAATCCAAATGTGACTGAATATGGGCATAGTAGAAGAGTTTCCTTGTTGGCTCATCGGCGAAATGTCTCAATTTCGACAGGAGAAATACATTTTTAGATACTATTTTACACAGTTTAGTAATGTGGCCTTGCCAGCACAACTTGTCGTCTAAGTTGACTCCAAGCACGCGTTGTTCTCTGACTTGCTCCACAGGCTGGCTGTTAAGTGTTAGTTGAAGGGGAGGGGGGTTCAACTGATGCTTTTGCCGTGTGGTAATCAGCATGCATTTGGTTTTAGTGGGATTAGGTATCATGGCGTTATTTCTGCACCAATCAGATACCTCATTTAAACTGTCTTGGAGAATCTTCACCATACATGTTACGTCTGATGACGAAACGTCTAGTGTTCCATCGTCTGCAAAAAGACTGCAAGTTACACTGGAGTCAGATATATGTAATGGAAGGTCGTTTATGAAGACAGAGAACAATAATGGACCAAGAATCGATCCCTGTGGTACTCCGTGCTTTATCACCCCTTCAGGTGAGTTTTTACCATTCACGTAGACATACTGTGTACGCCCATGCAGATATGACGTAATGAAGGCAAGTGTGTCTGCGCTTAGTTGATAGACATTAAGTTTTTGAACTAAAGTTTTATGATTGACGAGGTCAAATGCTTTTGAAAGGGCCAAAAATACTGCTCCAGTCATTTGACTGCTATTTATGGCAGTAAGCCATCTGTCAACTAGGTGTACCAATGCTGTGTGACAGGAGTGTTTCCGCCGAAAGCCAGATTGTAATGGATGTATGAGTTTGTGTTTTTCTAGAAAATGTTGTAAGTGTGTGTGAATGTGTCTTTCTATCGGTTTCGACAGTGTTGACAGGAGCGAAATGGGCCTGAACTTGTTAGGGTCGGCAAGGTCTTTCGTTTTAGGTAGTGGGATCACTTTGGCTGTTTTTAGAGCAGATGGAAATATCCCCTGCTTTATGCAAAGGTTGTATATATATGTCAAGGTATCTACAATATAAGGTAGGGCCATTTTCAGAACTGAGCTACTAATACCATCATGGCCAGACGTACATTTGTTCTCCAAGTACGAGATTGATTTTCCCACGTCGTATATCGTTAACAGGGGAATGCTGAATGACGTATCAGGGTCCAGCCGTTCTGCACAAAACGTCTTTAGCTTTTCTGACACAGCTGAAGACTGATCAGAATATGTATTTTTTAGCAACGTACTGGCAGCCGAGAGGAAATGCTGATTCAAGATATCAGCTGATAACTGTGTACATTGTGCGGTATGTTTTGACCTCGTAAAAGCATTGATCGCTCGCCACACAGATACGACATCTTTCTTTCCGTTCATAAGACGGTGAAAAAGTGACCTTTGAGCTTTCCTCACTAAATGTTTAACATGGTTTCTTTGCCTTCGATAAGCTACAAAATCCTTCTTTCTTTTATAGTCATCTCGGAGCTGCATGGCATCCTTGATTTCCTTACTTAACCAGGCGGGAAGCTGGGGGTTCTTCACCCGTTTCTCTCTGAATGGAGCGTGATTATCGAGGACACCAAGGAACAATCCGTACCACTCAGACAAAGCATCGTTGGGGTCATTATGGTAGTACACTGTATCAAAGGGTGCGCTACTTAAATCACAAAGAAATGTTTCCTTGTTGAAGTGTTTAAGTGATCTATATCTAATAGTCGTGTGCTCATGTTTTCGGAATGACTTATCCGCTTTTAATGCCCAGCAACAGCATACCGGGTAGTGATCGCTAATCCCTACCTGAGGCACGTCTACCGCCATCACCCTTGATTGAGTAGTTGTATATATGTGGTCTATAAGGGTGGAGGAAGTTGGACTAACACGAGTTGCTGTTTTAACTAGCTGCTTTAAACCAAACATAGACATGGTGCACTCCCAAGCAGGGTTATTCAAAAACATGTTAATATTGAAATCGCCTAGGATCAAAATTTCAGAGCTGGACTCTCTGACCTTATCCATCATGACGATAAAGTCGTCGAACCATTGAAATGTTGATGCTGGATTCCTGTAAATGTACCCGACCAGCACGGGGCTTGATTTGTTTGCCCTCAACTCAACCCAAATGCATTCCACGGTTTTTGACTCCAGGTCCCCACGCCTGCGAGTAATACCGCTAATTGAATTATGAATGTATACTGCAATACCCGTTTGTCCCGGGCATTCAGCATCGCGGCGCAGTACAGTGAAGTCCTGGATAGAAACGGCCTCATCGCTGATGTTAGGATTGAGACGCGATTCCGTTACACCAAATAAGTGAAATGGATTGGGCTGACTCAAGAGGACACACAGATCGGGAACTTTGTTAGTTAAATGATAAACATTTAAATGGCCAATATGTAACTGGCGATCATACGCCATGATTGCTAATGTATGTCAGTACTAAAGAGTACTAATGAAAAAGCTTATAAATGATACAACGGCAAATAAGAACTGAAATCGTGAAACAAGTAAAAATAAAAAATAAAAAATAAAAAAAATTAAAAAAATATCAGACCGCTCTAACACACAGAATGTGTGAGGCAAGTGAAGTAACTAACATAGATCTCACTACCTTGCGACCAGAAAATAACGTCACAACGTTCATTAATAGGGACTAATCCCTTCAGCACACTTCAACAGTCAAAGCTAAACGACCCCGCCGCGCGATAGGGGAAATAAATCGTTGTGTGAATATACGTAGAACACTAGTACAGAAAGTGTCCCGGTGCACAAGTACTAGTGCTATAAGCGTCACAAATCGCACAGAATGAGCAGATCGGTAGTCACGAGTACTGTCGGCAGAAGTCAAAAGGATGACAATATTAATATTGGACCACGTGCAGTGGTTGAAGTTAAAAACAAATGAATACGTCTCTGCGCAAACACAAAATGAGCAATGGCACGCAAGTAAATCAATTCGATGATGTTCAGTGATAGCAAAGCACAAAATTATGTAAGGAAGAGTAACTGAATGTTCTGGAAATTAGTCTAATACACACGCACGGGGTGGCTGTACTGTGCCCACAGTTCCTGCTGTGCGTATGGCGTGTATGTGAGCGGGGGGACGCTGAAAGGATACGTTGGTTGCGTCATGCTGAAGTGTCCCCATGGACCCGCCTCGCGATACTGTGGAAACGCGGCACTGTATGGTGGTAGCGGTGGTTGCTGCCACATAGGATACTGGCCCGGCATTTGTTGCTGATAGCTACATTGACTCTCTGCTGTACCACCAAACCTGGATTCGCTGTACTGTAATTCCAGACTTGGTGCTACAGCAGAGGACACTGACAGTCCACCTTGACTTTCCGTTGCAGCACCGAAGCTGGATGCACCACAGAGTGATTCCAGGTTGGGTGCTGCCGCGGAGACTGACTGTCTGCCGGCTGTGACATCAGCGTAAGTGTTGGTGGTGCCAGCGTGTCCTTCACGTCGCTGACGGCGGTCACGGCCACCACCTGCAGTCTGGTTGTTGGGTGGGGTGACGTCAGTAGCTGGCCCGCCTCTCTTTATGTTGAGGGCCAGACTGATGGTGCCCTGGCGACTAGGATGGATGGGGTCACCGCGCCTGTAGAATTTTCTACGCGGGAACCCATCAACAGCAGTGAAGACCGGAGTGTTATCTATCAGTGTGACACCCAGCTTTCTGCACACATGGAACAGGTTACTGTTGGAGGCGGTGATGGCCCTGTACAGCTGGTGTCTACTGTCGGTCGGTAGGATGGAGGATGCCTGCAGACGAGCGTCGGGAAATACCCGCTTGCATTCCCGGACGAGCTGTTCCCACACAGCGCTGGTCACTTCCTTTTGTTTGCAGTCGTTGACCCCCACGTGGAAGGTCACCAGTGCTGTGTGGGACGCGTGTTGTCGCTGGAGCCAGTTGAGCAGGTGGGCAGTCCGCAGGCCAGAGACAGATAATATCTCTACTTTCTCTCTAGGGTAGGTGGGCATCTTCTCGGCCTTGATGTTGCGAACAACAGAGTCTCCAATGACCAGCGTGGTGGTGTCACTCTGCACTGTGTGTCGCAGTAGTTGCTCCTCTGGAGAAACTCTGTTGCTACGCTGCTGCTGGCTGTTGGCGTGGTCAGACCCGTTGTTGACCTCAGGCAGGCCGCCAGTAATCCGCACTGGTATGAGGCGCTCTGGGCTCTTCTCGGCTGCCCTCACAGCCTGTATCGCGGCCAGTTCTTGCATAACGGGTGGAGGGGAGGGGTGACAGGGAGCAGCGATTGCATTGCCCGTTACCTGGCGCATAGACGCACAGCTGTCAACATTGGGAAACATGTCAGTTTGAATGTTACCACTCATGGCAGCGTCTGAGCTGTTGGACGCAGGGGGTGACTTCCTTTTCAACTGTTTTTGAATTTCCCTCAGGCGCTGCTTGTGGCTCTGTTTGGCGGATGATAGCTGGTTGACAGTGCCGTCTGTGACGTGTTGAGCTGTCTCCACACCAGTTATTCTGTCATCCAGATCGGACAACAACTCGCCCACACTTTTCTCTGTAACCTGCAGGTCTCTGGCTCTCTTGACCGCCTCATCACGGAGCTGACTCTCGAGCTGGTCAATCCTGGCTAGGGCTGCTGAAAGTCCTTTAAACAGTGTACTGACGTCAGCGCGAAGGTCCGTGATGAGGTTACAAGCACTTTTGAGTTGCGCTTGCAGAGTATCAGGGTCAGTGGTGTCCTCATCAGGACAGGTAGTCCCGCGGGCCGTGGTGGGTGCGGCCTCTGTATTATGTAATCCCAGGCCCAGGGACTGGGGACTGTAGTTCGTGTTTGGTCGGGTTGGGGGAAGGGGCGTGGCAGTGGACATTACACCATCAACTGTTGCCGCAACAAGGGCGTTCTGAAGTGGTTGGCCAGTAGATGTGGTGATGGGATTAAGCAGGGATGAGTGGTCGGGTAGAAGGGCTTTCGGCTGATAATCCCTTTTGATTGACGACTCCGCCGGCTGCACTAGAAGAGAGACTTCTTTGTTGTCCGAGGGAGTGGAGAGGGTAGGGGTGATGGGGGTGTCTGCTAGGGAGACAGCCAACAGCAGGCCCCGTGAGGAGTTGGGAGGGGTGGCGGGTGAAGTGACGGTACTTTCTGTAAAATCGGGGACAGATGCAAGATGGTTGCTGGTGACGGGGACATTTTCTGTAGGGTCCGCTGTACCGGCCAGGAGCTGTTGTACATAATCACAAAGGGCCCGGTACTCCGATCTCACCCACAGACCCTTTCTCTTCCCCTGAATCATGCAGGTGCCACCGGTTGTCCGCCTCTTCCTGAAGTGCACAGTGATGACGATAAGTTTGTTTTCGTCTGTGTGTACCGGCCCTTCATATATCTTTACTATTGTCTTGGCCAGGTGATCGGGGACCGGGGTGTGGGGAGAGAGGTAGCCATCAAGGGCGACAGTTTCATTGTCATAGTTGAAGTCTTCCCATAACACATTGTGTACTCCTGCAGTGTGTTTGGGCAGAAGCTGCATGTATCTCACATACATGGCATTCCTCCATGCTTTGAGAATGTTGAATGCATTAGCACCTTTACTTTCAAATCGTGTTTGAAGATTGAGAGAGAGAGAGAGAGAGAGAGAGAGAGAGAGAGAGAGAGAGAGAGAGAGAGAGAGAGAGAGAGAGAGAGAGAGAGAGAGAGAGAGAGAGAGAGAGAGAGAGAGTTAGTTATTTGGGTTTAACGCCGAGCAGGCGACTAGGCCATCTCACGGCGGGGAGAGAGAGAGAGAGAGATTGAGAGAGAGAGAGAGAGAGAGAGAGAGAGAGAGAGAGAGAGAGAGAGAGAGAGAGAGAGAGAGAGAGAGAGAGAATGACGTCATATTTAGAGTATTATGTCAGTGTCTGCGTGGTGACGGAGTTGCCTCTTTTACATCGCCGCCACTGTCTGACTTTCTCTAGAAAGTGTTTAATTCTTTTCTGAAAACAATAATTTTTTACTAAAGAAGTTGAAAGGATACAAGCTGGCTAACGAACTCATCCAATGTCTTTCTCCAAACTAGCTATATGCAAAAGTTCAAGTAAATATGACAAAATTACGGACTCTAAGCTGGGTCAACCGACTTCCTATAAACGGTTGTTTATGTCTTCAATGAGACATTCAATTACAATATGCTCGGAGGCTGCCTTAGCCACCCACTTAAGAAAGTATTTCGCCAAGGTTTAAGCTTGTGTGTAAAGAAATATCGGAGATTCTTTTGTTTACAGACATACGCACACACATACATACATACGCACATACGGCTCTTCGCGCCAAAAATACGTTCAGCAGCAAGGTTAGCGTAACTAGTCATGACGTAGTTTTTATCTATTACTTCATTTGTTAGAGGTTTAGCTTGCCCGCCTTTGACATCATGGACATGCTATTAAATTCGCCCCACCGCGACCCGTCCTAAAATTCCCTTCTATAAATGGAACTGACTTAAAAAGGAAACAAGATGGGGTGAACCATAACCCACAAAGTCCCTTCTATATGAGAGTCAATGTCAATGGTCTCTACCTTTTGTCTTTGACTTGATTTTCATGTTGAAATATCTCCTTCTGAAAAAGCCTGGCAGATGTGCCAATGCGTCATAGTGAACTTTAGAAGGGGCGCGCGCAGTGCATACGCGTCACTGGTTTGTCGTAATTTTTTGCTTTTATGTGATATGAGATTTGCGTTCGCTTCAAGACTTGGGACAAAACTAGAACTTCACGGTAAATTTCAGTCTTGCTATAATTTGTGTGAAATCAAGTTGACTTTATCTAGCTACTTGTTAAACTAAGTACACCTGCATGCTCTTCTGAAAGGGTTTCGATGTGTGTGTATGCGTATGCGTATGCGTGTGCGGGTGCGTGCGTGCATGCGCGCGCTGCAAACATCCTCAAGAGGCATAAATGTTCAGAGAGAGAGAGAGAGAGAGAGAGAGAGAGAAAGAGAGAGAGAGAGAGAGAGAGAGAGAGAGAGAGAGAGAGAGAGAGAGAGAGAGAGAGAGAGAATTACGTCATATTTAGAGTATCAGTGTCTGCGTGGTGACTGAGTTGCTTCTTTTACGTCATCGGCACTGACTGACTTTCTCTAGAAATGAAGTTTTTTTTTTTGTTTTTCTTTTACTGTTTTAATTATTTTCTGAAAAGAATTAATTTTTACTAAAGAAGTTGAAAGGATACAAAGCTGGCTAACGAACGCATCCAATGTCTTTCTCCAAACTAGCTATATGCAAAAGTTTATGTAAATATGACAAAAATTACGGACTCTAATCTGGGTCAACCGACTCCCTATAAACGGTTGTTTATGTCTTCAATGAGACATTCAATTGCAATATGCTCGGATGCTGTCTTAGCCACCCACTTAAGAAAGTATTTCGTCAGTTTTAAGCTTGTGTGTACAGAAATATCGGAGATTCTCTTGTTTACATACATACGCACATACATACATACATACATAGTTTACATACATACGCACATACATACATACATACATACATACATACATACATACATACATACATACATACATACATTACATACATACATACATTACATACATACATTACATACATTACATACATACATACATACAGTACATACATACACACATACGGCGCTTCGCGCCAAATGTACGTCAAGTTCAGCAGCGAGGTTAGCGTAACTAGTAGACATGACGTAATTTTTATCTTGTTACTTCAATTGTTAGAGGTTTAGCCTGCCCGCCTTTGACATCATGGACATGCTATTAAATTGGCCCCACCGCGACCCGTCCTAAAACTGAAGTCCCTTCTATAAATAGAAGGGACTTAAAAAGTAAAAAACGAGGACTTTTGGAGAAAACCAGACAGTGACGATGACGTAAAAAGCAGCAACTCCGTCACCACGCAGTCATCGACGCAATACTCTAGATATGAAGTCTCTCCAATCCCATATAGATTATGCTTCTACAGTTTGGGATGGATGTAGCGATGCGTGCATTAAAAGACTTAATGCTCTTCATCGTAGAGCAGCCAAATTAATCCACCCGGATAGTAAAGAAAGCACCGACGACCGACTCAAAGCCCTCGACATGCTGCCTCTGCGTAAGTTACTTATGTACAATAAAGGCGTACTTATGTTTAAAATCTACCACTCTAAAACGCCTAGTTATCTAACAGATCTATTTAGCCCTGCTCATACGCCTTATAAAACGACGAGGAACAATCTATCCATACCAAGGCCGCGCCTCGATATATTCAAAACTAGTTTGTCTTACTCAGGAGCCAAACTATGGAATCTGTTGCCTATCGACACTACTGGGGCTCCTTCTTTGTCCACATTCAGAGCCCGCTTATTTCGGCACCTGAAAGAAAATTAAGCCCATAGTTGTGTACTTGTGTCGGCGTTTTTCCAGCGCAGTGAGTTGTATTGTCGAGTTTGCAGTTGCTGTTCAAACTAAGTTTTTAACATTCATGTTTAATCAGGCTCTTAGTGTGTGTGTGTGTGTGTGTGTGTGTTTGTGTGTGTGTGTGTGTGTGTGTGTGTGTGTGTGTGTGTGTGTGTGTGTGTGTGTGTGTGTGTGTGTGTGTGTGTGTGTGTGTGAGTGAGCTAACTTCTTTTTTTATGCTCACGTTTTGCCTTTCCAGTTTTATTAGTTTTAGTAACGCGCGTGAGATTGATGTGTGAGTGCGTGTGCAAGGACATGATTGAAAAAAGGTCTGTGTACCTAATCATTTATCCTTGAGAAATAAAGTTTCATTTCATTTCATTTCATTTCATTTCATTTCATTTCATTTCTCTCTCTCTCTCTCTCTCTCTCTCTCTCTCTCTCTCTCTCTCTCTCTCTCTCTCAGAATCAAAATGAAACGTAAAATATAAAATTACGTGAAAACTAAAATTACGTCATGACAAATGACGCTTTTGAAACCAATGACGCGTATGCACTGTGCCCCTTATAGAACTCACTGATGCAATTGCAAATCTGCGAGGCTTTTTCAAAGAGGAGATATTTCAACATCAGAATCAGGTCAAAGACAACAGGTAAAGAACCTTGACAGCGAGAACAGCTCGCATATATTATAAAAGAGACTTATGGGTTATGGCTCTCATGAAGAGACTTTGTGGGTTATGGTTCATCCCATCTTGTTCCTTGTTGATTTGACCATCAACCATTAGAACAAGGTTAACTTTTCACACTGGTATCGTCTGAAGCCAGTTAGTTTGTGCAATTAACACATTTTCAAAGGAGCCGGGCACGTTAATGTAACACTGAGCAATACTATTGTTTCTTCGCATGAAATTTAGCGCACCCGGTTCAAGCAGGCTTACTGTGAGCAGTGAGCTTGTATCAGGCGGGCGAGATTTCACGCAAAAAACAAACAAACAAACAAAAAAACTGCAGTATACTAGTCTGCACGTCCATTTTGAGAAAAGCCATCTTTACATTTTATAATATTGAAAATCTCGCGTTGCTCAAAAATTTACATATTGGCTTTTGCCCCAATAACGGCAGTTTAACCCGTCCAGTGCCGAGAAAATGTGAACATCACCCAACTGCAGGAGGTATAGATCCTCACGAGCCTACGCAGTCACGGAGGCTCATGAGGATCTATGTCTCTTACTCACATCACTTTGTATAGATTTTCCCGGGACATTTACGCTTTTGTCCTTCAGTTACCGAAGGTTGCAAAAACAGTCTGCATCAGCCGTCACTGAGCAGGTTAACTCATTCGAGACGTGCTGCACCCGGATACGCGGCTACAGCCGCGTATCCGGGTGCAGCACGTCTCGAATGTGTTAGGAAAGCGAGATTTTCATTGTTACACAATGAAACTCTCACTTTTTTTCAAAATGGACATACACGTACTGGCTTTTGCACATCACGGCAGGTGTATATCAAACCTACCTTTTCAAGCGATTCGCTGGTGGAATAAGCCATGTCCAAAGTCTTAGGTATTTCTTTTTCCACTTTTCTCATGAGGTTCAGAAATTGTTTGTTGAATGCCACAGACGCCTGTTTTCTGTCCACTCGCCAGTAATACCTAATGCACACACACACATACACACAAATTCTTCCCGTAGGGTTTGCGGGTGTTGTCCCCAAATAGACCGACTCAGGGAGTACGCCACAAGTGCACTTCTATTCAAATGAGATGCTGAGCATCTCATTTGAATAGAAGTGTACTTGGGGTGCACTGTACACCCGTTTTAAACAGTACGGGGTAATGCATGAATACATGAATAAATAAGTAAATAAATAAATAAGTAAATAAATAAACAAACAACACTGAATGCAAACGTTTTAATCTCTTCACATTGATTCAGCTTTCAGGTTAGGTCATTTCCCAAATCACTATAGATATTGACGAGCGAAAGCGAGGATTTCCGTGACCATCACCTCATTGTTTGGGTTGCCGCGACCTACAGAATTCTTTTAACGAAATTGCTTGTCAGTTTTTAAGTCCCTTCTATTTATACTTCATAGGATGCTTATGCGAAGAGTGTGTGACGTGGCTACTTTGCCTCAGTTTCTTCTTGTGTCTGCAAGCGTATTGCTTATTGGGCTAAAAGTGTGAAAATGCATATTAAATCATATAGAAGGGACTTTGTGGGTATGCTTTATGCCATCTTGTCTTCTTTTATTGTTGTAGTCACCGGAGTCAAAGAGTTAACTGTTTGTAGTGAAAAGTCCCGGCAGACGAGCATTTTAGCAATGCATCACAAATAATTTTTATTAGATTTGAACATTTTACGACGATGTACACACAACTGTCATTATAACTAAATAATCAACCAAATTGATTAACTAATAAATTAATTGGTGATACTACTACTGCTATTACTACAAATAATAAATAAAAACATAATTAAATACAGGATAAAGAAAATATCGGTTCATTCGTGCATCAACCTCCGACTGTAAACGGAGTGCACTTTAAGCGATTTAAAACCCTTCTTGTGTCATTTGATGCTTCTAAACTAAACTGAAATTAACTGAATTGAACTGCCGAACTGCACTGACTGAACCGACTGAAATGAACTGAACAGAGCCGAGTACGTGCATTGTATGAGGTGAAGCGAATTTTAAATCATTGCGAGCGTAGACCCACTCATCTCATTTGAATAGCAGTGTACTTGTAGTGTACTCCCCGAGTAGGCATGTCTGGATAGCACACCCGCACACAGTGCGGGATTCTTGTGTCAACCTATCAATTTATGTCTGTGAAACAGTGAACTGAACTGAGCGTATACTGACCTGATCTTGAGAACACTAGCCCCGGTGAGCAGCTGTATCGACTTAGAATCGATTTTCTGTGTCGTTGTGTGCGCCATGGCGAGGTTCACGGACAAGTCAGTGTTCCGGCGGTCAATTTTATACATTGGGTACGTCACTCTCCTTGCATTAACTGCCATCAGGAAGTTGTCTTTGATGAAGTCGATCCCATCCGAAGCGCAGGCATTGTGAGCTATCGACAAACATCGATCATCTCTAACTGACGCATTCACTGCCATGAAAAGGTGAACACAATCCAGCCACAAGAAACACAGATCCAAATGAGCCCCTGCAGTTTCGGATCTATGCCTCTCTTTGGTATCACTGTCTCCGTGTTCCGCGGGCGGCTGCCCAGAGATTTCGCGTTAAACTGACAAAGATTTCACTAAGAAACAGAATCTGCGTCCTCTGGCAGTGAAAGGGTTAAAACATTAAGCGCTGAAATGCAGACAATAAATGAAGCAAGCGTTGACAGTTAACCCTTTTAGCCCCGGATCCCTACAGCAGGAGATGGTTTGACCTTATCATTCATGGGTTGTGCCAGATTAGCTTGGCGCCTGAAGGCGCCAAGCTAATCTGGCACTACCCTTGAATTATCATGATCAAGCCGTCTCCTGCAACTGGTACATAGTCGTTAGGCAACACCTCCAAAATTTGAGAAATGGGACCTTAGGGCTAAAAGGGTTAACAGGTATGAAGTGTGCTTTGCGGACACAGGGAGGGGACGGAAGGGGGGGGGGGGGGGGGCGGTTGAGCGTTGCACAATCGATCACCTTCTAACACGGGTACTACCCGTGGTGTTAACAGGCAATCGATTACGCAAAAGACCATTCCGTGCCTGTGTTTGTGGTGGCATCCCAGTGCTCACAGGCCATCGGGCCGACGTCAACCCGATGGCCTTTTGCGCACTGGAATTGTCTTTATCGGGAGCTTATTTATGCTCCGCCACAGTGGCTGATCTTTATGTCGTAGTGCAACGAAACGGGACATTTTGGCGTCGGAGACCGCACAGGCGAACGGCTGGGATAGCCTTGCACCGCGTAGGCAGTTTCAGTTTCATTTATTCAATCTCGGACCCACGGGGGGCATGAGAGAAATGGTAAAAACACAAACATAAACTGTGCTCAAGAAATAAATATAACATTAACATTGAGACTAAGGTATGCGTTAGATTATTATATATCAAAAATACAACACATGGACTTTCAACAGCACAAACAATTGACATACATATTATAGATCATACTCCGATAAGATCATTTTATGTGTGTTTGTGTGTGTGTGCATGCGTGTGTGTGTGTGTGTGTGTGTGTGTGTGTGTGTGTGTGTGTGTGTGTGTGTGTGTGTGTGTGTGTGTGTGTGTGTGTGTGTGTGTAACAGACAGGAAATGAAAGTATACGCCTCACGCAGAGTATATCCTGAAAGTTCGGGGCGTTAGCCATGGCTAATCTCAACAACAACAAAAAAAACCACAAGATGCACTCCGCCTGACGCACACACCCTCACCTCCTGTTTGTTGTATAGCAATTCTGACTTAATGATAAATAAGCCACACAACCTGGTTGACAGTGGGCACGGGGAAAAAATAGAGATAATCCAAAGTAAGTCAATCTAACAAGGACTAGTGTAGATGCGAGCTTCAGCCAGTTTAAGCTCATCCTGCCCGCGACACACCACAGCAAGATATGGCACAACCACGATAGCCCAAGGGTGGTAGAAAGAACAGTTTGGCGCCTATACAAACCCGTACATACATATGGTATAATCTGAAAAACCATCAAAACTAGTGTGTGAGTACGAGGAGAGGAACATGAAATAGCTACCCAATTTGGACGTTAAAATTCCTTCAGTATTAACGTTATAAAATGAGCTAATTTCAATAGGACAGTTTTGCTGCCGCAAGTAAGTAGCTGTTCAAATCTGACTGCATTTGGTCTGCTGTAATAGTATTTTTTTAAACACAGTTTACGCTTTTCAGCAAAGTAAGGGCAGTAAAATAAATAATGGAATTCATCCCCAATGTCCCCACTGTTACATTTATCACATACTCTATTTTCTCTACTAATCCCTCTGTATCTGAGTGACTGTACAGGTAGAGAGTGATTAAGTGTTCTAAAGTGTAACATTGATTTTGCTAGGTTTTCAGGTAATTTAAAAATGTAGTTATCCATACCAAACTTTGCCTTGAACATTCTATAATTATAACAACATTCGGATGACTCCACATCAACATACCACTGTTGAATATACCGGTCCTGGAGGCAACGCTTAATTTTTTCTTTATACCATGTGTAACCATAATCTAAATTATTCTGATTAATCCAAAATCCACTAAGGCCGAGTTCTTCCAAGTTAATCTTGACAGACTATATAAAAGCAGACTCAAATTTTCCCTCTTCAAACAGCTTCAGCAAAAATCTGTACATGACAGCAGAAAATTTGCACTTATTACTATTCGTGACAATCCTATACCAAAAACACAGCATCCTTGCTTTGGCATGTAATTCCATAGGAAATTTTCCAAGTTCCCCATAGATAAATAAGGTGGGTGTAGATTTCCTTATGCCAAGCACTATCTTGTAATACCTTAGTTGTAATTTTGAGGCTAGCTCTGACATAGATGGGCACCATATTTCACTTCCATACAACAGTATTGGTGACACTAACCGGTCAAAAAGATCAATTTGAATTTCTAGAGGAAGCAAAAGCTTTTTGCTTTTCTTGAGGAGTGAAAACATTGCTCTTGTTGCACTAACATGTAATTCTTTTTGTGCAATTGAAAATTTATTATTGTAGTTAAGTTTCAGCCCAAGATATTTGTAGTCATAGACTACCTCCAAATTTCTTTTGTTAAAAGTAAAGGTTGGTTTTTTGCGTATCTTACCTTTTGAAAAAACAACTACTTTAGTCTTGTCAATATTTACATTAATGTGCCAGTTACAGCAATATTCAGACAGTGTATCAAGGGCAGCCTGCAATCCTTTTACAGACTCAGAGCACACGACTGTATCATCAGCATACAGTAAAATGAACATTTTAAGCAGGGCATCACAATCATTTACGTCCAGGTTAACATTTTGGGCATCGTGTTGGAAGCTTATAAGACCTACTGTCTTTTGTGATATAAATGAGTACATATCATTTAAAAATATGGCAAAAAGAAGCGACGATAAATTTTCACCTTGTCTAACACCGACACTGGACAAAAAACTATCTGTACAACTGTTTCCTACCCTGACATAAGATTTAGCTCTGGCATACATATTTTGGATAACCGAAAATATTTGTCCATTAACACCTGTATTTATTAACTTTTGCCATAAAAAAGACCTATTAATCTGATCGAACGCTTTCGCAAAGTCAACAAATGTACAATAAAGTTTCTTTTTTCTTGATAATAAAAAATCAATCATACAAGTAAGGGTAAAAATACGGTCTGAAGTTGAGTAACCAGGTTTAAGGCCAGCCTGTTCTTCCCCTAATACTTGATTGTCATTGATAAATGAGGCTAACCGTGAGTTGAGAACACTGGTAAAGAGTTTACCAAAACAGCTTAATATGGTTATACCTCTATAATTGTTAGGGTTCTGTTTGTCGCCTTTTTGTTTATAAATTGGTAGTATAATTCCAGTTGTCCACTCAGTGGGAACTTTACCAGCTTTTAATACCAGGTTAAACAATGATGTGAAGGTTTGCACCATTTTCCCTTGCGACGCCTTAAGAAATTCATTAATAATTTTGTCATCACCACAAGCCTTGTTAGACTTTAGAGCACAAATACATTTTTTAACTTCATCAATAGTAAATGGAGCACTAAGTGCATCATTATTAACTGCATTTGAATCAGGCTCTACAGTCTGTTCCTGTAGTGTTTCTTCTGACTCAGTATTGAGCTTTCTGAAGTAGTCATAAAAAATTTGGCTTGAGAGATTAGTCATACCACTACTCCTTTCAGAAGCACTGCCATTTATTATCCTCCAATAAGCTTTCGGATCCTTGCTTCTGAGACTCCTCAATTTTTGAGCAAGTTTGGATTTGTAAGCCTTAAGTTGTAATCTTATTTGTTTTTTGTACTGCTTGGCTGCAACCGATTGGGTTTCAAGGGATTTGGCATTTTTAAATTTACTATTAAGCTTCTTCGCCATCTGATAGCTCTTTCTTTTTTCCTTACAACTGTTGTCAAACCAGGGGCAATCTTTATTTTGGTGTGAATGCTTATTGCGAGCTCTAGAGTTACAACCTGTCTCAACTTTCAAAGAACCAATGAAGGTGGCACTACTGATCATAATGTCAGCTGCTTCCTTTGTAGCTAAGTCTATGTATTCTTGGGTGATAACTTCACTAGACTGTAAAGCCTTGTGTATGCCTACATTAAGTTGATTAATTCTAGCCTCGCATAAATTTTCAATGAAACAACTACTAAATTCTGACTTCCATTTAGGGCGTGCTCCTTTATGAGTGGTTGCTGGCTTATTTTCAACATTAAAGTCATCCTTCATATCCTTATATATGTCATTGTACAAATTATTCATTCTGCTTAGGTTCACAGTCATAGTTATAGGACAGTGGATATCTGAATACAATTCGCAAAAGTCTAGTACCTTGAATTCTTTTATCTCTTGAAAAAGTGATAGGGAGCAGACAGCATAATCAACTACACTAACATTCTTACATGTGGTCTTCCCAGTATAAACATCAAAACCATCACGGCCATTGACAATAGCCATGTCCATTGATTTACAGAAATCAGTTAACTTGAAGCCCATATTATTTGTTTTTGCATCAATATTGGTACGTTTTGGTAACTTTGTAAATGGCTGCAGGTTACATGTGACAAATGCATCTATGTCATCTTCTACATCCTCTACATATGTGTCATCAAGATTTCCTGTACGTGCATTAAAATCACCCATAAGACACAACTTACTCACGTTAAATTTTAGTTCAACAAGGCATTCTTCAAGCTGAGTGAAAAAATTCAGGTTAACATATGGTGAGCCTTCTGGGGGCAAATACACTGCACCAATATACGTATAAAGACGTGAACTGCATACACAGCGAGAACAGCGAAGGTGTGTTCTGTTCGGAGAGAGTAAGTCGGGCATTGCTGTTAACCGCAAGAGACATGTATTCAGCCTTCGAAGACTATGGTATAGTCTGTTTGAGTAAAGCTTATCTCTCGTTTTTCCAATTAACTTTCGCACAAAACATGTTTCTGGACTATGTACCTGGTTATTGTGAATTTCAGGACATACAATCACTGCATAGGCACATTGTGCCTTGTGTCGAAGCACGTTGCCTGCAGGCAGGTTCCAGATGAGTGCATTATAAACTTGCATAGTCCAGATTTTTGTTGTGCGTGAACAAGACATCCTCCCATGTTACTCTTACAGTTGTGGGGCGGCTGCTGGACACGTGTTTGCCGAGCAGAGGTGGCAGTTTGTTACGCCACAATTGTGCTCATGCTGACTTGGGGGTAAAGCTACATATTTGCCGATCATTTATTATTGTTTAGCTAATCTATTTTCACTAGTAAAGTGGCCATTTGGAATTGGAATCACGGGTTTTTGCTTTGCTCGTAGCTTAACTCATTCAGCCCCGACACACCACAGGAAGACACGGATCGAACAAGATAGTTTAAGGGCGGTGCCAGAATAGCTTGGCGCCCATAGGCGCCAAGCTATTCTGGCACCACCCTTGAACTATCATGCTCGATCTGTCTCTAGAATTGTAATACAGTCCTTCAGAGGGCAACTTCAAAATATTGGGCTTCCGATCCTGGGCCAGAATGTGTTAAAGCAAGAAGATAATGTATGACACAAATGATAGCATGTATGTTTTGTGAGCATGAGAGGCTGTGAACGATTGCGAGCCTCCATTTGGCTCGACTGACAGATCCAGGAAGCTCGGTGACTTATGCACAAAGCAAAGTGTGGTTTAACTCAATCGCGGCCAGCCGCATCCGGATGCGCGGCTGATGCCGCACATCCGGATGCGGCTGGCCGCGAATGAGTTAAACCTTTAACTCCCCTTGTCCCCCGAAGGATTACAGACGCCAGTCAACTCACTGCCTCCTTTGCATCTTCGTTTGTAACCAATGCTCCGAAGCTGTTCACATAAAGATTTTTAGGGTGAAAGACCCTAAAAGAATATATAGTTACCGTAACGAGCACACAAATCATCCATTGTGTATTCGATGCCATCATGAATTGCCGTTAAGTTGTCGATCTGCTCCACAATGTTCTTGGTAAAGTTGATGTTTGCCGGGTCAAACACGTTGGGCTGTCCCTGGCCCACAGCGCGGAAGATGACGATGGCCATGGAGGGCACGTCCACCAGACCGAAGGCATCGAAGTTCCAGCTCGTGGTGTCCGGAAATAACTTGGACATCACCACTCGATCCCTGAGGGCATGAATCTTGATTTGATTAAATGTTTCTTTGTAGTCCTGTGGTCGAAGCAATAAGAATCCTCAAATCTCCATCAAATACATGTCAGCCTTAGTGTTACGCGCATCAGAACATCGCGAAATCGGATATTACGCTTCCAGGGCTGTGGCTCCCAAAAATGAAAAGATATCCAATGAGCAAAAAAGTGCTCTGGCCGACTCTAGCCTTAGTAGGCCCTCGCACAGCCATGCGCGGAACAAATGAGGGCCGAGTTGTCCAGAGAACGTTTTGCTCATTGTGCATTTTTTTTCCTGGACAGTATGCTCTTTTTTTTCTTTTTTTTTTTCTTTCTTTTTTTAAGAGAGAGAAGCGAGATTTTCATTGTAAAAAACAATGTAGCCTTAATCTCGTTTGTCTAAAAAATGCATATGATACCTTTTGCCATATGACAGCAGACTATAGCTTTTAACATTATAGAGCAGATAACCGAGAAACAAGCAAAATAACTAGAGCAATCAAATCAGTCTGACGCAGAAGGACTATACACAGTAATCTAATGAGGCAGAAGAATGCCAGTCAGTACCATGGTCCTTTGCTTATCAGGTGGGATGACTTACTTATAGATCCTAGCTGTCACGGGCGTGAAGAGTCGCTCTGTGTCCTCTTCCTTCTCCATCACCAATACTCCCAGGCCCATGGCCAGCAGCAGCACCAGCGGGGTCACGCTGAAGGCCACGGGGTGAAGGCCGACCAGTCGGCCGAACTTGTAGAAGCTTGTGTACAGGAAACTCTTCATTCGGTTGTACAGTGAATTACAGAACACCGTCATCATTGTTGATGCTAGAGATCAAGTATACTGCGCGTCATGGACAAGGAATAAGGAACAAGTACCTCTGTCCTCTGCCCATTTCCCTTCGAAACAGACTGAACCCCTTCACACCCGAGGAAAGTTTCACATCGCTTAACTGCAAGAGGCATAGATCCTCATGCGCTCCCGCAGTTGCGGGGGCTCAGGAGGATCTATGTCTGTTGGTGACACCCTTTTGAATCCATATTCCTGCGACAGCTGGAGGGTCCTTGGCGTTAGTTTAACTCATTCAGCCCGGCGCACGTATTTCCCAAGTTTTGGAGGCGTCATCTAACGACTATGCACCTGTTGCAGGAGATGGATCGACCATGATAATTCAACGGCAGTGCCAGATTAGCTTGGCGCCTGTCGGCACCAAGCTAATCTGGCACTACCCTTGAATTATCATGGTCGACCCATCTCCCGCTGTAGTGCGTCAGGGCTGAACGGGTTAACGACGATTGCTAGAAACGCTACTTCTCGGTCAGTCTTTAAGATTAGTCTCTACTGCAGTGAAGGCATAAGACACCAAGTCCATGTTTTGTTGTTGTGAAAAAGTGAGAATTTCAGTGTAATACAGTAAATACAAAATCTCGTTTTCAACAACCACAACAAAAGTACTCGCCTTTTTTGAAACATTCCCTTCGATAGTATGTGGCGGTTGTTTGACCTGCAATGGAAGATTTTCTTGCCTGAAGTGCGGGCGATACTACACGAGATACTGTAGGACCCTGCCTGCATCACTGCGGCACGCATCCTTTAAAACAGGGCCAACAATCCTTCAGCGAAAGAGTGGTGGCCCTGTTTTTAACCCTATCGCTGTCGACAGCGGCAGAAACCGCTACTGATATCCACAGGGTTGACAGGATGATTCGCCGCTCTGCAGCCTACATCAGAGAGACTGACGAGGCTGAGAATATAGCACGACCAAGGGTACTCAAAGAAGAACAAGAAGGCGAAAGACATTTTTACCTTTAGTCGAATGGAAATCGTCAGACGACAGAGTCACTGACACCCAGAACAAGAATCTCAATGCGCTAAAGGCCATCGGGCCGATGTCAGCCGCTGTTGGCCTGCGCACAGCTGTGCGCGGGCCAAGGGCGGCCGACGTCGGTCCGATGGCCTTTGGGCACTAGGGTAGTGGTTGGAAAGGGGGGGGGGGGGGAGGAGATACATGCACGTATTCGCAAGTTACTTTGATTTCGGGTAGTTTTGTCAGTCCACATCTCAATTACAAACCAGGGCCAGAAAAAAACAAGAAATATACATTATTTCGAATAGAGAAAAGAAAGGAAAAACTGAATCATTTTATACAAGGGCTTCACATCAAAGCAGGGTTACAAAGGCCAAGCAGAAAAAAGAACCCAAGAAAAAATTTACAGCCGTAACGAATGTTGTGCTGTGTTCGTTCTGTACGGTGTACTGACAAAAATAAAGCCTGGAGAACATAGAAAAGTCAGAAGAGGGAAAAAGACACGTGAGACGAAATCTAACAGAACCAAAAAACAGAACATAACGAAACGGATTGAAAACAACTGAACAAAAATAAGACACATGCTAGGTAGCCGCAAACGTTGTTTAGATGTCACGCAGAATCGCGTGTGTTCGGCGAGTTACCAGCGAGCAAAGCTCCTCGGGCCTAAGCCTACCTTAACCGTGCGCTGCCAAAACAATGGGGACGCTAGGCCGTGGTCCTTTTGTCCACTGACTTTTCTGCGTCCACAGCAAAATCAGTGTGCACATTTTCTCGTCTTCTTCAGTATTAACCCCTTCACAGCGGAGAAAAAGTGAACATAATACATCTACAAGAGACATAGATCTTCATATGCCCCGCAGTTGCGGAGGCTCATGGGGATATATGCCTCTTGCTGACACCAGTTTGTATCCGTGTAACTTGGAAGACTTGTGTTTTTTTGGCGTTACATTAACCCAGTCAGCCCTGACGCACTACAGCAGGAGATGGGTCGACCATGATAATTCAAGGGTAGTGCCATATTAGCTTGGCGCCTGTCGGCGCCAAGCTAATCAGACACTGCCCTTGAATTATCATGGTCGATCCATCTCTTGCAACAGGTGCATAGTCGTTAGATGACGCATCCAAAATTTGAAAAATACATGCGCCGGGCTGAATGAGTTAACAGAGATGTCAGAAACACAGTCTGCATCCAGTGGCAGTGAAGGGGTTAATTTTTGTGTGTTTTTCTGGTGGTACATACCAACTTTTGTACAGGCAGACTTTGCAACCATTGTGTCGAAAATGCCGCTTTCAGCCACACGATGATACAGTATAACAGATTGTCAGTTCAGTCGTTATATCTTTCGTTCACTGATTCGCCAACATTTCGGCAACATGTACTCCACAACAAGTACCTGCACCTATCGCGGTTGGTGTCACGTATGTCCGTGGCACACTTGTTACAGTATAAAATCTAAAAACAGCAATTGGTTGCATTGAAGCGATGAAAGGCGCAAGCTGACAGAAACTGTTCACAGGTTCATAAATTTCTTTGCAGCTATGCCCAGATGATCTCATCACAGCCCATAAGCAAGTGTAGTCGAAAAAAAAATCTTCAGTCCGATACAGCGATCACATTCTATTTTGATTCAATTTTCACTCCTCCGTCGGACAACAGTGCACCAACGTCCACGGCTCAGTGCAAGAGACATAGATCCAGTTGCGGGGGTTTACAAAGATCTCTGACTCTTGCTCATCCCACTTTTATCTCTTTTTTTTTCTTCTTTGGCGTTGACGGTTTTGACATTTTGAAAATGTCTAGACACTAAGCAATTTCAGCGTACATGTTTCAGTGGCTCTTTAGTCTGACTGGCTGGTGTAAAGCATAACCATTTCCGGCACGGCAGAACTAACAATTTAATGGCCCAACACAAAATCATCTACTAAGCACCATGTTCAACTTGCATCTGACGGATCGGCCATGATAGCTCTGCTTGAATTGCCTATGGCTACCTTGTCGTTTCTGCAAGCATCAAATCAAGCCATGGTCGACGAATCGTCAGAGTGGAGGTGGGGCTAACGCTTTACCAAAATAACTGACCAGTTCCAAGGAAATCTGCTTACCCTGGTCAGCAAGAGACATAGATTCGCATGAGCCCCTGCAACTGCAGGGGCTCATGTGAATCTGTGTCGTTTGCAGATAGAAATACTTGATGCACAAGTAGTGAGAAGAGCGAAACGTGCGGCGATAGGCATTCGCTTTGTGGCTGATTCTGACACGTGTGATGACGAAAATGATGAAAGATGTGCAGCAGAACTAACACAACGCAGGACGGAAAAATTCCCATAAATTATTGGCACGGGTATGACAACTCCAGTGAAGCCCTGCAACATCCGCTAAATGTACAACAAACGTTAATATACCTGGCGGAGGTAGGCATTACTGTCAACGCCCGCGATGCCCTGTTTATCCACGACAGTTATATCTTTGTCTCACTCGAGCTACGGAGATGCTTTTGCTGTAGGTGGGAGTATGAAATAGTTGCTACTTGTCGAGCGTTTCAGCGTCACGTAGCGGGCCGAGGTTTTCAGTAATGCTAACAATTTTAGCCGCAGGGCGGATCTAGGGGTGGGGTGGGGGGATTTTAGGGGCTCCGGAAGCCCCCCCCCCCCTCCCCGACCGAAAATTGTTTAAAATGTTATATCAAAGTCCCTTTTGGAGGGTGTTTCGACCTCCCTATTTGATTTCTGGGCGAGATCCCACACCCACACGCTACCCCCTGTCCTCCCCCCCTCCCCTGTCGAGGTAACTGTGGCCTTTTGTGT
>BTPG01000005.1:133136249-133271249 GCA_036245525.1 Semisulcospira habei | reverse complement strand
TGAGTTAATGGCAGGTGACACGTACAGCCACCCAAATGAGCGATGGTCTTTAAGTTTAATGACAGGTGATCTTTCCTAAGGGCGGTCGCTTAAAACAGGTGTTCTGTCGTATTACGTCACAACTGCGTATTTCAGTTTCGTGGGTGGTCATCAATGAAGCTGATCTGAATTTCAGCTGAACTAATCATTTATTTTCCATCCTTCATCCCTGCCGGAACTGTACTGCAAGCAACACCCAATTGCAAGAGGCATAGACCCTCATGTGCCCCCGCAGGTGCGGGGGGCTCATGTGGGTCTATGCCTTTTGCTGACCTAACTTCGTCAGTGTCCTGGGCCATCGGGCAGGTGAGATTCTTCGGCGATTAAGTAACAAAGGTTTCAAATACACAGTCCGTGACCAGTGGCGGAGAAGCGGCTAATGACGCCAATCTGAAGCTCGTGGTTCACAGTGTTTTACTCTGTTTGTTAGGGTTGTAGAGTCAAATCTGAGATAATTCAATACCCACGTGCAGAAAGCAAGGGATCTGAAATTCGGTGAGAAACTATGACAACAGTAACAAATCCGAAAGAACTCATGAATAATCAAAGACGAACTAACAGAAAGGAAAGAGAAAGAAAGGTAAATAACCAATCAATCAATCATAAAAAATTAAAACAATTAACACAAATTGCATGCCGACCTCCGTCGCCCGCCATCGTTGGTTTTTCAGATACCTCCGTTCTGGTCAGACGACACAAATAAAAATGAAGAACAACGATTTAAAAAGAGTTGAGACAGAAAGATACATTTAAAACAACAACAACAACAACTAAATAGCAGTGCTAGAATTATTTAGATGTACCAGTTAGTTGTGCAAAAGGACAAAGGCAGCATCACTGAGCGCTGGAGAGAACACTTCTCAAATCTGCTGAACCTGCCTTCCACTGTCGATCCCGCGGCCCTGGACATGATTCCCCAGAAGCCGACACTGGATGACCTTGACCTCCCGCCTACCCTGGACGAGGTCAAGAAAGCGATCAACCAGACTAGCTCCGGCAAAGCTGCAGGCATGGACGGCATCCCCGCAGAGCTCTTCAAGGCAGCTGGACCTGAGACCCTTGATGCCTTCCTCAACATTCTGACATGCATCTGGGCAGAGGAGAACATGCCACAGGAATTTAGAGATGCTACAATCGTCTCACTGTTCAAGAACAAGGGCAGCAAAGCAGACTGTGCCAATTACCGAGGGATCTCACTCTTGCCCATTGCTGGCAAGATCCTTGCGAGAGTCATCCTCAACCGCCTGATCAGCTCTGTATCTGAGGAAGCACTCCCAGAGGCTCAATGCGGCTTCAAACCCGGCCGCAGCACAGTCGACATGGTCTTCTCTGTGAGACAGGTCCAGGAGAAATGCATTGAGCAGCACATGGACCTCTACGCTGTCTTCATAGATCTGACAAAAGCTCGGCTGCCCCAGAAAGTCCACCAACATCATCCGCCTCTTCCATGATGGAATGGTAGGAGTTGTTCAGTCAAACGGCGACACATCCGCACCCTTCGACATTTCCAACGGTGTGAAACAAGGTTGTGTTCTTGCCCCCGTGATGTTCAACCTGTTCTTCACGTGTGTCCTGACCCCTGCAGTACGCGACCTTGAGAAGGGAGTGTACCTGAAGTACAGACTAGACGGCTCTCTTTTCGACCTCCGTCGACTGAACGCCAGGACCAAGACCATCGAGAGACTGATCCTTGAGGCGCTGTTTGCCGATGACTGTGCGCTGATGGCGCACACGGAGTCTGACCTCCAGACCATCGTCAACAGGTCCTCGGAAGCCTCTCGACTGTTTGGCCTCACCATCAGTCTGAGCAAGCCCGAGGTCCTGCACCAACCGGCCCCAGGCACAAGAGCCCCCCCCCCCCCACCCAAAGTGTACATCGAAGGCACCGAGCTGAAGACTGTCGACCAGTTCAGGTACCTTGGGAGCATCATCTCTTCTGACGGTACTATCGACAAGGAAATCGCAGCTCGCATCAGCAAAGCCAGCCAAGCCATGGGTCGCCTGCGCACTCGTGTGTTGAATAACAACAACGTCAAGCTTTCCACCAAGATCAAAGTCTACAAGGCAGTAGTTCTCCCCAGCCTCCTCTACGGCTGTGAGTCATGGACGCTGTACAGAAAGCACCTCAAGCAGCTTGAACATTTCCACATGAGATCCCTGCGCTCACTCATGGGCATCAAATGGCAAGACTAGGTGACAAACCTGGAAGTCTTGGACAATGCTGGCTTAGTGAGTGTTGAAGCCTTGATCTTAAAGTCACAACTCCGCTGGACAGGTCATGTCATACGCATGGATGATTCTCGCATGCCACGCCAACTCCTGTATGGTGCACTCTGAAAAGGCCACAGGAAGCAAGGACGGCCAAAGAAACGCTTCAAAGACTGCATAAGAGACAACCTCAAGCACTGCGTCTTCCCGGTAAAGGAACTTGAAGCACAAGCACAAGACAGATCCGGCTGGCGTGCCGCCACCAGGAAAGCCTGCACGCTCTTTGAACACAATCGGCGCGAACGGATCACCAGTGCCAGAGCTCACAGAAAGACAGCGTCGACTCTCCCCACAGCTCTTTCCGGTGCCGCCATTGCCCTCGCAGGTGTGGCTCCAGGATTGGCTTGGCCAGCCACACCCGCACCCACAAATAGAAGTCATGCACAATGACGACATCATCGGTTTCGATGGTCTACCCATTACCAGTTAGTTGTGCAAATTAGCTATACAGATACCAAGTAAATTTCCTTGCGGTTTCGCATTCTTCCTCAGTTTCAGCCTCAGTCTAATCCTACGCGGGTTTCGCCGCAGTATATCGCGATGGCTGGCCGGAGCCATAAATTCAGACCGCGTTACTTGCGTTCGCCTTAACCCTATGGGTGTCGGTTGCGGTTTTAGTCGCCGCGATGATTCCCGCAGGAATCGTCGCGACAAAAACTGCTGCCGACACCCAAAGGGTTAATTGTGGTGCAGCACTTGTCACGGTACGCCTGTGAAGGAAGGAGAGAATTAAGAAGCCACCCCCCCCCTACCACCCCCACCCCACCCCCTCAACAAAAAAATAAATAAATAAATAAACTACAGAGGTTCAGTCTCGGGCCGACTTCAGCCTTAGTTGGCCCGCGCACGTCTGTGCACGGGTCAGCTAAGGCTGACATAGGCCAGAGTACCTTTTTCATTGGGTATCGATTTGGGAGCCACAGTCGACCTGACCGCGCTTTGTCAGATTTCGCCCTCTTCTTCTAGTTGCCAAACACGGTCAACAAACTGACCATTATCGCTGGTTTGTAGGTGGTGCGCAGCAGCAATGGAAAATAGTAAAAAGAATAAATAAATAAATAAATAAATAAATAAATAAATAAATCTATTATTACAAATGTATTATTTCTAATTCCTGATATCGGGAGGGGTCTCAGAGGTGGGGGGGGGGGGGGAGGTTGGGGGGAGGGGTTGGGGGGGGTTGGGGGAGGTTGGGGGGGGGTTGGGGGGGGTTGAGGGGGGGGGAGGATTGTTTTGGGAGCCAGATGTGTGTAATGCCAAAGCTGACGCGTATTTTAGTTTCAGAAAGTAATAGACCGACCCATTCCGGGGGTGAAGTGTCTGTAAAAGTTAGCGCGCGTTCGCCTCTCGACCAATCAAAACTCTGTAATAACCATGTGCTTCTGACTGCCAAGCAGAAGGTCCGGCATAACAACGGATGTTTATGAATGCGGGGCATGGAAGAGCGTCGGTGTTTCCATTATTTTAGCCAATTTCGGCGGTGTTGGAGCTGTCTGGAAAGCACTGTTGTTATGGGGAGTGTAAATCAGATTCCTGATACCCCAATACATATTCCTGTGAAAAGCAATTTTCCGTTCCCGACGCCTTTATCACGACTGGCAGACAGGAAAGAAAGGATAAAAGCTTGTGGTTAGCCACAGGGTCAGCTGAACCCTGAGAGAATCACAAGACATCACTACTGACGTATGCTCGAAAGTAAAATTTCTATTTTCCGTGTTCCACCATAGTATTCACAGACTGACTCGATCGCTTGTACTTATATTTGGTCTGCTAACTTTGATCGTAGATCTGTCACCGAGTCGTGTGTGACGAATTCGTGCTAAATTTGATCTTTGTTCTGTCAGTTGTGTATGAAGCTTTCGTGCATATACGGTGACCCCGTATGGCTGTGAAAGTTAGGAAGAGGCGCCTCATTGATGTAAACAGATTAGTACTAGCAGAAGCCTTCCGTGGGAAAAAGATACGTTTTTAGACAGACTTCAGAAAAGTGTACTGATGACTGCCTGCGCGCGGATTTCGTTTAGAGACTCAGTAGCGGGGCATGTAGGTATAGGATCACCCATAATTTCAGACTGTAAACACATAAAAGCTGATATTATCACTGGAAAGAGAGCATACAAATGTGTTGTCGTGCAAAATTTCAAAGCTCTACCTTATATACCTTGGAATACGTATGAGTGTGATGGAGAAGGGGAAGGTTTGCGCGATACAGTAAGTGACTGTTTTTGGTTTCAGCATGTGGCTGTAGCCACTAGAAAAGCAAATGTGTTGGACTTGGTGTTCAGTTCTGAAGAAGAGATGGTGCAAGAGGTCGAGATAGGCGATCCTCTAGCCAACAGCGATCACAACATTGTGCACTTCAAAGTGGCCTTTTCCGAGCCTAGAGACAGTAACAGCGACAGGAGGAAAGAGATAAGGGATTTCAGAAAGGCAAACTGGAAAGTGCTCAGAGAGAAGTTAGATAAGGTGAATTGGGACAATGAATTTGAAGGGAAGAGCTGCAGTCAACAGTGGGACTTGTTTCATCAAATGCTGCAGAAGGTGGTGAGAAGTTTCGTACCGTTGAAGAAAACGAGGTGCACTAGGAAGCCCAAGTGGATGAACAGAGAGGCACTCAAAAGTGTCAAGAAGAAGAGAAAGAAATGGAAAAAAATACAGGCAGAGTGGTAGGCAAGAAGACTTTCTTGTATATAAACAGTGGCAGAATGGCAGTACAAAACTCATCAGAGATAGTAAATTGAAGTTTGAAGAAAAGCTGGCACAAAACATCAAGAAGGATGCAAAGTCTTTTTACGCCTACGCAAGAGACAGGCTGCGCTGCAAGGTCAAGGTTGGTCCTCTGGAAGATAGCGACGGGGAGCTGCACACTGATGATGAGGAACAAGCGGACATCTTGAACAAATTCTTTGCATCAGTTTTCACGGTGGAGGGCAATGGTGACAGACCGGAACCCCAATGTAAGTTTACGGGCTTACCAGAGGAAAGACTGGTACATGTGATCTTTACAGAGGACATAGTCCTCAAGAAGTTGCAAAACCTGAACGCTAGCAAGGCGCCAGGGGTTGACGAAATTTCTCCAGCCGTACTGGTGGGAGCAGCAGAATCCGTAGCATATCCCCTGTCACTGATCTTTCAGGCTTCCTTGGACACCGGAGAGGTGCCAGTGGGGTGGAAAGAGGCAAATGTTGTGCCGATATTCAAAAAGGGTGCAAAATGTATAGCAGGAAACTACAGGCCGGTATCGCTGACTTCTCAGGTTGGGAAAGTCTTTGAAAGTGTTGTGCGGGATTTTCTGAACAATCACCTTGAGAGGCATCAGCTGATCCGAGGCAGCCAACATGGTTTCTCAAAAGGAAAGTCCTGCCTGACAAACCTGCTCGTCTTCCTGGAGGACATGACACGCATGCTGGACGAAGGGAAAGATGTAGACGTCATCTACCCTGACTATGCCAAGGCGTTCGACAAGGTCCCTCACAAACGGCTTATGGACAAGCTGAAAGCACACGGTGTAGACGGAAAAGTGCTGCAGTGGATGGAAGAATGGCTACGTGGCAGGAAGCAGAGAGTTGTGGTCAACGGACAAGCTTCTCCATGGGTAGATGTGACGAGCGGAGTTCCACAAGGATCCATTTTGGGGCCGACCTTGTTCCTGGTGTTCATTAATGACTTGGAGGACGATATGCTGACCAGCGTTCTAAAGTTTGCTGATGACACTAAGATCTACGGCGACGTCTCCGACCCAGCGGGGAGCGACAAACTACAGCATGACCTTAAGGTAGCAGAAAGATGGTCAGAGAGGTGGCTGATGCAGTATAACGTGGACAAGTGCAAGACTCTGCATGCAGGCCGTAAAAACACTTGTCAGGTTTACACGCTGGGAGGACAAGAACTTGGAGCAGTGGAGGAAGAAAGGGACCTAGGCGTCATCATGCACAGTCGGTCAGTCGCCAGTGCTGCGTGGCAGCAAAACGAGCCAACAGAGCAGTGGGGCAGATCATGCGAACAGTTACAGCCAGAACTAGAGCAGTTATTGTCCCACTCTACAAAACAATTGTACGACCACATTTAGAGTACTGTATCCAAGCATGGCGACCTTACCTAAAAAAAGACATCGCAGAGTTGGAAAAGGTGCAGAGGAGAGCTACAAGATCGATTACAGGGATTGGTCACCTGGCGTATGAGGAGAGACTGGCCTTTTGCAATTTGCAGAAATTGGAAGAAAGGAGAGACAGGGGAGATCTCATCGAGACTTTCAAGATCATAAAGGGACTTGAAAAAGTTTCTGCGGACATATTTTTTACTTCATGCCAGTCATCATTTTACCATAGAGGTCACAGCAGCAAACTGTTCAAAGGGAGGTCCAGACTGAATCTTAGAAAAAACTTTTTTCCCAAAGAGTTGTGAACCCATGGAATGCTCTGAAACAAACAATTGTCGAAGCTGAAACTGTCAACCAGTTCAAGAACCGCCATGATAAAGAGACAGTTAAGGGGGTTAAAATAAGTTCTCAAACTTCCTACCCCGTCGGCCGCGCTCAGTGGCCACTCAGGTAAATTCAGGTAAATAAATTCAGGTAAATATATTTTATGAAAAATCACAACTTGATTTGGCGAAAATAAGACGATTTGCGCATTTTATAAAATGTTAAGTATAGGGTCGCATAACTAAATAATGGTCTGACTTGCTGTAATGATTAAATCCAATGCCTAGGTTGTACTGATTATTTACAGCTCCAATAATGGTATACTTGAGAATATATGCCATCCTTCGGCGCATCAGCAGTGTTAAACAGTACAATGTATTTGAAGCCCGAAGCCACTGCCACCCTTGTCTCCTCCTTTGTTTTATCACGATTAGATTACTATAACTTCCTACTTTCCGGCATGCCTAAAACCCAGTTCGATAAACTGCAGAGAGTGCAAAACAGTGCTGCCAGTTTAGCTCTGCGCGTGCCAAAACGTGACCATATCCACCCCGCCCTTAAGAAACGCCACTGGGTGCCCGTTCAAGAACGCATTTTGTACATACTGTCCTGCTTGTGCTTTAACTCAATCAACCTGATTTCTCCTGCCTATATCTTTGACTGACTTGCTCCATCTGTATACTCCATCTCGTACCCTCCGGTCTTCCTCTGACACACGTAAATTTCGCCATCCCAATTAAAAAATGTAAAACACGTGGCGGTCGTACCTTCTCCAATCTTGGCCCCGCCTCTTGGAAAAGCTTCCCTTGTCCGTAACTGTCAAACGCTCCTCTCCTACAAATCACTTCTCAAAACCCACTTCTACAACACCGCCTTTTACTAGTCCATTTCCCCAGCCATGTACAATTCATCGCGGCCACTATCACGTGTGTGTGTGTGTGTGTGTGTGTGTGTGTGTGTGTGTGTGTGTGTGTGTGTGTGTGTGTGTGTGTGTGTGTGTGTGTGTGTGTGTTAGCTTTTAATTTTATCTTTGTATCAGCGCTTAGAGCTACTTTTAGAATAGGCGCTTAACAAATCTCCATTATTATTATTATTATTATTATTATTATTATTATTATTATTATTATTATTATTATTATTATTATTATTATCCTAATTTTTAATTTTTTTTTTAATCAACGTCGAGTAGCGCTCTTTACAATGCTAGAAGACTACACTCACGCGCAGCATTCTTGCCGGACTCCGACTAAACGAGCGGAGCCAAATAAAAAGTGGGTCGGTGTATTTGGAGCCCTTAGCCCATATCATACCGAGGCTAAAAGCATTAAATTTGTACACTGTCGTATGCAAACTACATTATAGTACGTACAGATAAGGATATAGACAAATGGCTTAGTTCAAGGGTGGTGCCAGAATAGCTTGGCGCCTAGAGGCGCCAAGCTATTCTGGCACTACCCTTGAACTATTTTAGAGGCGCCAAGCTATTCTGGCACTACCCTCGAACTATTTTAGTCAAACTTATTTCACACACTGGTGTATTCCGAATGATAAGGGTTAACCGAAACCGTCATGACCGTGTGGGAACTTCGCGCCCGGCGACAACTAAAAGTTACAGACACAGTGGCAGTGACTGCATCATATATATGACATAATATCTTTAGGGGGCGGTCTTTGGGCGGTCCGTGGCGCAGCGGTAAAAGCGCCTGCCACCAATGCTAGAGGTGCGAGGTTCGATACCCGGTTCCAGCGTCGGACTTTTCTCTTCTAGTGAGTGTCACCGTTGATTCGGGCGGACCGTCGGGGGTTCGGCTTTCTCAGGATACTCCGGCTCCTCCTCCTTCACGACTTTGGTAAAAATTTCAGCCCACTTAATCAAATTTCAAATATAAACGATTTGAATTCCCAAAACTTCAGTAGCTCGCTTGAGCTTGCCCTTAGCACCACGTGAATGTTTTGTGTATATGTACAGTGCGTGAGTGAATACGGGTGATTCAGGTGAGCGTGCTTGTTGGGTTCAGTTCGCGGCGGCGCTTTCAGCCGATTTTCAATTGGGATAAAGCGCCTATTTAATGCGCTGATTTACTCATTTATATCTACAATGTTAATGGAATAACTTAAAAAAAAAATAATAAATTAAAAAAAAAAAATTATTGTACCGCTTGGCTAGTACATGTCAGCCTCAATATTGCGCTTTCCCGCAGCCGGCACTGTATACTAACGCGCCACTGTTCTCTGGCTCCCCCAGCGGGGATTTCCGATGAGCAAAATGTCCTCGGTACGACATCAGCCTTAGCTGGCCCGCGCACGACTGGGCGAAAGCTAGCTAAGGCTGACGTCGGCTCGAGTAGTTTTTCTACTGTGATAAGTCTATCATCTTTAACTCTTTCAACTGCGATTTGGCAAGACATGGATCGAGAGTGATAGTTCAAGGGATGTGCCAGAATAGCTTGGCGCCCATAGGTGCCAAGCTATTCTGGCACAACCCTTGAACTATCACTCTCGATCTGTTTTCAGAAGTGAAATTCAGTCTTCAGGGGGCAACTTCAAAATTTGCGGATTTCGGTCTTGGAGCAGAATGTGTTAATGCCCCGGCACTTGTATAATAACGCGATCGCGAATAATGCCCACTGACTCTACGGCTCCGCAGGCTGAGGCTGACCTGTATTTTACTAAGCCGGCACAGTGACTGGAATATATATTATATATTCAAAATGATTGCATGACTTGTCGCTACCTCAGATGAACGATTTGTACTAGTTGGCAGGTTCACGCAATTATCTAGAAACTACCATCAAACAAATGCACCACTCGGAAGTACTAGAAGTTCACATGCAAAAATTTAGAATTGTATGTTGACTGGCTTCCGAAATATACTAATATATGTGCATTTGTATAATGGCGTATTTTTTTTGCATTTTTTTAAAAAAGGGCTATGTTTAGACACATATAAAATCATAACGTGAAGGTAGAATTGTGTGACCTTTACTGTCACGGATCAAAGAACACGTAGATTGTCCCGATTTTTTCTAGTCCCAAAAATTAATACGTTTGCAATTACAGTACGCCTAAAATGACCAAAACTGCAATTTGGACATGTGTCAAAATGAGGGTTTGCATGTTCTATACACCTTTCACTAAAAACTTTATATCTTAGGTAATTTGCTTCGTAGGCACATGAATCAGACACTAAAATGCACACAAAAACACGACGAACCCATTCTGTGATAATTTCACACTAATCCAAGTATATTTCAGATATGAACACAACAATATGACATAATATCTTCATGGTCGGGTCGGAGGGGGGGGGGGGGGTCCAGGGGTTCCGGAACCACTTCCCCCCCTCACCCAATTTTTAAAAAAAATGCTATAACAATGTCCCATTTTATGGTGTTTGGACCTCCCCACCTCCCCCCCCCCTCCCCCCTCCCCCACGTTTATAATTTTGGCGAGTTTTCAGACAAGCCCCCCCCCCCTCCCCACGTTGTTTGATGTATTGGCGAACGGTGAGAGTCTTAACACGCACGCACCTTCTCTCCGCTATCCCCCTCCCCCTCCCCGTTTTTTGAGATTTCGGCGAACGGTGAGAATCTTAACACGGTAGCGCTTTCGCCCCCCCCCCACCCCCACCCCCCCACACACACCCGCCCCTCCCCTCGATCCGCCCCTGATCTTGCATGCTAGCACAGTATCCCATACATGGAATTCTAAATGCATTCCCATCATTTTTTAGATCTACCAGCAGCAGGAAGTTTGCTGGCAGTGGAAACAATCAAAGTGGTTATCTGCCTCGTTTTCCTTGTTTAAGATACCTCTTCTTCCCCCTCCCTTGTCCCTGAGAGAGGGTATACTGGAGTCATACTATGTGTCGCTGTAGCTGGGTGTCTGTCTGGGTTTTGTGCAAGCGAGTTCTCCGGAAGCAACTAACAGAACTGTTTAAATGTTCATTTCTGCTCAGTATTAGATTAGAAGATGAGTCTTGTACCAAAGTTGAGGTCCTAGCATGAAGTTCAAGGTCACAGTAGAGGTATAAAGGGTTTGTACACTACAGATAATGTCACAAAAAGGACGGCTCATTTGATTTAAATTGTTGTTAAAGTAAAGGTACCCCAAAGAAAGTTGTGTAAAGGAAAATTAATATTATCTGACATCCTGAGCGTAAAGGCCCTGGCAGCCATATTTGTTTTCAACGCTTCCGTTTTTGTCTGTGCGATTTCTCTGCCATGCCATCGATTTTCGTCAAATTTTAGTATTTGGTAGTCATTAGTGCTAGAATGGTCATAAGCAAAAACTGACTGAGTTGATACTAAGTTTTTGGTTCAAGTGTGTAATGTGAGTCTATGTAATGGACCAGTGGTCGTCGGTCCGTCCTTCGTACGCCGTAAACTTTACGTTGGCATTTTCTCAGAGACTATTCAATCCACACTTTGCAAACTTTGGCCAAAGATGTAACATAATGGGCCTCTGTCGGTCTGAGTCGACCATCGATAATGCATCCTATTTGTTTTGATCTGATTGCCCGCTCAGCTGGATTTGATGAGTATCTTGTGTGACTGTAGAGCCGAGGTCAATGTGGGAGTGGCAGTCCCTGCTGCAAAGGTCACAAATGCACGTGGTCGCTAGTCTGATGGAGTTGTTGCACTCCTTTCTGCGTGCCCGCTTGTCTGCTGCTGCTTTCGACATCTTCTCTTCCCCTCACTTGAGGTGTTGGTGGAGGATTTCTCCACTTTGCACGGTCATCCGCAAGGCGTTCCCAGGACCCAGTGTCAATGTCCAGTGCTCTCATGTCCCTCTTGCAGACATCTACAAATCGTAGCTTGGGGCGACCAGTGTTTCTCCTCCCAGCTGCCAGTTCTCCGTACAGGATGTCTTTTGGGATGCGGCCATATGCGGTGAACGTGGCTGAGCCAGCGCAGTCTGCGTTGTCGGAGTGTGTTGGTCACGCTATCTTGCCAAGATATGCCGAGGATACGACGGATGCTTCTCAGGTGGAAGGTGTTGAGTCTTCTCTCCTGTCTACCATATGTGGTCCATGTCTCACTGCCGTATAGCAGTGTGCTGATGACGCAGGCCAAAGATGTAATTGTGTAGTAAGACCTTTCTACACATACCAATTTCAGTGACCTTTCTCAAACGTCAAATTCACAGGCGTTTAGAACAAAAATGTAAAAAATACGCATTTTAACCAAAAATTGCTTTTCTGAAAAATACTGTTAACGGGCGGGGAGGTGGGGGGAGGGGGGGGGGGAGGGACTCACGTCCTTCAGAGAGATACTGTTCTTTGTTACGGTGGGGGGTTGGGGGGGAGGGAAGGGGAGGGGAGTGGAGACAGAGGCTCACGTCCCTTGGCTTAATGTATTCAACCCATACATTTGGATATACCCAAACCTTTGTTACTCATAAGAAAATCAATATCGCAGTAGACGGCTGATCTTCTATGAAGAGCATCTGCTAGACTATACGTTCTTAGAGAAGAACCCAACGGAGAAAGAAACACGCTTACAAAAAACAGTTACAACACAATTTATTTAACTGGCTTTTCTAAGCGTGTTTCTTTCTCCGTGGGGTTCTTTGTATTTTACACCTTTGGCAGTCACCGTTTTGGTCTGCTATACGTTGTTACCAACGCCCTGTACTTACCACGGGCGAAATACAGCTGTTATAGCGTTTCTTGAAGTCTGTGCCCTGCTTGAAGCAAGCGCTGCACAGCAGCCGCCACAGTCTCTGACGCAAGATTCAGAAATGATACCGCTCTACATCTCCATTCGGTACATGTAATGGCTTTGCAGAGACACGGGACCCGTTTTCCCTTGATGGAAAATTCTCCACGGCCACTTCTGCACACATCAATTGTAGCGTCATCGTCTAATATCTTGACGCAATTTTGTTAAACATGTCACAGACATATGACGCCATCACAAGATACATCTCGAAGGGTCTGCACGGTATAACAAAAGTATTCTTTGAACTTTGCTTGCTTAGAACTGCCAGTGGCGGATCCAAATGGGGGGGGGGGCGGGGGCTAGGGTCCCCCCTCAGCCCTGATCCCAATTTTTTTAATGGTTATTTGTGGAAGTTGTGTTTTACTATTCGATGGTTCTTCTTTTCTTGTACCCCGTATTTCACAATTATCTTACGGGATCGGTGGGTGAGCCTAGTGTGTTCATGGGTCTATAGTCAAATATCCTCACTTGGCACTCCTGACCTGCACCTGTCACAGTACTTCACCCAGACATGGAGTGCCATGTGCCCCGCATTCACAGCGGCTCATGTAAATCAGTGCCTCTTGCTGTGCGATACAATCCTCATTGCATCCCCATAATGAGGCAGCCAACTGACAATAAGCCGCTGATCAACCCCAGCGGTGGAAAAGTGTCCAGTCATTGCTGAACTGGGGCCCAAATCAGTCCTTCAGCCAGGCATAGAGTTTTATGTGCCCTTTCAGTCACAGGGGCAAATGAAAAGCATTACCTCTTTTTGTGCGATACGAATGGTATTGCATCTTCATTCGTGGCAGTCATCTAGGTTTAAGTCTACGATTGTGGACACGCCAACTGTGATCAGAAAGCGAGAAATCAACTGCGCTGTGAGTGTCTCCCCCCCCCCCCCCCGGGGGTGAGCAGCCGACTGGCCCGGGTGTCACTGTCTGTCTGTCTGTCTGTCTATCTATATATCTATCTATAAGATAAGATAAGATAAGATGGTTTATTGCCATATGTTTCCATGTACAAAACAATAAAAACATTGGAATTTGTCTTGATGTCAGTTACTAAGACTAAACACACACACACACACACACACACACACACACACACACACACACACACACACACACACACACAGAGAGAGAGAGAGAGAGAGAGAGAGAGAGAGAGAGAGAGAGAGAGAGAGAGAGAGAGAGAGAGAGAGAGATCTGATACAGTTAAAAACTGACTGTACACAATCATTCTCACTCGCCACTCGCGCTCTCTCCAATTAGTCCGGTTGATCAGAGAGAGCGTGAACAGCAAGAGGGAAAAAACTGTTGCGGAATCTGCTGGTCCTGGTACTGATGGACCTGTACCTGCGCCCTGATGGTAAAATTTGAAAAAGCTCATTGCCGGGGTGGGTGGAATCCCTGGAGATAAGACGTGCTCTACGTAAGAGACGCTGCTGGTACAGTGAGTCCAGGCTAGGAAGATCTCTGCCTATGATTTTTGAAGCGGTCTTGACCACCCTACTCAGTCTGATTTTCTCTTTGGCCGTGATGGAACCATACCAAACCGTGATCGAAAAGGTGAGCACGCTCTCAATCACAGCTCGGTAGAATTGCATCAACATGTGGGCACCGAGACCGAAACTTTTCAGACGTCGCAGGAAGAACAAGCGCTGCTGTGCTTTTTGGACGATAAGACGAGTGTTTTCCTCCCACTTCAGGTCACATGACAGGGTAGTGCCAAGAAACTTAAAGTTCTGGACTGTTTCAATGATTTCACTATTGATCACAAGAGGGGGAGGGGGAGGGGACTGTTTCTTTCTAAAGTCCACAATCATTTCTTTTGTTTTGCCAGAGTTCAGTTCAAGGTTGTTGTTATTACACCAACTAATTAGAGTCTCAACCTGACTACGGTAAGCGGATTCGTCTGAGTTTGTAATGCACCCTTCCACTGTGGTGTCATCTGCAAATTTCAGAACTTTAGTACTGGCATGGCATGAAGCACAGTCATAAGTAAACAGGGAGTAGAGCATAGGGGAGAGCACGCACCCCTGAGGCGTGCCCGTGGATAAAGTGAGGGTGGATGACACATTTCCACCAATTTTAACGACCTGTGGTCTCATCAACAGGAAATCGAGGGTCCAGAGGCACAATGTCTCTGGAACTCCGATTTGCTGGATCTTCTGGTACAATTTAGATGGAATAATGGTGTTAAAAGCAGAACTGTAATCAACAAATAAAATTCTGGCATAGGTGTTTGGGATTTCAAGGTGTTGTAAAACATAAAACAAACCAAGTGACACCGCATCCTCCACGGAACGTTTTTCGCGATACGCGAATTGAAAACAATCCAGCAGAGGGTCGGTAAATGTTCTCAGAAACCGGAAGACGAGGCGCTCAAGCGTCTTCATGACAACTGAGGTCAGAGCGACCGGTCTGTAATCATTTAGGGAGGACACTTTGGATTTTTTCGGAACAGGAATGATGGTGGACCTTTTGAAACACTGAGGAACAGTGCACTGAGAGAGAGACATGTTGAAAATGTCAGTAAAGACGCCCGAGAGCTGGTCCGCACAGTTTCTGAGTAAGCGTGGAGAAATGTTATCTGGACCGGCAGCTTTCCTGCTGTCTAGACGCTGAAACATGCACCTGACATCGGCGTCTAGAATAATGAAAGGTGGGTTCTCAGTATGACTCCTCTCCACATAAGGAGGTGGGGTCATATTCTTTTTGTCAAAACGACTATAAAAGTCATTCAGAGTGTCTGGAAGAGACGCATCAGTAACATCAGCAGTCTTGGAAGCTGGTTTATAGTTTGTAATGTCTTTGAGGCCTTGCCAAATATCTCTAGGGTTACTAGCTGCGATTTTCTGTTCTAGTCTGTATCTGAAGTTGCGCTTGGCAGTCTTAATTGCTTTTAGTACTGCATACCTGGCTTGTTTGTACCTTTCTCTGTCATTGTCTTTGTATGCGTCATGTTTTTCGTGGAGTTTGTGTTTAATGTCTACTGTAAACCATGGCTTGTCATTAGGAAAACTCTTGCAGGTCTTGGTGGGAATACAGAGGCTCTCACAGAAGGCAATGTAGTCAGTGACAGCCTCTGTGTACTCGTGAATGTCTGATGTTACCTCCTTAAACACATCCCAGTCAGTGCACTCTAGACAGCCACGGAGTGTTTCAGCTGCCTCAGGTGACCATTGTTTGATTGATTTTACTTTTGCTTTTGCACTTTTGAGTTGTTGCTTGTATGCTGGCACAAGATAAATCATGGCATGGTCTGACTGTCCGAGTGGAGCACGGGCGATGGAACGGTAAGCGCCTTTCATGGTTGAGTAACAGTGATCTAAAATTTTACCGTCCCTAGTGGGGCACGATACTTGCTGTGCAAACTTAGGCATCTCTTTGCTAAGATTAGCTTTATTGAAATCGCCAGCGACTACAACAAAAGAGTCCGGGTTTGAGTTCTCCGCCTGTGTAACAACATCACACAGCTGCGCTATCGCGGCTTCCGTGTTCGCTTATATCCCGTAGTCCTGCCGACCGTTGGGGCACCACTGATGGCAACCAGCTCCCTCCATTCCCCTCGGTTCTCTGCCATTCTTAGCATATCACCCAGCTTCAGTCCTGTCCACTCTGAGATATTGTCCTCCCATCTTTGCCTCTGTCTTCCTTCGTCCTCCTTGCACCGTGCCTTGCAGGATTGTTTTGGCAAGCGCTGCTGAACGTGTGATATGCCCATACCACTTCAGTTTGCGTTTTTTCACAACAGCTAATAGGTCTTCATAGGGCCCGATGGCTTGCCTGATTCTGCTTCCCACTTCCTCGTTCGTGATGTGATCTTTGTATGAAATGCCAAGCAGCCTTCGAAAACATCTCATTTCAGTGGCTTGTATCCTCCTTTCGAGATCTGCTGTGAGGGTCCATGACTCACAGGCATATATGATGAAACGTTTTTATTCAGGATAAAAAGTTTTAGGCATAGCAATGCCTATCTTCAAAACTGTCCTGCATATAAGAACACCGAGATGACTAAGGAGCGCATCAGTCTGATCTTGGAGCAGAGTGTGATGTTTCTGTCCTTCCATATGGTCTTCAATCTTGTCAGTGCTGTTGTCTGCGCAATCCTGGACAGTACTTCTGGTTTTGATCCCTCATCTGTCTCAATGGCTCCTAAGTATTTGAATTTCTTAACTGTTTCCAGTTTTTGGCCTCCAATCATGATGTCAGTGCAGTGCCAATGCCACTGGTGTTATTAAAAGAAGTACCCAACGGAGAAAGAATACGCTTAGAAAAGACGGGTACAACACAATTTATTAATATTTCGGGTAAATACCCTTTGTCAAAATAGACAAACAAACAAATAGAGAGATTAGCCGCTACTTATCTTCATTGGCAGAAGGAATGTCTTCTGCCAATGAAGATAAGTAGCGGCTAATCTCTCAGTTTGGTCTTTTCTTCACTGATTTCCAACCCAAACGCAATGGCTGTACTGTCCAGCTTTTCCATCAGCTGAGCTAGCTCCTTCTCCGTTCCTGCAAGGCCATCAATGTCGTCCGCAAAGCGGAAGTTCGTGGTTGTTCTGCCTCCAATACTGACAGTTCCTTTATGGTCTTTCAGAGCGTGTGTCATGATTCTTTCTAGGAAAATGTTGAAAAGAGTAGGTGAGAGCAAGCAGCCTTGCCTAACTCCGACTGTTGCCCTAAACCAGTTTCCTATTTTGCCGTTGAAGCAGACTGCGCTAGTGGCCTTGTTGTAAAGATTTGCTATGACTTTGATCCTGTTGGCATTGATGTTGTATAACTTCATGGTGGACCAAAGAGCTGCATGCCACACCCTGTCAAACGCTTTCTTAAAATCCACAAAGACATGATAGAAGTCTTGATGGTGCTGGACTCACATAGAACTCACAGGTTTAAGATCTGCTCAGTTGTGCTGCGCCCTGGTCTGAAGCCTGCCTGTTCCTCAGCTATGATTTCCTCTGCCTGTGGCTTCAGCCTGTTCAGTAGAATCTTTAACATGACTTTGCTTGGGTCTGATAAGACTGATCGTGCGATAATTCTGGCATTGATGTAAGTTGCCTTTTTTGGGGGAGAGTTATTATAAGTGATTGGATCGTTGGTGTGGGCCAATTCCCTGACTGCCAGATCTTATTGCAGATAGTTAGTAAGGCGCTTATCATGTCTTGTCCCCCATCTTGGACTAGTTCTGCAAGGATGTTGTCTGCTCCTGCTGCCTTCCCTTTTTTTCAGCGACTTCACTGCAGCCTGTACTTTTTCTCGGAGGATGGGATAGTTGCCACCGTTGGTCACTGGTGGGTTGACAAATATGCCTGGGTCCCCTGTAGCTTGGTAGTTGTACAAATCTGAGCGGTGCACTGTCCATCTCTTCAGTATGTCTTGGTCTTCCGTAAGACAGTTCACTTCACTATCTTGAATGATCGAGGAGCGTCCTTGTTTTACACTGGTCAGGTCTTTCACCAGCTGGTATGCCTTTTTGCTATTATTTTTGTTCAGATTTTCTTCTACGTGTTTACACTAATCTTCAATCCACGTATTCTTTGCCTTTTTCATGCTTTTCTTGATATCCTGGTTAATTCCCCTGTATTGTTTAGCTCCGTCTACCTCCCATTTGTTTTTGTTTTTAAATTCTCGACGCTTGTCGCATAGAACAAAGATGTCAGCTGTAACCCAAGGTTTCTTTGCTTGTCGGTGTTTGCCAAGGATCTCACTGGCTGTTTGGGTTACAGCAATGTTAAATGTGTCGATCAGTGTGTCCACACCCGGGTGTCACAGGTGATTGCTAATCCCCTAGGCCGTCACACATCACTCTCTGAGCACAGTGGGTCTCCAGTCTCACACAAATTGCGTAGCTTTGTTTCTTGAGGTAGTGTCCGTAGACATGCACCAGTGCCCATCAGAATAGCAATGTGGTCATTGATGCGTGTCATCAGAGTGGGTGTGTGAAATGTCTTGATTTTGATCACTAACTAACCCTTAACTAATCGTCAGCCAGTGTAAGAGTGTCATGAGTGATCATGACTATTTATATGATCTGAACCTGTGTTCCTGATATGGAGCAGTATTACCATTTTCACAAATGGCTGTGTTGTTCCTCAGACGGAAGAGTAATTGGTAGTGTAGTGTTGTTGTCAAACACAAGGTGATTGCTCCTGTAGAAACTTCAGGTAGAACATTCTGTTCAATAGGAATATATAAGAATCAGAAGTGCCCGATTAATCTTGTTTTTTAGGGAGAAGGGGTGGAGGCGGGGGTGAGGACAAGTACATGTAGATTTGATCAGCCCTTCCTTTTATAAAAGTGCCAAAAGCAGTGCTGTGTCCCGAGATGAAAGAATACAGTTCTGAACATCTGAAATAGCCTGACTGGAGCTTTTTGGAGGTGCAGATTTCCGAAGTTGTGTATCGTCCGCATACATGTGATGATCGGTTGAATGCGATGCGATAACCTGAGACAGAGGCTGAGTCTACAGCGTAAATAGAATGGGGCCCAGGACAGAGCCCTGGGGGTCCTCAAACTCTAGAGCAGCAGCTTCAGAAAGAACGTTCTTGACAGAGATGTTGATTTGACGGGAAGACAGCTAAGAGTGAAACCAGGTGAGAGCTTTACCAGAAATACCAAAGTAGTTTTCTAGACGTTGGGGCAAGATGGAGTGGTCAATAGTGTCAAACGCAGCTGATAGTTCTAACAGGGCAAGAACTGAGATCTGGTTATCGTCATAGGTACTTAGGAGGCCATTAACGACACAGAGGAGAGCAGTTTTAGTACTGTGCCCGGCACGGTAAGCAGACTGAAGCGGATGGACGAGATTGGTTGACTGTAGGTATTTAGTGAGCTGTGTCAGAACGACTCTCTCACGAACTTTGGTCAGAAAGGGTAGGTTTGAAACGGGGCGATAGTTCTTTAGCTGGTTGGGGTCAAGATTCGACTTTTTCAGTAGAGGTTTGACAACAGCCGATTTGAATTCTGACGGAAAGACGCCTGACTCAAGGGACTGATTTATGATTTTGGTGATAGTGGGCAGAAAAATTCCAATGTTTTCAAAAACCAGTGAAGTTGGCATGGGGTCAAGCTCACACGTTTTAGGCGGGCATTTCTTAAGAACGTCAAAAACAGCCTGTTCAGAGACGGAAGTGAACTCGACAAAGGGGTGATTAATATGGGGATGCTTGACGCTTGTCACATAGAACAAAGATGTCAGCTGTAACCCAAGGTTTCTTTGCTTGTCGGTGTTTACCAAGGACAAGCAAAGAAACCTTTGGTCCACCATGAAGCTATACAACATCAATGCCAACCTGTTCAAAGTCATAGCAAACCTTTACAACAAGGCCGCAAGCGCAGTCTGCTTCAACGGCAAAATAGGAAACTGGTTTAGGACTACAGTTGGAGTCAGACAAGGCTGCTTGCTATCACCTACTCTTTTTAACATCTTCCTGGAAAGAATCATGACGGACGCTCTGAAAGATCATGAAGGAACTGTCAGTATTGGAGGCAGAACAATCACGAACTTGCGCTTTGTGGACGACATTGATGGCCTTGCAGGAACAGAGAAGGAGCTAGCTCAGCTGGTGGAAAAGCTGGATAGTACAGCCATTGCATATGGGATGGAAATCAGTGCAGAGAAGACCAAACTAATGACCAATAACGCCAGTGGCATTGGCACTGAAATCATGGTTGGAGGCAAAAAACTGGAAACAGTTAAGAAATTCAAATACTTAGGAGCCATTGTGACAGATGAGGGATCAAAACCAGAAATACTGTCCAGGATTGCGCAGACAACAACAGCACTGACAAGATTGAAGCCCATATGGAAGGACAGAAACATCACACTCTGCTCCAAAATCAGACTGATGCGCTCCTTAGTCATCTCAGTGTTCTTGTATGCCTGCGAGTCATGGACCCTCACAGCAGACCTTGAAAGGAGGATACAAGCCACTGAAATGAGATGTTTTCGAAGGCTGCTTGGCATCTCATACAGAGATCACATCACAAACAAGGAAGTGGGAAGCAGAATCAGGCAAGCCATCGGGCCCTATGAAGACTTATTAGCCATTGTGAGAAAACGCAAACTGAAGTGGTATGGGCATGTCACGCGTTCATCAGGGCTTGCCAAAACAATCCTGCAAGGCACTGTGCAAGGAGGACGAAGGAGAGGAAGACAGAGGAAAAGATGGGAGGACAATATCTCAGAGTGGACAAGACTGAAGCTGGGCGATACGCTAAGAATGGCAGAGAACAGAGAGGAATGGAGGGAGCTGGTTGCCAAGTCATCAGTGGTGCCCCAACGGTCGGCAAGACTACGGGATATAGATAGATAGAATATGGGGAGGGTGGGTGTCAATATGGGCGCACCGCACAGCATCAAGGCTGTCTCGCATGGACGTCACCCTGTCAGTGAAAAAGCTACAAAAGGCGTTGGCTAAGCGAGCAGCTGGGATGTTGGTGGTAAGGGGAGAATCACGAGATCTATCAAGCAAACTATCAGCAAGGGCAAACAATCTTTTACAAGTGTCACTTTCAAGCATCTTGGAGCAGTAAAAATCAGTTTTCACTTTCAACACAGTCTCATTGACAACAAGTTTCTTCATGTCATAAATCTGTTCATGCACAGTGAGTCCGGATTTACGCCAGGCACGCTCAGCACGCTGACGTTCTCGCTTGGCTATAGTCACTTCCGGAGTAAACCACGGGTCGGACTTATCGGTGCGGATTTGACGCATGGTGGCAGGGGCATAGGTGTCTACGAGGCGGCGAAGTTCACCCTAATGCCTCTCTAAAAGCTTCATTTCACCAACTGTTTCGCCAGTTTGAGGTTAAATTATGGGAACATGCGAGTACTTACCATGGAAGTATGAAGCATTGTTCTCGATTTGACCGAGAACTGAAGCAGGAAGAGTTGTGTCAAATCCCACCCTTTGTCTTACAGCAAGTGCCCTCCCACCGAGTTTAAATTCTATTATTAGTTTATTATAACATTAGTGTGCAAACTCTCTAAAGTATTTCTGACGTCATTTATTTGAAAATGTTATGAAGAGTGTGTTATGTCGTGTGCAAATAGAATGTCAGTTTAGTCTTAAAAATCGCACATCGATGAATTATGACGTCATCAGTGACACTACCATCAGAGGATATTGAAGATGGAAAGTGAAATGGGGAGCATCTGCAGAGGACACAGCTGAAAGCCTTCCAATGTGCAGAGTCACTAAGGTCCGTGAGCATAAAAATCAGGTCTGTTTGGTCTTGACCTACTTTTCGTTTGTCAAAGGCAACTAGATAATCAACATGACTTACAAACATGAAATCAAAAAGTTCTTTATTCATAGGTTAGCGGCCATATGTACCTGATCAAATGGATATGGGTGTGTTCTTTATCTCTGCATCAGTTACTGGAGTATACAAAATGGTTTGAAAGTAATTCACATTAAATCAAAAAAGATTTATTAAGAAAATGATGTGCACCGGAAGTTCTGGTTCTCTAATGAATTTTTCGTGTCAAATTTCATTGGAGGCAGTTAATAACATCATAAGCAATCCACATAACTTGTGTGTTAAAACATAACAGAAAAATTGCTTCACAGAGTGTCCAGTTTTGCTTATTTTCACCACTAATGAAACCCTGTGTCCTCCAAGGTAGCCATGGGTAATTTTTCTGTGAAGGTAGCTCAGACAGTAGACTGAACATCTGAAGTAAGCAACAAATAAAATGTTTTTGTTTTGCTGTCAGGGTGGCTCTTTGTTTGCGGGTACACTTACAGACACTTTTCGCGTTTTTAATGGAAGTCAGTTTATAAATTCAATGTCGGACACTAAACAGTTTGCCAGATTGTCAGATTCAGATTGCATAAAATGATCATGCGTTACTCCATCTAATGAGTGTTGGCAATGTATGGGAGTGAAGGTTTGTGCCACACTGGTTGACTCCATCGATTCACAGTTGAGAAGCCAGGGAGACAACCCATGTGGACTTATACAACATTTAGACATCATGGTACGCCGCGCAGGTTGTCTCCGTCGATCCGCCAGAACGAATCAAGTGAGACAACGAGCGTGGGTTCATATTTCGCTTCACGCAGTCAAGGGACAAAGAGTAGACCACATTGTCTCCGTCGATCCACTGGTGCGAATCGAGGGAGGCAACTAGTGTGGGTTGACACTTGAATTCACTTAGACGAGGGTCTCATAGTGCCGCCCATGATACAGGGGACGTAGCTGTACCGTAGAGAGAGAGAGAGAGAGAGAGAGAGAGAGAGAGAGAGAGAGAGAGAGAGAGAGAGAGAGAGAGAGAGAGAGAGAGAGAGAGAGAGAGAGAGAGAGAGAGAGAGAGTTAGTTAGTTAGTTATTTGGGTGTAACTTCCTCATGGAGATGCGCGCATGTTTGAGATTTAGAGAGAGAGAGAGAGAGAGAGAGAGAGAGAGAGAGAGAGAGAGAGAGAGAGAGAGAGAGAGAGAGAGAGAGTTAGTTAGTTAGTTAGTTAGTTAGTTAGTTATTTGGGTTTAACGCCGAGCAGGCGACTAAGGCCATCTCACGGCGGGGAGAGAGAGAGAGAGAGAGAGAGAGAGAGAGAGAGAGAGAGAGAGAGAGAGAGAGAGAGAGAGAGAGAGAGAGAGAGAGAGAGAGAGAATCAATGAATGAATCAATGAATCTTTATTTTACAACGGTGAAGATATTAACACAGTCAGTGACTATGTCATCCTGCTGTTGCTACAACTACGACTAAGTACAAAATGTACATAAAACAGGGACATCAAAGCACAGTGGTACAAAATATATAGTCCACTAAACACAAACACGCGCATACGCCGCGCACAAACACACTCACGCGTCCACACACACACACACACACCACACACACACACAACCACACACACACACACACACACAATTGTTAAAATATACACGTACATTCGTGTGTCTACGAATAACTAGATATTATTTGAGTAATGTCAGATACCTATAAAGACTTGCCTTGAAAAGAGATAATGTCGGAGTGGCTTTAACGTGATGTGGGAGCGAGTTCCACAGTGTTCAACCCGCAAATGACAAAAGTAGATTTAAATATATCTATTCGGGGTTTTGGAACAATATAAAGACCCCTCATGTTCGCATAGCAGGAATCTGCTTTTTTTTTAAACAACTCTGTTAGATATTCTGGAGCGCTATGGTTCCACACTTTAAACACCAGTACCCCTTTGTTATATTTTAAATGATTTTGAAGGGTCGGGGAATCCATCTTTACCGAGTTTTTCCTCGGTCGTCAAGTGCGGGTCGGGAAGAATTTATTTTGCCATTCTCCTATGTAAAGAATTTAGTCTTTTTAAGTGGACATCACTGCAACAATCCCGCACCGTCGATGCGTAGTTTATATGCGACATGTGTGCATTACTGAACAATTTTCTGATTTCACTATCTGTGTAATACTTTAATTTCGATAACAAAGACATTTCTCGAGACCGTTTTACAGACATTGTCAATGTGCATCTGCCACCTCAGCTGATTATCAATTGTGACCCCCAATAGATGATGTTCGGCTACCTGTTCTATGATGTCGTCGCCGAGTGATAGATTAAGCTTTAAAGGTTTTAACTGGTGCTTTTGGCGTGTTGCAATAATCATAGATTTTGTTTTAGTAGGATGCAGAATCATTGAGTTGACTTTACACCATGCTGATATATCGTCGAGACTTTTTTGAAGGCCGTTTTCAACTTCACGTACGTCTTTGTTAGCCGTGTGGATTGAGGTATCATCGGCGAACATATCACACTGTGTTGCTTCGCAGGTGAGACTTAGAGGCAGGTCATTGACGTAAATACAAAATAAAAGAGGACCCAAGATCGACCCCTGCTTAACCCCGAGTTTAACATCTTTAGTAGAAGAGTAGGCTCCATTAGCAATTACTTTCTGTTTTCTGTTTTCGAGGTATGACATAAAAAAGGAAACAGCCATGTCGTTTCGAAGATAATGCTTAAGTTTGGAAATCAGTATTGTATGGTTCACTAAGTCGAAAGCCTTTTTAAAGTCAAATAAATTACACCTGTCAGCTGCGAATTATTCATATTTGAAAGCCACGTGTCCGTTAATCTGCTCAGAGCCGTATGACGAATGTAGCAACTTCCGCGATTCTAAGTAGTTAGACAGGTGTTTATGTATATGCCTTTCGAGGGGTTTAGATAATACCGACAGCAGAGAAATGGGTCTATAGTTGTTAGGGTCAGTACGATCTTTTGATTTTTGCAGTGGAACGACTTTTGCAACTTTGAGGTATGTAGGGAATACATTCTTTTGAATACATAAGTTGTAAATATAAGTAAGGGTCTCTATGATGTATGGTACAGACAACTTTAATATTTGTGGGTTGATATCATCATGGCCGGAGGACTTCTTATTAGCTAGGTCACTAATTAGTTTGCCCACTTCGTGCACAGCAAGTATGGGGATATTAAATGGTAGTGTGCCAGTTGTTTTTCTGTTGCAGAAATTAAGTAATCGGGGCATATGTCAGCCTCTGTATCACGACTAGGAGTAGTTATCAAATCCGCAACAGACAAAAAATGTTCGTTGAATGTGTCGGCGGAGAGATTACTGGGGATGGTTGTTGACCTACTGCTATTGCCTCGAGTGATCGAATTCAGTACCTGCCACACTGCTGACATCTTTGTTGTCCTTGACAGTGTTGCGGATAAAGTCTTTCCTCGCGGCTCGCACCATTGACCTCACACGGTTTCGCTGCTTTTTCTTTTCTCTTTTTAGGTCATTTCGCACCGACATGGCATGCATTATTTCTTTTGTCAGCCAAGGGGGAAGTATCTCACTCTTTACTCTTGTTCTAATCGGCGCATGTCTGTCTAATACTCCAAGGAATAATCTGTACCAAGTGGACAGCGCAATATTTGGATCATCTGTGAGAAGGACATCGTCAAAAGGAGTGTTATTAAGGTCGTGTAGAAACTCATTACGACTGAAATGCTTAAACGACCTGTAGGTTGTTGTGGTATGACGACGTTTCTTTAATTTGAGGAGTTTTATAGACCAGCAACAAATCACGGGGCAGTGGTCACTAACACTAATATCTGAGACACTAACATCGGACACCGCCTGCGGTTTGTTTGCATAGACGTGGTCAATGAGCGTAGAGCTCGCGGCGGTAATTCTGGTGGGGGATTTAACTAGCTGTACTAGGCCAAATAAAGAAAATGTAGTGCCCGATGCGGGATGGGGTTTAAGCATATCTATATTAAAGTTACCAAGAAGAATGACGTCATTTTGCCCTTTATACACTTTGTCTAGGTTAGTAGCAAAATTATCATACCACTCGAAGTTAGACGCCGGATTGCGGTAAAGAAAACCAACAAATGACGGTGAGCAGTACGGGCTTTTGACCTCAATCCACACACACTCTACTTCAGCCGTGTCTAAGTCTTTACGCTTACGGGCTAAGTGTTCGATAGAGAGATGAACGTATACAGCAACGCCTGTTTGACCGTGACTTTCGTACACATTCCCCCCTCCCCCCCCCCCCCCCCCACACACACACAGGTGTTGATTCGTCATGCACAAATTAAAAGCCACTGTGACTGTGCGTCCTCTTTGTGGGACGAATGCAGTGAACTTCATTTTTAAAAAAATCAACTTACTGTATCGTCGTTCAGTTTAAAAAAATATTCCAAACCCTACTTCCACAGTACAACAATAAAATTCCTTGGCCTGCTTCCACTAAAAGAACACCTCAAATTTAGCAAATGCGTCCTCATGCACAAAATGTTTCATTATCAAGCCCCGGAATATCTGTGCATGCTATTTAACTTCAGCCCTAGGCATCAGCTACATACGAGGAATGGCTTGCTTCATTTACCCCGCCCCATGATAGATATCCACAAGTCAAGCCTTCTATTTTCAGGTAGTTCTGTCTGGAACTCATTGCCTTACATTAAATCATTTTCTGGTATAACCCATTTTAAACGTGCTTTGCACACTCACTTCCAATCAGCGTGACTTCACAGTTCACCATATAAACATAATACTGCTGATAACACGTAAACGTAAAACATTTTCTCTTTTTCCGTACATTTGCTAACTGAACATCTTTTATCTTGTCAGTGTCGCTATACGCTATTGATGCCGTTGATTCTATGATGCTGTCTTAGATGAGTATAATATTAATGCTGTGCACTCATTTATTTCCCTTGCTTTTTGCATCGGTGGCAGTTATAAATTCTCCATTGCAATTTTTTCTCTCCTTTCAATAATTCATCTATTGTGTTTTTTCCGTAATTTTTCTTTTTATTATTATTATTCTTTTGCATGCTGTTTCTTTTCATGTTATGTTCTGTTTTGTTTACAGGACAGCTTGTAAGACAGGCATTGAGTTGCCTAATAGCTTTATCCTGAATATTTAAAAAAAATCATCATCATCTCTCTCTACCCCCTCCCTCTCTCTCTCTTTCCCCCCCTCTCTCCCCCCCCCTGCCCGCCCCCTCTCTCTCTCCCTCCGTCTCTGTCTGTCTGTCTGTCTGTCTGTCTCTGTCTCTGTCTCTGTCTCTGTCTCTGTCTCTGTCTCTCTCTCTGTCTCTCTCTCTCTCTCTCTCTCTCTCTCTCTCTCTCTCGTAAAAATGACCTGGTCGTTCCAAAGCCCGGAATAGACATGTTCAAGACGTCTTTTCCTTATTCAGGTTCAATACTGTGGAACGCATTCCCCAAAAAGATTAAATCAGCAAAGTGTGATCTCCTTCAAAGCCCAGCTACTACAGTATTTACTCATAGATAATCGTAACAGATTAGATGTATCGATAAACTTTATTAATAATATCATAAAGATGATCATTAATTCTGATTCCGTATCATGCTACTTTGATCTGCTATCATACATACAACTTGCATCGTATTTGCACGCTCAAATGTGTGCATGTGTGTGTATGTGCGCGATTAGTGTAACGCATCACTCGAGTAATAGGCATCATGCGTTATCCTTGTGCTGCCTTATATCTGACTGAATGTGTGTGTGTGTGTGTGTGTGTGTGTGTGTGTGTGTGTGTGTGTGTGTGTGTGTGTGTGTGTGTGTGTGTGTGTGTGTGGTGCAACGCATCACTTGAGTAATGACCGTCTTGTATTACTCTTGCGCTGCATTGCATCTGGCACACATGTGTGCGTGCATATGTGATTGTAACGCATGACTCGAGTAACAGGCAGCATGCGTTACCCTTGTGCTGCCTTACATATGACTGAATGTGTGTGTAGGTTACAAAGTAAAGTAGGCAAAAGCACTGTCAGGGGAGAGAAGTGTGCATGATCGACCAGTGATCATAGATCTACTGTGGCCAAAAAACAAACAAACAAACAAAAAAAGATAGGAAAGAGTGGGGGGGGGGGGGGCACTAAGAAAGTGACTGGAAACAATGCATATGGTAGCCCCCCCCCCCCCCGAAGGGGGGGCCTATCACATATCCCACTGTTCCAGCCAATCAGTGCATGGAAATTTAAATCTAGGTCTCTCAAGGGGGGTCCAGATATTTAGCCGGTGTGGACAGCTGTTTCGGTCATGGCGACCTCTTCAGCACACCATCGGCAATACTGGCGGGGGCAGGAATTTCTGCCTACCTGCAATGACAGCCAAATTTTTACTGTGGTGTCTGCAGGGGCATACATTCCATGCCACCACCTAGAGTTAAATTTCCATGCACCCTAAAAGAGAACCTAAAGGTTGGGGGGAAGGGGTTGCAGTCGATATTGTAGTAATAAATGAAAAGAAAAGGGGAGACTTACATATGCCTTGCTTCAATTCACTTTCTTAGCGCCCCCCTCTTTCCTATCTGTTTTTTTGTGTGTGCTTTGGCCACAATAGATCTATGATCACCGGTCGATCATGCACAGTTCTGTCCCCTGACAGTGCTTGTACCTACTTTACTTTGTAACCTTCCTAAAATATTAGCACTGGCAGTCTCCCTTTTTCTTTTCATTTATTACTACAATATCGACTGCAACCCCTTCCCCCCTTTTGGTAGGTTCTCTTTTAGGGTGCATGGAAATTTAACTCTAGGTGGTGGCATGGAATGTATGCCCCTGCAGACACCACAGTAAAATGTGGCTGTCATTGCAGGTAGGCAGAAATTCCTGCCCCCGCCAGTATTGCCGATGGTGTGCTGAAGAGGTCGCCAAGACTGAAACAGCTGTCCACACCGGCCAAATATCTGGACCCCCTTGGGGGACCTAGATTTTAAATTTCCATGCACTGAGTGGCTGGAACAGTGGGATATGTGATACGCCCTTCTTCGGCGGGGCTTCCATATGCATTGTTTTCAGTCACTTTCTTAGCTCCCCCATCCTTCCTATCTTTTTTATGTTTGTGTGTGTGCTTTGGCCACATTAGATCTATGTCACTGGTCGATCATGCACACTGCTCTCCCCTGACAGTGCTTTTACCTACTTTACTTTGTAACCTTCCAAAAATATTACCACTGGCAGTCTCCCCTTTTATTTTCATTTTTTGAATGTGTGTGTGTAATATTTTCGATTCCTCAATAATTACAGTTGATGGTTAGTGTTCAATAGTTTACTTTCGAATTTTTAACTTTAAACTTATTTTAGAGTTAATGCTATGATCATTTTTATGTTTATTTAATCTTTATTTAAAATCTATTGTATGTGCACGTGTGAGTATGTGCGTGCGTGCGTGATTGTAATGCATCACTTGAGTAACAGGCACTATGCGTTACCCTTGTGCTGCCTTACATCTGACTGTTTGTGTGTGTGTGTGTGCACGCGCGCGGGCGTGTGTAACGCATCACTCGAGTAATGGGGGTTTTACTTTATTCTTGTGCTGCCTTACAACTAGCACACGTGTGCACATGTGCGTGTGTCAGTATGTGTGTGTGTCTGTTTGTGTGTGTGTGATATAATCACTTCCTGAATAGTTACAGTTGATGATTAATGTTCAATAGTTTATTTTTGAAGTTTTAACTTTACTCTTTCAGTTTTTAGTTGAAATCTTGAGTTAATATTCTTTCATATAATCTATGATCACTTTTAGGTTTATTTAAATCTAATGTATGCGCACGCGCGAGTATTTGTGTGTGGGTGCGTGCGTGATTGTAAGGCATTACTTAAGTAATAGGCACCATGTGTTACCCTTGTGCTGCATTACATCTGACTGAACGTGTGTGCGTGTGTGTGTGTGTGTGTGTGTGCGCGCGCGCGTGTGTGTGTGTGTGTGTGTGTGTGTGTGTGCGCGCGCGTGCGTGCGCGAAATATTTCTGTTTATTATTATTATTATTATTATTATTATTATTAATATTATTATTATTATTATTATTATTATTATTATTATTATTATTATTATTATCTCTTCTTTTTATTTTATTTATTTGTCATGTTACCTTTTCTGCTGTTATATTATTTTAAATGTTATTAAGGACAGACATGAAAAGGCCTTCGTGCCAACTGTCTTCATCCTTAGAAAATAAAGTTTCAGTTCAATTCAATTTAATTCAATTCAATTCAATTCAATCCCTCTCTCTCTCTCTCTCTCTCTCTCTCTCTCTCTCTCTCTCTCTCTCTCTCTCTCTCTCTCTCTCTCTCTCTCTCCTCGCTCTCTCTCCTCTCTCTCTCTCTCTCTCCTCTCTCTCTCTCTCTCTCTGCAAATGCGACTTCCAACCTTACAGCCGATGCTTTTAACGACCACTTCATTTTAGCCCCGACATCTTTACTACATGCTGAAGGCTTAGATCAGGTGGAACACGTCACATCGCAAAAGCTTACTGACTTTTGTAAGCAAAGACTGTCCGCGGGCGATGCTTTTAATGTCCCCTTCATCGCTGTACATGAAGTGGGCAGATTTATCTCTAGTCTCAAGAACAAAAAGTCAGCTGGCATTGATGGTATCAATGGTTTTATCCTCGAACTTTCTCTTCCATACATTGTGGAAAGCTTAAATTAAAATAAAAAAATTACGGTATTTATAATGCGCTTATCTTATAATAATTATAACTCTAAGCGCGCACTCACAACTCGCACACGCATGCGCACGCTCTAGACAATGACTCGCGTAACACAAATAGTGAAGATACCTTACGACGGTCAGCTTGGGGTGGGGAGTGTGGTGATATAGTGCTAGAACTGTTGAAAGAGGTGAGTTTTGAGGGCGGACTGGAAGGAGGAGAGCGAGTGTTTCTGACGGAGAGAGAGTGGGAGAGTGTTTCAGGTAGATGGACCGTATACTGAGAAGGAGCGGGGGCCGAAAGTGCTGAGTTTGGTGCGGGGGATGAGGAGGCGGAGAGGGTCGGAGGCGGAGCGGAGGGAGCGGGGAGGAGTGTAGGGGTGAAGTAAGTTGGAGAGATAGGCAGGAGCGTAGTTGTTCAGGGATTTGTAGCAGAGAGACAGAATCTTGTATTGGATGCGTTGGGGGATGGGGAGCCAGTGAAGGAAAGCTTAACCTATATTTACAATCTATGTATTCAAAATAATATTTTTTTCCGGCAGCTTTCAAAAAATCTAAAGTGGTACCTATACCTAAAACAAAAGACACATCTGATCCAAATAATTTTCGGCCTATATCCATATTATCTATTCTGTCGAAGCCTATTGAGAAGCATGTACACAAACATCTTCTCGAATTCCTGCAAGAAAAGTCTTTCCTGAATAAATATCAATCTGGTTTTCGCCCTAAACATTCGTGTCACACTGCCTTGGTTCATATGATTGACACTGGCTGCTCAACATCAACAGAAACAAAATGTCTGGTGCTATCTTTCTAGATCTAAAAAAAATGCGTTCGACCTTATAAACCACAAAATTTTATTAGAGAAACTAGACTGGTACTTTAACAATAATAGCCCAGGGACACTCTCATTCTTTCGTTTATATATCATAGGGAGAATTCAAACTGTGTACATCAATGCTACCTTCTCTTCTGAAAAGCGTGTTGAGTATGGCGTGCCCCAAGGATCCATACTAGGACCGTTACTTTTCTGTTTGTTTATAAATGATCTTCCACTTCATATATCCAATCCAAATACCGAAAGTGACATGTTTGCCGATGATTCAACTCTTCACGCGGGCGGGAAAACTGTACCTGAAATATCAAGCAATCTTCAGCTTAGTCTTCAGGAGGTCTCACTGTGGTGCAAAAATAATCAAATGCTTGTTAACCCATCCAAAACAAAAAGCATGCTAATCACAACACGCCAAAAACATCAGCTCCGCCCCCATTCACTTAGCCTCTCTTTTGATTCAGTTCCCATTGAGCAAGTCAAGGAATATCGCCTCCTCGGGGTAACTGTTGACGACCAACTGTGCTGGTTACCCCATCTAACACAACTAGGGAAAATATTATCAAAGAAGCTATTTTTTACTGTCAAGATTAAAATCTATTATTGATACTAAGACACGTAAGCTATTTTTCAACTCCTACATAAAACCTCACATTGACTACGCATCTACTACTTGGGACGGCTGTAGTAAGGCTAACCTTAAGCCGATTAATTCTTTATACGACCGCGCAGTTAAACTGATCCTCCCAATCCCCTCTCTAACTTTGGAAGAAAAAATTCAGGCAACATGGCTCCTTCCTTTACATCAACACATTACGTTAAATAAGTGCGTACTTATGCACAAAGTACTGAACGGGAAAGCCACCCTCTACCTGGCTAAGCCTTTCACTGAGAGCGAAAGGGTTTACAGCACTTTGAGGAACAGTCTCGTCATTTAACAGGCCCCGAATTGACTTGTTTAAATTCAGCCTTTCGTACGCGGGTGCCTATTTATGGAACTCACTTCCTCCACATATACAGCAAACGAGACATGTTCCATTGTTCAGGACGAAAACTTTTAAATACATCTCTGAGCAAACTTGATAGAAACGTAGATAATATGTCCAAAAGAGCCATGTCAATGATTTCCTGTGGTCCTCCGTTTTGCACTTGTTAGTTTTTACATAATATCTCTCTTTATCGTAGTGTTTTGCCTGTTCAATAAATTTCTACACATGAGTAGCTGTATCATAAGCGTGCAGTCGCTTTCTATAAACACACTTTACATCGCACCCCCCCCCCCCCCCCATCCCAAGACCCTGTCATTTTGCTCTGTGTGTGTGTAATCTTCAGCGACTTTGGAACTTGTATCGTAATGTAACACAAGTGACCTGTGGGTGTGGCCGCTTGTTTTGTGCTGTTAACATATTGTTTTAATGTTGCTTTTAATGTTGTAGTTTAGCAAGGCCAAACACGAAAAGAGACCTGTGCACCTATTGTTTTCATCCTTGAGAAATAAAGTATCAGTCATTCATTTATTCATTCATTCATTCATTCATTCATTCATTCATTCATTCATTCATTCATTCATTCATTCATTCATTCATTCATTCATTCATTCATTCATTCATTCTCTCTGGCCAACCTATAGAACAAGTAACTAAGCTTCACTTGCTGGGCCGGGTAACAGTAGACAACCAGTTCAACTGTGAACCTCATGTTGATAATGTACTGTAAAACGTTGTCCAAAACTTGTTCCTTTTGTCTAAGCTCATCCGGATAGTTAATCCTGATGCTTGCAAACTTTTCTTCCATGCGCATATCAAAACGCTCTGTAATTACAGTTCCACTGGGACGGTTGCAGCGAAGTTCATATGAAAAAAGTAAATTCTCTCTATCGTCGAGGTGTTAAACTCATACTTCCTGGACCCGCCCCCACAGACAAAAAAAAAAATCAAATCTCTTAAATTACTGGAATTAAACAAACACGAATTTAATCGGTGTGTATTAATGTACAAGATTCTACACGAGAGAGCCCCACTCCATTTGCGAACTCTGTTTTCATATAAATCATAGACGGAACACGAGAAACAGGTCGCTCCACCTACCAAGAACAAGACTAGATATATAAAACTAGCCTGGCCTTTTCAGACGCAAAAGCATGGAATAATTTACCCCAGCATCTTAAGTCTATTTCTAAATTTAGTATTTTAAAGGATCGCATTTATCGCTTTTTACTTCTAAACTAATACCATGATTCAATTTTCCTCTATTGATGCTGTACTCTCAGAGACATGTTCTAATTACAAGATGACCTTCAGCCTATGTCGCTGTTTATGTATATGTTTGTTTCGTTTTTTTTGTTTGTTGTGTGTGCCTTTTATGCTTTTTGTACTCTTGAATGTTCTTGATACCATGTTTTTAAAAAAAAATATTTTACTGTGTTGCTTGATGTAGATTTATGTGTGTAGCGTAGCATGACAGTTTGTAAGAGAGGCATTCGCATGTCTAAAACTTTATCCTGAATAAAAATGTTTCATCATCATCATCATCATCATCATCTCTCTCTCTCTCTCTCTCTCTCTCTCTCTCTCTCTCTCTCTCTCTCTCTCTCTCTCTCTCTCTCTCTCTCTCTCAAAACAATGACGCATACGCACTGTGACCCTTATACCCTTATAGAGCTCACTGATGCATTGGCAAATTTGCGAGGCTTTTACAAATATATTTCAAAATCAGAATCAGGTCAAAGACAACAGGTAGAGACCCTTAACAGCAGGTACAGCTTGCATATAAAAGGGTCTTGGTGAGTTATGGCTCTTATATAGAAGAAACTTTGCGGGTTATGGTTCATCTCATCTTGTTTGATAGGTGTTGCATACTTATAGTAATAGACTTATGATTGCACGGATGGGTATCTGGTTATCGGGGTTCTGAAAACACCCCTCTCCCCATGAGATACTTATTGATTCAATGAGAGGTGTTAACACGATCAGAGATCACGCCATTTTGCGCACCTGCCGTTAAGGAAAATAACAACAAACAACAACAGGCAGATAGACAGACCGATACAGGATGAGAGCTTTATATTATGTTGCCTTTTGTTACACGCTGTCCCGTTGAAAATAACACACACACACACACACACACACACACACACACACACACACACACACACACACACACACACACACACACACATCCGAGAGAGGAAGAGAACACGTGACATAAAATCAATCAAGACGTTTCCGAATTTATTTGTACATACCCAAATAAGGACACCAAATGTTAATTTACATCAAGACATAAATTATACAATTTCAATACAATGTTGTGACAATACTATCTTTACATATGTTTTATGTTTGACGCCCTTTCGTATGCGGCCACCGGAACTGTTGAGGCTGCATCCAAGTACGCGGTAGTTATCGGGCCGAGGTCGGCCGCAGTGGGCCCGCGCACAGTCGAGCGCGGGCCCACTACGGCCGATCTCGGCTCGAAGGCCCTTGAATACTAGGATGGACAAGTGGAGTCTCACGGTGTCACGTATTACTGAGATACGCCAGCTACGAACGGTATCAAAGTCTTTAACCCATACAGCGGCCTGACATAAATCGAATCGGAGATAGACTGACTTTTATAGTTCACGGGTATAGTGCCAGATTATCTTGGCGTCTGGGCAGGCGCCAAGCTAATCTAGCACTAACATTTGAAGTATCACGGTCATATTACTGATTTCAAGCTGCTGTTTGCCGTTGGTTGTTTATCGACTTTAGCCTCAAGATTCAAAGACCTGAACATAAAATCGAATACAAATATGTATTAAAACAGACAGCAACAGTTATTATGTTATAATCTGATACAGTTAGTTAGTTATTTGGGTTTAACGCCGAGCAGGTAACTAAGGCCATCTCACAGAGGATAATCTGATACATCCACCACGTACAGGCAGTCACAAAGCAGGGGATACCAATGTGTGTGTGTGTGGGTATTTTTGTTTTTGTTTGGTTGGTTGTTTGGTTATTTGGCTGGTTGGCTGGCTTATTTGTTTGTTTGTTTGTTTATTTATTTGAAAGTTCGTTTGACTGATTTTGCAAAAAGGTAAACATTAGTCAACGACACAGAAAATGTTTCAGATTTTAAAAACTTAATAATGAACTGCTTACGTCCGACTTTGCAGTTTAACTCATTCAGCCCGACGGGCCGTATTTTCCAAATTTTGGAGGCGAAATCTAATGACTATGCACCAGTTGCAGGAGATGGATCGACTGTGATAATTGAAGGGTAGTGTCAGATTATCTTGGTGCCGACAGGCGCCAAGTTAATCTGGCACTACCCTTGAATTATCATGGTCGACCCATCTGCTGTAGAGCGTCAGGGCTGAATGGGTTAAATGTGTGTGGTTTCGTGTGATGGTGTTCACGCGCGCTTTTGTGTGTGTGTGTGTGTGTGTGTGTGTGTGTGTGTGTGTGTGTGTGTGTGTGTGTGTGTGTGTGTAGGTTGTGTGGGGGTGGGGGTAGGGTGAGGGGTGGGGGATTTAGTGAACGTGTTTAGTGACTCGCCTCATCGAAAAAAGCTGTGGTCACGAATTATGAGATTTTTCCCCCGTGCACCCCCTCCCCACCCCTCCCCCGCCTATGTCTCCTACCACTATTAAAACGTCCACTCATAAGAACAACAATACACAAATAAAAGCACTGAATAATACCAACAACATCAGCCTTCTAATTTCGAAGAGCAGGCAGCAGTGAATACATAAAATGTAGAGCCCAATGAATCAAACATCACCTTAGTCGAGAATAGCAGTGACAGCAATGCTAGAGGGTGGGGAAGCTAAAACAAGCCTATCGTACGGCTACCGCACCAACTCGCACGCACGCACGCACGCATACACACCCACGCACAGACACACACGCTTTTATAAAATTATGTTTTGTTTTGTGACAACACACACAAAAAAATAACATTTTAACTCATTCCGCCCCGACACACAACAGCAAGACATGGGCGCCAAGCTATTCGGGCACCACCCCTGAACTATCATGCTCGATCTGTTTCTAGAATTGTAATACATTCCCTCAAAGGGCAACTTTAAAATCTGGGGATTTCGGTCCTGGGGCACAATGTGTTAAAAACAAAAGCATACATTACTCTCACTGTACATTTCCGGCACATATACACTATATATACATACATATATATATATATATATATATATATATATATATATATATATATATATATATATATATATATATATATATATATATATATATATATATATATATATATATATATATATATATATATATATATATATATATATATATATATATATATATATATATATAGACTGAAATAGCATCTGCACTTGCTTCGTTGAGACTGTCATCAGTTGAGCAGTTTATATATTTCATCTTGAATACATTAGGTCTCATTTATTGCTGAGCAAACTGTCTAATACAGAATTACCTGAATTTATGTCTTAACATTTATTGGGTAGTAGAAACACAAGAAAGGCTACAAATTTTGCATACTCAATCGCGGTATTTGGCGGTCAGGTTTGGATGAGAGGTTTGTATGCAACTATCCCAAAACACTTCAGGTAACACGGAGATAAACTGTCGCCGGCTTTGTACCGAAAGAAGTTCGCCCCCCAACTCTTTCCCCCTCCTCTCCCCTCCCTCCCCCCCACCCACCCCCTACCCCCCCCCCCCCTCCCGGTCGTCTGCTTTGCTACCAAATTTTACGCGAATGTAAGTTCGGCTAGACAGAAGTACGAGTGAGGTTTTGACAGTGAGGTTTTGACAGTGAGGTTTTGACAGTGAGGTTTTGTTTGCAATGGACGAGAGCGAAATCACGGCGGATAACCAACTTGCGCCATAAGCATCGACAACACTCCAAACGTCTCCAAAGGGCATAGATCCTCGTGAGCCCGTATCCATGCCTCTTAGAGATGTTTGGAGTGTTGTCTGTGCCTATGATAGAAGGCTGTCATACGCCGTCCCTTCGCTCTCGTTCGTTATTGGTAGTCGGTCGGCGTAAACGTAGCCGCTCTACTGAGTGAAAACTGGCTGTGACCAGCGAATTCAATGTAAGGGCATCGATTGCGATCGGCCTCATCAGGACAAAGACAGTTCCACTCTGATTGCACACCTCGATTGCAAGTGTCGCAAACGGGCTGTTCGGAAGGAGATGACTGAGTGTTGTGAACGGTGTATTGTAAATTAACGCCTTGACTGCCAGTGGACGCGGATTTCGCGTCTGAAAACAAGCACGCTGACCGCCGTTCGCGTGAAAAAAACACAAATGAAGTGGGACGAAAATTGGGCACAAAGAACACTGGACTAACAAGCGACTGCGGGGGCTCATGAGGATTTATGTCTCTTGCAGATGGATAGCGTTCGCCTTGGCCTGGTAGTTAAGGGGTTAACTATTCTTTACCCGTCCACTCCGCGCCATACAGCAAGGGGCAGGTCGCCAAGTACACGTATTGAACGTCATTTCCTGCCCTGGTAGACTTCTGCAAGTGATATTTCAAAATTATTTTCTTCCTCTGTCCGCCATCGAATATGCAAAACATTTTGGATCGTGGGCTCTCGTGTAAATACTGTACTTCAGTATGTATAGCATCATAATTATGTTTAGGCTTACATACCAAAACAATCCTGCAAGGCACTGTGCAAGGAGGACGAAGGAGAGGAAGACAGAGGAAAAGATGGGAGGATAATAATCAGAGTGGACAGGACTGAGGCTGGGTGATACGCTAAGAATGGCAGAGAACAGAGAGGAATGGAGGGAGCTGGTTGCCAAGTCATCAGTGGTGCCCCAACGGTCGGCAAGACTACGGGATATAGATAGAAAGATAGATAGTACATACCTTACGCATGCATATATGACACAGCCGAACACCGCGTGAAGATTTTTGTATCAACCAAAGCCATGTTATTCAGTATAAATAATATGTGTGTACTAGTCTGTGATTTTGGCCTTTGCGATCTGCCGCCGTAAAGTCTAAACTCACCGATCAGCACATAGTTACGCCATCATCAATAGGTGCAAAGATTCATTTGGCAGCAAAATGTCGTGTAAAGAAGCCTGCGCTGAAGTCATCACGCATGTTTTTTTTTTATTTTATATATATATATATATATATATATATTTTAAATAGTATTAACAAATTTGAAACGTCCCGCATTCGGATACGCGACATAAAGCCGCGTATCCGAGTGCAGCACGTGTCCAATGCGTTAATAGTGCAAGTTCCTTCAAGATCTGGACTTGTATTCATAATTATATGCTGTCCCATCGGACATTCCCTCCGTCTGGAGCGCAGCAAATATTTTTTATCAGCATCTGTAACAGCATTAGTCTGTCAGAATCGGCTGTGCTTCGTTCTTGCAACGATGGATCATATTTATGTACATATTAAACGACACAAAAGCGTAATTTGAAGTAAACCAGTTTCCATGAGAGGCTGTGGTCAAGGATGTCATGAAATGGATCATGGAACTGCATTGCACTGGAAGGCCCCATCCGGCGTTGTTCCCGGTACGCACTGAAAAGACTATCAGACCGAAATCGGCCGCAGTAGACCCGCGCACAGTCTTGCGCAGGCCCACTGCGGCCGACTTCGGCCACACAGTCTTTGTATACCAAGTTACTCTCTCATGGAGCTCACATGTATTACCTTTGGCTATTAGCTGTTAACTGAGGAATCTCTGAAATGTCCGTAACAGGTCTCTTAAATTAAACGTTTCTGAGTTGTCTCCGAGATGTCTATGAGACGCACCCTCGAAGTCGAATTGTTGCTCATCAGTGGCTCTGTACATTCAATAACCGGTTCCGCAACTATATGTTTTCATCCCACAAGTTGGGTTCTTTTCTTCAGCAGGTTGCAGACAAGTGCCTTTGGTTGCATATCGGCACTGGTAGAGGTCACAACACTACAGACTCAGAATGAGATATAGTATTGTTTGACAATAGGTCCATTACGCTGGAAGTTGTCTCCACAGTATACAGTGCACCATGAGTCGTTTTGTCAGTCAGTGTAGCCCATTTGCCTTTCAGTTGCAAGAGCCTGAGAGAATCATATCTGTGCCCCTGGCTAGTAGAGATCAGCTAGACTGATTTCCGGAAAGTCTTGCCATACGCAAGGGACATACCCAACAGGCAAATGCCATCGACCGGAGCATATACCCAGAACGCAAAAGGCTTTCTGGTCTAAGTCGGTCGCAGTGGGCTCGCGCCCGACCGTGTGCGGGCTCACTGCGGCCGACTTAGGCTCGATAGCCTTTTGCGTTCTGGATACACTCTCTTGTGCACCTGTAGTCGCAGGGTCTCAAGAGAACATATGCCTTTTGCCGGCAGAAATCGGCTCCCTTGACAAGGTCGACTGAGGGAATCGCAGAGAGATACAGACTCAATATAGATTCACTCCTTTCACCTGCAAGAGAAGCACCAGGCCATAGCCCAAGAACACATTCAGTCTACTCTTGTCCGAGACAAAATGCAGTGGATCATCCATCATCAAGGCAGGTGTTTGGGCGGTCGGCTCAAGTTCTTGGGTTTGTTCAGCACGACCCTGGGCACGCCGTAAAAGACGAACTGGCTGGTGTGGAGGTGACCGTTCCCAACTTGATGTGGATCCATCATGACGTGGGCGATGTTCTGCGAGCTGTTGCCCATGCGGATGTAGCGGTCCAGAGGAGTCTTGACCAGGGCCTTGCCGTAAGGGTTAAAGTCCGGGCCCTGGGGTACGCCCTTGTGTCGCTTTCTCGCCTCGTCCACTATCCGGCCGTTGACGGCCACGCGCCACATCGTCCACATGTGCATGTCTTTCATGGGGTCAAACGACGTGATCAGCTCCGACTCCCGAGTTCTGTGGCTGGGCATGCGTGGGACCTTGGCGACAGGGGCCGAGACGTTGCTGCTTTCCTTTCTCTGTACGGCCCCGGGCATGTGCGGCACGAGCGCGGTGCCGTTGCGGGCGGCCTTCTCGGCGTGCAGACGAGATTTGTCCCACGAGACCCGCTGCGCCCCGGGAGGCGTGGCCCTCTCTGACGTCATGGTCTTCCTAGGCCTGCAACAGACAGAATATATTAATATTTCGGGTAAATACCCACATTCCTTCTGCCAATGAAGATAAGTAGCGGCTAATCTCTCTGTTTGTTTGTTTGTCTGTTTTGACAAAGGGTATTTACCCGAAATATTAATAAATTGTGTTGTACCCGTCTTTTCTAAACGTGTTTCTTTCTCCGTTGGGTACTTCTTTGCATATTACACGCTTGGCAGTCACCTTTTTGGTCTGGATTGCTTAGACAGAATATAGCATGATGAATTTGGACGCTGGAAAACTGCTCTAATATGAAAATAACCAAACACACACAGTAAGTCCATATCGCGTTTAAATACACATGGACACACTACCCTTAAAAAAAAACCTCGATTTGTTTTTCATAAAATAGACATATTATGCTGATGAGCAAAAGAAATGCGACATTTTTGGACTCATGGGAAACATTAGTTTCCGGTGATTTCAAAAACGTCGCGTTTCTTTTGCTCGTCAGAATACATTTTGCCAAGTCAGGACATAAAATAGTCATTTTCCAAATCAAAGTGCAAAAAAGGGCTACCGATTTCATCATATCACGTTTCCAAAACTTTTTATTCTTGACAAGGCTTTTAGCTTATCCCAGTAACAAGTAATTGCGAATGGGGAAAAGCCCTAAATGACAACACCGCACTTACCACTACCAAGTAAACTTTTATTTTTTTAATTGCGATACCGGCATGAATAGGGGGCCCTAAAAACCAACTAACCCAAGCATTTCTCTTTTTGTTGCCATGCGCAGCCTTTTCTATAGCTGTCGACCTTAGCCAACCAGCACACCAAAAATACTCATTGTACCAAAACGCGATGGTAAGCGAAGGGACCGCCCTGACACCCCCCCCCCTCCCCCGTCCCCCAACCCTTCCCCCTTTAATATCCGTCACACAGTGCCTCAGTAGGCACTGTAAGAGTCAATGCTTTCACCATCAGTTACTTTCAGTCCATCGCCAAGCCACTCAAATCAGCAAAAGACATAGATTTTCATGGGCCCCTGCATATGCAGGGGCGCATGAAAATCTGTCTTTTGCTGACCAACACTGGATATCCTCAAATCCTCAAGGGTGTTCATAATATTTAGGGTTAACCCCTTCCCAGCCACAGTACGTACATTGCTGTTTGGAACAACGAAAAGTCAAAAGCGTCTAAGAAGCGTGGATGTAAATTGGTCTCAGCAAGAGGCATAGATCCCCATGAGTCCCCGCAGTCGCGGTGGCTCATGAGTATATATGCCTCTTGCATCTGGATCATGTTCACTTTTTCTCAACAGTCAAGGGGTTGAGCGTGGACCGCTACTGAGATCCGGCGGCCCGTCACACGTTCAGTAGTGGGGAAGAAAGAAAAAAGTACGCGCCCTATAGACAGCAAGTGGAGCTTGCAAAATGTCCTGGAGAAAATTAGATAGGGCGTGGACGCACTGCCGATTTTGTCTGACAAATTGATGAAGAAGTTTCTTTACAGGGGAGTCTCCCTTTTGTGCAGAATACAGACGAAGTAGAGTAGCAGCGCGACGGATGACAGCATTCTTTGAATCTGTTCTCAGTACCTTTCTATACCCAAGTAACACTGCCGTGTATCTTGTTAAATTCTAAAGCCGACTGGTCATTATTCTAGAATCATGTGCTAAACACGACGTTAAAATAGCGGTAGATGGATCGATCAGGGTAGTCTCTTTTGCTGTCGGGACGATAAACAATGTACAACAACCAACCATATCATATATCCCACTGTTCCAGCCACTCAGTGCATGTAAATTTAAATCTAGGTCCACAAGGGGTCCAGATATTTAGGTGTTGACAGCTGTTTCGGTCTTGGCGACCTCTTCAGCACACCATTGGCAATACTGGAGGAAGGCAGGAATTTCTGCCTACCTGCAATGACAGCCACATTTGACTGTGGTGTCTGCAGGGGCATACATTCCATGCCACCACCTAGAGCCAAATTTCCATGCACCCTAAAAGAGAACCTTCCAAAAGGGGGGAAGGGGTTGCAGTCGATATTGTAGTAATAAATGAAAAGAAAAGAGGAACTGTCAGTGCTAATATTTTAGGAAGGTTACAAAGTAAAGTAGGTAAAAGCACCATCAGGGGAGAGAAGTGTGCATGATCGACCAGTGATCATAGATCTACTGTGGCCAAAGCACACACACTAAAAAAAAAAAAGAGATAGGAAAGAGGGGGTGCGCTAAGAAAGTGACTGAAAGCAATGCATATGGAAGGACCCCCCCCCCCCCCCCCCCCCCCCCGAAGCGCACCCCCTCTTTCCCATCTCTTTTTTTTGTGCTTTGGCCACAGTAGATCTATGATCAATGGTCGATCATGCACACTTCATTGCAGGTAGGCAGAAATTCCTGCCTTCCTCCAGTATTGCCGATGGTGTGCTGAAGAGGTCGCCAAGACCGAAACAGCTGTCCACACCGGCTAAATATCTGGGACCCCCCCCCCCCCTCTCCCCCACCCCCACCCTTTGGGGGACCTAGATTTAAATTCCATGCACTGAGTGGCTGGAACAAAATAATAATAATAATAATAATAATAATAATACCGGTATTAACAGTGGGATATGTGATACGCCCCCCTTTTGGGGGGGGGGGGGTAGGGGGGCTTCCATATGCAGTGCTTTCAGTCACTTTCTTAGCGCACCCCCTCTTTCCTATCTCTTTTTTTGTGTGTGTGCTTTGGCCACAGTAGATCTATGATCACTGGTCGATCATGCATACTTCTCTCCCCTGACAGTGCTTTTACCTACTTTACTTTGTAACCTTTGTAACCTTTGTTACTTTGTAACCCTTTCTTTTCATCGATCATTAAAGATCAAAAGCAATGTGGTAGTACCTAATTGTAATTTGCGTTAGCATCTTTCATAAAGCCAGGCAATGCTCCTTAGCGCATGGGGCCAGACGCATGAGATGAGATAAGATAAGATAAGATAAGATTGTTTATTGTCATGCTTCCTTGTAAAAAAAAAAACCCCAAACAAACAAACAATAAAAACAATGGAATGTGTCTTGATGTCAGTTACTAAAGACTAAAATAATATCACACCAATTATCACACACAACTAATAATCACATCAAACATACGGATGAAAACATAACACATAAAACTTTTACCACAGCAACCATCACAATATGAACGAGTTATTCTGGCGAGGTAAACGAAGATAATCTGGTAATAAACTTGATTAATAACAATCATTAAAAATACTCTCTTTCTCTCTCTGCAACGGCAAGTTTGTAAAATGACGATTTGTTTTCTGTCAAAACTTTTTACCGTTGAAAAATAAAGTTTCATCATCATCATCATCCTCTCTCTCTCTCTCTCTCTCTCTTAGTCCTGCGCCAGCCACAAAGCAAGGTGCTCCGCTATAGCGGAGCACCTTGCTTAGTGGCTGGCGCAGGACAAAGCTCTCTCGTGCCACTAACACCTGGCCGATTAATCTCCCGTGACCCGTGACAGTTGTTGCACGTGAAGGAGATAGAAAACAAGGGAAATAGAGGGGGGGGGGGGGGGAGTAGGAGATGGGACTCTATTTCGTTTATCACGTGCGAGGGCCAAAACTAAAGTGTAATAACAAAATAAACACAGCACTGAGTCAATATTAACCCCTTCAGTGCCGGCGAAAATGTAAACGCCACCCAACCGCATGAGGAACAGATCCTCATGAGGCCCCTCAGATCTATGCCTCTTGTTGCCACCAATTTGAATCCATGTTCCTGGCACACCTAGCGTTTTTAGGCCTTGAATAAACAATAAACCAAGTCTGCAGAAATACAGTCTCCATGTTCCTGGCTCACCTAGCGTTTTAAGGCCTTGAATAAACCAAGTCTGCAGAAATACAGTCAGTCTGCGCAGCTAACATTGAATGGGTTTATCTTGGTTATCTGTGAACTGAATCTAGCTCAGACTTTTCAGGCCGCCTGGACGGCAAGCCCGGAGTTCGGACTTGGGATAGCCAACTTTGATTTGAAATTTATCTAGAGTTCCAGGTGGACGAAACCTAAGATGAACTTAATTTCCAATGGAATCAGAAAAAGCCTAAGATACACTCAACGTAAAATCAATTTAACCCATTTAACCCCAAGGCCGCATATCCCAAATTTTGGAGGTTTCGCCTAACGCCTAAGCAGTTGCAGGAGATAGTTCGACCATGATAATTCAAGGGTAGTGCCAGGTGAGCTTGGCGCCTGAAGGCGCCAAGCTCATCTGGCACTACCCTTGAATTATCATGGTCAATCTATCTCCTGCCGCCGGGCGTTGGGGGCTAAGAGTACTGTTAAGAGTACTGTTGTGTCATTCTCTGTCCTGTAGCCAACATTAATACTTTCAGAATCTTCCCCGGACACACGTTCACAAAAGGCAGTAGCATCTGATCGGCTGAAACATAAATAGCTACGCCGAAAGTGATTCATATTATAAAGCTGCTCTTCTAACCCATGAGCTCATATACATACATTATAAAGCGATCTAAATAGTCATTGCAGATTGTGTGGGGGGGTGGGGGGGGGGGGGGGGAGACGATAAAAAAACGTAGCCCACAGCAATACTTTCAGAACTTTCCTGGACACACGTTCACAAACGGCAGTTCACTTACAGCAGAAACATCTGAGTGGCTGAAACATAAATAGCTTCGTCGAATGTGAGTCACATTTTAAAAAGCTGCTTATTAATCCATAAGCGGATATGCATTACAAAGCGATTGAACTAGTCACTGCAGATAGGTAAAAAAAATGAAAGGGAAGGTTTATAAAAGTTTGATTTTGAAGAAAACGAACTGAAAAGGGCATTCAGGAGAATTCTTTCGAAAAACTCAAGCGTTACATTGACAGCTTTGTTTAGGAGCATGCATGTAGTGTGAATGGGGGTTTGTGTTTACGCCTATTTTAAGGGGCTTAGCCGGAGCACAAACATCGAGGTGGCACGTCCAAGAACTGGGAGACACTGACACTTTCAGGAGGGTAAGTATAAGCAGTAAGCAACGGTTTAATTTGGCCGACACCGGCCATATCTGGGCCCCGCGCACGGCAGTGCGCGGGGGCCAGATACGACTGACGTCGCTCCGAATAGCCTTAGCTGACTGGGTAACGATTGAACACTCGGACCCAAAACCGTGACCTTATCGTCTTTTTTTTAAAAAAAAAAAACAGATCGGCCTGCGCCCACAGTGTAGACTTACCCCTTCGCTGGGGGAAGGACTAAAAGAGCATCAAACTGCTGTATGAGGTGATTCTCTAAGTAAGATGTCCCTGCTACAAAAAAAGCTTTAGTCGATCCGGCAGCTTAATTAACCCCTTGATTGCTACTGACGATACTGCTCGACTGAAGACGCGTTACTATGCCGAAAGGTATTGCTGTAGTCAAGGCGTGACAGAATATTCTGGAATGTAAGATTAACTCACTCAGCCCTGAGCATGCTGCTAGCATGGAGTGCATGCGCATTACAAATGGACATCATTATCATCATCACATATGCCCAGATTACTTAGTTAATTTCTGCAACAGAAAAACAACTGGCACACCACCATTTAATATCCCCACACTTGCTGTGCACGAAGTAGGCAAATTAATTAGTGACTTAGCTAATAAGAAATCCTCCGGCCATGATGTCCCTGTTTTATGTATATCTTGTACTTAGTTAGTCGTAGTTTTAGCAACGGCAGGTACGAAAAATGATATAGTCACTGACTGTGTTAATATCTTCACCGTTGTAAAATAAAGATTCATTGATTTATTGATTCATCATCATCATCATCATCATCATCAGCAGCAGCAGCCCGACGCACGTATTTCCCAAATTTAGGAGGCAAAATCTAATGACTATGCACCAGTTGCAGGAGATGAATCGACCATGATAATTCAAGGGCAGTGCCAGATTAGCTTGGCGCCGACAGGCGCCAAGCTAATCTGGCACTACCCTTGAATTATCATGGTCGACCCATCTCCTGCTGTAGTGCGTCAGGGCTGAATGGGTTAACGATCATTTTTCATACTGCGCCTCAAATCGATAATTCCCACTTTGAGAGTACATAAATCACAGTTCAGCAGAGAGATCAGTCACTGTCGGTTTTAAGCGCAAAGTTACTGCGGCACCACCCTTGCTTGAACTGTCATGGTGATCCGGTAATTATCCTGTTGTAGTGTCAATGGCTAAATGAGTAAAATCCGTAATATTCCATACTATAGCACATGTATTTATGTCATTTTATGTTAAGCTATTCTGGCACCACCTTTAAAGTATCATGCTCGATCCATGTCTTGCTGTGTTGTGTCGGGGCTGAATGAGATAATGTTGCCCCTTTTTTTTTTCTAATATCACCAAAGCCCAAAAATAAGTAATAAATAAAGACATCAAATAAAATGCTGAAATTCTAATTATTCCTCAGTCGGTGTCCATAGAAACCGAGACACACCCAGCCCATACAATCATTATACGCACGTATTTATGTAAATATTTAAGTATATAGCTCAGGCATTCACCACTTCGAAAAACAATTTCTAGACAAACAGCATGTCAATTGCTACCTGTCAAAGGCGCTCTGTCTAAGCAGAAAAAAAAATTGATTGCGTCACTGGTTGGGTGTCACCCAATAACAGACTATGTTGCACCTCTACCCCTCCCTGACACTCCCTCAATTTTCGACACTCGCCTACAAGAGGCATAGAGCCTCATGAACACGTGCATCCGCGCGGACTCATGAGGATCTATACCTCTTGCTAGCATTGCTCGTCCACGTTATTTACGGGGAGACGATCGCTGGGAGTTGAGTTGACTATATCTATGACTGCTTAATGGTGTGTTGCTTTGCCCGTGTTTAATTTCATGCTGACTGATACATGCATTCGGTGTATAGCTGCGCCACTGGGGCCCATCTCTTTTAATGCGGTGCGTGAGAAAACCGGCGTCTCCATAAAAAGTGTGCTGAGCGTCAATTTGCCAACTCTACAAACAAATATATGCATACGTCGAAAGGTAAAAAGTAACTAGGGATAGAATCCAGCACCTACATTACTTTAAACCTGCAGGCATATTTTTCCTCCCGACCTTTTGTTGCACTGGATTTAATAACTTCAACTAGCTTTGCATTCTGAAAACTGAATTCAGCAGAGACGTCAAACCGAGAACATTAGTGCCGAGAAAATATTTGAACACTACACAACTGCAAGAGGTCTAGATTCTCATGAGCCCCCGCAGTTGCGGGGTCTCATGAGGATCTAGACATCTGCTGACACCACTTTGGATCCATTTTCCTGGGACATTTATGGTTTTCGGCCTTGAATCAACGAAGATTGCAGAAACTCTGTCTGCACATTCAGATAGCGTTGCACGGGATAAATGATTGGTCGTACAGGCGGATATCCGACGGAATTTTCCTGGCGAAGTTATAGGTTAAGGAGTGGTGGGTGTGTACCAAAAGTGTGTACGGGAGAGGATGAGGAGGGTATAGGTGGAAGGGTAGGGAGAGGGGGTGACTAATCCTGGGAATTTCCGATTATCAATCGGTGACTGAAAGGGACTTTGGGGTTGCCGACGAAGTGTTGCAATAAAGAAGGTAGGGGTCAGCGTGAAACGCCCTTGGTGCTTTGCCTGCGATGACTAGCCGTTTCGGTGAAGCACTTTTTGACTTCGTGAGCTGATACCAAAGAATGTGCAACAAACATACAAATGGACCCCGCCTGAATTTTTTTTGTAGCATCTTTCCCTGGACAGCGTGTCTGTCTGTACTACTACACCCACGCCCCATTACACAGTACAATGTCCGATTCCTCCCCTCCAAGAGAGAACTAAATGTCTTCAGAACCTCAGACTCTGGCAAACTGCGGGGGTGTATTAGAATTTGCGTGCTGACTCAAGAATCCGTAAGCTTCAAAAGCGGCATCGACAACCACGAATAAATAGCCTACGCATGCTTCTTGCAGACGTAAATGACATTATTAGCACAGTGTTAGATGATCAAATGTGTTACCAAATTAGTCTGTTAACTCATTGTGCCCGAGGTACGAAATACCCACATTCTGGAGTTATCATCTGAGGACTGCATTACAGTTCAGGAGACAGATCGACCATGATAGTTCAAGGGTGGTGGCAGAATACCGTGGCGCCTATAGGTGCCACGGTATTCTGCCACCACCCTTGAACTATCATGGTCGATCCATATCTGGCTGTGATGTGTCGCGGGCAGAATGAGTTAACTGCTGCTGGCGCGGATACCGATCAGCAGAAAATACGCGTAACGACGCGTCTTTTCCGCCGAACGGTATCGTCAGTAGCATTCAAGGGGTTACTGGAGTCACACTAGCAAACCATTAACCCGTTTAGCCCCGACGCACTACAGCAGGAGATGGATCAACCATGATAATTCAAGGGTAGCCGCTAGATTAGCTTGGCGCCATCAGCCGCCAAGCTAATCTGGCTCTATCCGTGAATTATCACTTTAGGTGACCCCTCCAAAATTCAGGAAATACTGCCGCGGGGTTAGACAGGTTAATTTAATTCCTGTCCTGTTTAATACGTGGAAGAAGTTAGTTTGTGCTTTTTATCTCACACGTAAACTTCTCTTTTCAACAAACAGCTGTATGGACGATTTAATTAGTCATAAATTAGTGATTAAACATCTTGCCACCCTTATCTGTTATCAGCGTTGCAACGTCACCTTCGATTCGTCATGAGTTGGCACACCGTTAACTGCTACGTAAATTTCTGGTGCCAATGGCCAAGAAATTACAATGAAATCACACAGAAAACTCGGCACCGAACATCCGCAGAAAAGCACAGAGCCTTACGGGCCTCTGCAGACTGCGGGGTCTCATGAAGACCTGTGTCTCTCGCTGGTATCATTTATTCTTCTTGTTCTTCAGGTGGAGGGTTTGTTCGGGAGCTGAATGTATAAGAGTATCTCACCAATGGCCTAGACATTCACAACTACAAAGTACGCACGGATCAAAATTCAATCAGTCTTGGCAGTCTTTAACCCATTCACTGCCGAGAAAAAGTGAACGCCACCTAGCTGCAAGAGGCATAGATCCTCATGAGCCCCCGCAGTTGCGTGGGCTCATGAGGATCTATGCCTCTTGCTGACCGACTTTGCACGGTCCATGTTCCTTCGACGGCTTGGGACCTTCGACGTTAAATTTACGATTTCAAAAACGCAATCCACTGCGTCCACTGGCAATAAAAAGGTTAACTAGGCTGAACTTACAATTAGGGACTTGCCCGATAAGCCAATGACCATCGCAACTTTCTTTTTCGTTACAGTATACACACCCAATGGTACATCGAGCTTTCTGCCGGCCTCTTCAGTCGCCGCGCACTGAACGCAAACTTTAAAACGATCTGCTCCATGGCAGGCTTTGATTGCTACAAAATCGCCGATACACTGAACGGCTTCTCAGTCCATGTGTTGTCTTGCCTTTAACTTATTCTACCCCAGACACACCACAGAAAGATAAGGATCCACCATGATAGTTCAAGGGTGATGCCAGAATAGCTTGGCGCCTATAGGCGCCAAGCTATTCTGGCATCGCCCTTGAACTATCATGGTCGATCTGTGTCCTGCACTGCAATGCAGTCTTCAGAGGACAACGGCAAACATTTAAGGATTTCGGTGTTGGGGTAGAATGAGTTAAAATAATACTTGTTTGCCTTTTTTTTTTTACGTTGGTCCATACGAAAGGCACACGTAACTGAGGTGCCAGTCGGTGATTCTCTACTATGTTCAGAGGAGAAGAACAGCAGAAAGGCAAGTTGTTCATTTAACGACATTCAGACTGCATGAGTTGAGGTAGCCCCGCTTTTGTTCAGCATTACTGTAAGACACACTAAGGCCATTTCTAAAGGAGATATTGCAAACGTTCAACCCCGGCTTACTGCAGGTACTGTAAGACACACATAATCGTATATCAAACAACCTACCCAATTCGCAACGAAACATGAATAAGGTCGCCAAGAGGTGTGTCGTTTAAGTATGTGTGTTTGAGTAACTGTAAGACTTTTTCATAAGTGGCACACCCGCGGAAGGACTAGACTAAATAAATGTCGAATAAGAGGTTATTCATGAAATGACCAGTACAGGGCAAAAAGCAAATAAAGGCATGTCTAGACCACTTAGACTGTATTTATGACATCAAAGGTGCTATTTATTCAAACATAATGAGAGAGAGAGAGAGAGAGAGAGAGAGAGAGAGAGAGAGAGAGAGAGAGAGAGGAGAGAGAGAGAGAGAGAGAGGAGAGAGAGAGAGAGAGAGAGAGAGAGAGAGAGAGAGAGAGAGAGAGAGAGAGAGAGATGATGATGATGATGATGATGATGAAACGTTTTATTCAGGATAAAAGGTTTTAGGCATAGCAATGCCTATCTTCCAAACTGTCCTGCTACCCTACACATATAAAAATACATCAGACGATACAGCAAAAGATAAAACACATATAAGTAAAAAGACACCCCCCCCCCCCCCACCCTCAGAAAAAAAGAAAAAAGAAAAAATAGAAAAGAAAAAAGAAAGAAAGAAATTAAACCAATATATATATATATATATATATATATATATATATATATATATATATATATATATATATATATATATATATATATATATATATATATATATATATATATATATATATATATATATATATATATAATATACACTCGTATGAACCTGACATGTTAAAGCAGACAGTCGAACTATTACATAACCTGCAGCAATCTGCTGTGCTGGAGCAACATACTAAGCAGAAAGATAGAACATTCACAACGACAGCAGATATTTATGGACGAGAGAGAGAGAGAGAGAGAGAGAGAGAGAGAGAGAGAGAGAGAGAGAGAGAGAGAGAGAGAGAGAGAGAGAGAGAGAGAGAGAGAGAGAGAGAGAGAGAGAGAGACTGACTAGTTGACTTTTACTTTTCAAGGCTTGAGTTATTAGGCGATCTCAGACCTCTCATCTAATCTAATGGACATTCTCGAACCGACTTCATAATGTAGAAAGAACATACAAACATGCACATAACAACCTAAAATAACATATAGAAAGACATGAGAGAGAGAGAGAGAGAGAGAGAGAGAGAGAGAGAGAGAGAGAGAGAGAGAGAGAGAGAGAGAGCCGGAGAGAGAGAGCCGGAGAGAGAGAGAGAGAGAGAGAGAGAGAGAGAGAGAGAGAGAGAGAGAGAGAGAGAGAGAGAGAGAGAGAGAGAGAGATGCTTACTACTGCAGACGGTAGCTCCTCGGGCCGAGTCGTATACAGATACGCAGCAAAAGGCCGCGTACCCATGCGGCACGTCTCGAAAGTAGTAACATCAGAACCAGTAACGTAAGCGACATTGCCACACTCGATCTATTATCTACAAGAGGGTCCACACTATCATCATCCCCACTAGTCACCGCAACCACGACAACGTTCGTTCGCACACTGGTAGTCTCAGTCGTGCACGTGTTTTTTTTTTTTTTAAACCCATTCAGCCCTGACGCACTACAGCAGGAGATGGGTCGACCATGATAATTCAAGGGTAGTGCCAGATTAGCTTGGCGCCTGTCGGCGCCAAGCTAATCTGGCACTGCCTTTGAATTATCATGGTCGATCCATCTCCTGCAACTGGTGCATAGTCATTAGATGACGCCTCCAAACTTTGGGGCTGAATGAGTTATAGATCTAAAATATATGTCCTACGGTCTATGGTTTGTTTGTTGATTCGGTTGCAGTTTAGCCAGCTCGCGGCCGGACAAGATCACTATAATAATATTTACTTCTACCATCTTTATGCGAAAACATGAAACTTCACGGTTTAACCCGTTAAGGTCCGTTGATAGAAAAAAAGTGGTGGCATCAAGAGGCATAGATTCTCATGAGCCCCCGCAACTGCTTGGGCGCATGAGGATCTATGCCTCTTGCTGTGGGGTGCGTTCAAATTTTCTCGGCACTGACACAGGTTAATTGTGGGCTGAACTTTCTCTTATCCATAAGAGTAAAAGAGGCATCAAATTCTCATGAGCTCATGTTGTCGCATTGGCTCATGAGAATCTATGCCTCTTTAGCTGTAAACAGAAACTGCTAGCGCTCATGTTCTGAGGGACCTAATGACCAAATCGTGACTGATTTTGGGTACACGCATGATCCACACCCCTCCCGCGGTCCTGTTTGCATTGGCCGATGACATGCTAGACACAGCTGAGCTTAGACGATACCATGCGCCCGCCGAAGATAACTACCAAGACATAAATAAAGAGGCGTCAAACCAATCAGGCACTGCCCTTGAGATTTCATGGCCGATCCACTTCCCCTACTGCACGGCGACACCTTAACCCCTTCATTGTAGAGCGCTTTTTTGAAATCATTCCAAATTGAACGGCAAAGCCTATCCCTAAGACGCCAACATGGATACAAAGTGGTTTGAGCAAGAGGCATAGATCATCATGAGTCCCCGCAACCGCGGGGGCTCATGAGGATCTATACCTCTTGCAGTTGTCGGTGTTCAATTTTTCTCGGCAGTGAAGGCTTACGGCACGGTGGTAAATTACAACATCACACATTTCACAATACGCTGAGAAAAAGAAAAAAAAAAAAAAAAAAAAAAAAAAAGGAGAAGAAGAAATGCGGCTGATGTAGGTTGCATCAAGACTGATCTAGTCACCTATCTTTTCTCGCTTATAAATAAGTTACAGTGTATGAGATGCGCAGCTGAAACGGATTGCTTGCTTTTGTAATGGGCTACTTACTGTGGTTTACTTAAATCGTGAACATAAATCGTGTCAAAGTTGTCTTTAATCTCTTCCACCTAAATCACGACAAACTAGGATATAATTTATAAAGGTGACTGCTGGCTGTACCCCACAAGCAGACAAGGATACACACAATAACATAATAATAAGCATGTCTTCAATTGTTTGTGTGAATACATTGCACAACTTACACTGAAAAAGCAAGGGGAAAAAAGACTTTTTAATAATCTAGGAAATCCAAACCAGAAAGGTGACTGCCAAGAGCGTAAAATGCAGGGAAAGCCCAACGAAGAAAAAAACATGCTTAGGAAAAACAGTTTAAATAATAAATTGTGTGATAACAGACTATTCTATGCGTGTTTCTTTCTTCGTTGAGTTCTTCTCTTAAAATGAAATGTTTCAAGAAATTTTGGCGTTTACGAAATGGTATCCCTGGTGCATTCAACCCCGAATTTATGACCGGACACGAACGTGCCCACTCAGGTTTATTCCTGCCGCATGCGGTTAGCACCACCCACTTGAAGCGGTATATACGTCATTATGATGACCATCTGACAACATGCACGAGGCATAGATCCGCATGTCCCCCCGCAGGATGCAGGGTGCACATGAGGATCTACGCCTCTTGCTGTCACTATTTGCGTCTATCAGCAAAGGAGAGGGGCTGCCCACTGAGCTGTGTCCCTGCCGTATGCAGCTAGCAACACCCAAAATAAAATGTTTCAAGAAATTTCGGCGTTTACGAAATGATATCCTTGGTGCAGGCAACCCCGAATTTATGACCAGACACAAACGTGCCCACTAAGTTTTATCTCTGCTGTATGCGGGCCACTTGAAGCGAAATACATCATTATGATGACAACCTGACAACAATGAAGAAGCTCAGATCCTAATGTGCTCCCGCAGGATGCGGGGACACATGAAGATCTACGCCTCTTGCTGTCACTATTTGCGTCTATCAGCAAAGGGGAGGGGGTCAATTCTGCTATGTCACAAAAGCCATTACGTCCATATTGAGAAAAGCGAATTTTCATTGTTATATAATGAAAGCCTCGCTTTTCTCAAAAATGGACATACTATAAGTTATTGGTCGCGGGGGTTTGCTACACGGACCCTTGTAGGCCTGAGGGAGGTCAAAGGAACCATTGTACCCCTGGTACCAATAACCTATTTGTTTTCATTCCCCCACTATTTTCGTAAAAGAAATCAAGACGAAATCTTCCTACCTGCATCACGCCAAACATGACTGACGTCAAAGGAATGTACATTTATACATAATAGACTTATGACGTAATTTCAAATCGTTCATGACGTTTCCGTCTCCAGTAGTGTGCCTGATGTTTCGAACAACACTAAGTAACTTTGTACTTTAGAACGTTTCGGTGATCTTTTGTAGAGCAAAAACTGGCATCCAAGACGCATCAGAAAGAGGGCTACAAAACGTCCGCCATTTGTCGCTACAAGGGTTTTTGTAGCTCTGCCACGTGGTACGGTTTGCGCTAGTAGTTGGTCGTGTGACGTAGGGAGGAAAACAATATAGGTTATTGATCGCAGGGGTTTGCTACTCGGACCCTTGTAGGCCTGAGGGAGGTCACAGGAACCATTGTACCCCGAAGGCCGAAGGCCTGAGGGTACAATGGTTCCTTTGACCTCCCGAAGGCCTACAAGGGTCCGTGCAGCAAGCTCCTACTACCAATAACGTATTTGTTTTCACTCCTCCACTATTTTCGTAAAAGAAATCAAGAAGAAATCTTCCGACCTGGATCGCGCCAGATATGACTGACATAAAAGGAATATATATTTATACATAACAGACTTATGACGTAATGAAAAATCTTTCATGACGTTGCCATCTCCAGTAGTGTGCCTGTTGTTTCGAACAACACTAAGTAACTTTGTACTTTAGAACGTCTGGTGATCTTTCATGGAACAAAACTGGCATCCAAGACGCGTCATAAAGAGGGCTACAAGAAGTCGGCCATTTGTCGCTACAAGGGTTTTTGTAGCTCGGTCATGTGGTACAGTTTGCGCTAAAGATTTGGTCGTGTGACGTAGGGATGAAAACAATAACTTTTGCCACCTGACATAACAGCAGTCATGAGGCGCGTAATCATGAGGCGCGAGGACTGTCAGGTTTGAGGGTCGTCCGCATCTTGTGTCGGTGAAATCCAGGTGTTAACTAAGCTGGCCCTACCATTGAATCTTCACGGTCGATCGATACTTAATCTCTTGTCGTAGTTCTAAATAAGTTCTAAATATGATTTCAAAAAATCAGTGACAGCGATGCTAGTATGAAATAACAATTGTTTGCTTTTCGTCGAGACCACAACGCTTATCTGTTAGATTTAAGACATTCCATCTGTAGAACCCTACTATCGCTAACAAAAATACGTGACCCGCAGACGGAAGTAAACCAACACTGACTAAACACTACGAAATACTTTTTATAGTATGAAGGACCCACGTTTACTTAAACCTAGTACACTTCAACCATTTCTATGCCCCCAACCTCATTAAAAAAAAAACAAAACAAAAAAAAAAAAAATAACCGGAAGCTTGCAAATGGCCGCAGCGAGCTTTTTCATTGGACGATCCGTTAGACAGTATCTTAAAGTATTTGTCTGAGTTTTCAGCTCATATAGAAATGGTTGGTAGCGTATATTCACATACTTTGTAGATTCTTACAGTTAAAGCTATCTATCGCCAAGGGAATGGCTATGACGCGAGACTTGAATGCTCAAGGCGTGGAAATGCTTGGCCCATTTTGTGCATCGAGGTAGTGGGGGGGGGGGGGGGGGGGAGGGGAGGGGGGAGGGGGGGGGGGCGGACAAAATCAATGCCATTTCTAGTTCAAGTCTACCAGAAGACGAGAGATAAAAAAAATAATAATATTTTTTTTTAAATACAAAAAACGTACCTGTGATTTTTGTGACACTATTAATCCTAATTTTCCAGACTGTGGAAATGTTCGCATCCCGCTCTGACATTTGAATCGACCGTGGTATTTCAAAGGTAGTGGTATCGCCAAGCTAGTACTAACCTTGAGCTACTGGGATCGATCCATTCTTAGGAGCTGTGCCAGTCGGGGACGAAACAGTTTTACTTACAGGTCACGATATGATTGTCACGGTAATGCAACTGGATACAGCATCAACCGAAATATAACAGAGTGCTGGCCTTGATTTTGGGCCTTACGGCCCTAGGCCGTAAGGTCCAAAATCAAAGACCAACACATATACACTATCACTGGCGTCGTTGTCTGTTCCTGTCTTCACAGGTCCAGTCAACTTACTAACGAAGTAAAGCCCATTGACAGCGACTCTTGAATAGTTACAGCATGAAAAACTATTAACTCGCGCTGGATTCCTGGACTTGTGGTGTCTTTTATTCAGTCCAGTGATCTCTGATCTACTTAAGCTAATTATTAGCGTGGCTCTTGTAAATGTATCGTCAACTCGTGATATATTGAGGTACAAGCTTGTTATGTTTGTTAAATGAGAAGTAGTGGCGGACAGGTAATTGAGACGAATAAGCGTTTAATTCTTCATTGAGACACTGTGCATCAACCCTTTAGACCAGTTCAGAGCAGTGACCTGAGACCAGCTTTAACCAGCTATTTTTCGTAAGGGTTGTAAACGTATCGTCAGCTCGTGATATACTGAGGTATATATGTCTGCTAACTCATGCAACCCTGACACGCCATAGCAAAATATGGTTCGACCATGATAGTTCAAGGGTGATGCCAGAGTAGCCTGGCGCCTATGGGCGCCAAGCTATTCTGGCACTACCCTTGAACTATCATGGTCGATCTGTCTCCTGCATTGTAAGGCAGTCTTCAGAGGACAACCGCAAAATTTGGAGATTTCGGCCTTAGAGTATACAATGAGTTAACTGAGATGTAGTGGGCGGAGTAAGTCGTCGACACGGTTAATCTTTTTATCATTCAGAGAGACACTATACACAACATCAACAGCTGCAAATAACTTTAACTACACTACGTAGGACTCGTTCAGGACGGCATCAAAGGAGTTGTGCAACTTCTGCCGTGTAATAAACTAGGGCGTTATATTAGAACTACCCAGCGTGAGGAGATGGGTGGGGTTGGGGAGTGTTTAAAGGGTAACATGAACAGCGGCCCTTTCTGAACACTGAAACGTTAGCTTGACTGGCTCCCAGTAGGCAAGATGGCATCGGGACGACGTCGGCCTCTGTTTGCCCGCGCACAGCCGTGCGGCCTACGTCGGCCCGATGACCTTATGCGCAAAGGAGTAAACCTGTCCTGGGCTGGGGCCGGATACTGACTAAAACATTAGGTTGTCGACGGCTTTAATGCATTTTTAAAGAGCATCAAGAAAGTTCAGTTCAGTAATTCCTATGTATGTCCCCGTGGCACATGTAGTGATCAGGGACAAATCATCAAGGAAGTTTGAATCTGTTTCTTACAAACTATTGATAAAAACAACAAAACCACCGCGGTGTACGTTATTTTAAGTTAGTTATTACGGTTGTTATTCTTATTCTGTTGCTTGTCCATCAGTCCTTTCAATGGGCTTAGGCGAACTTGGCGGCGCCCGTCTCCTCTCCAAGTATTTCAACTGACTGAGAGACGCGTCAGCCCCTCACAACGTTTCGCCCGCCAGCAGAAGCGGTTACCGGGGTGTGGTTAGGTAAAGGACCTGGAGCCAGCTGTGAGAGTTGAGTGCCATGTGAAGACCAGTGCTCCCGCCTGCCCCAAGAGGCGCTGCTGGCTGAAAAGTCAAAGGTACTACTTCTCCATGAACACTCTACAACCCCGATATCAGCGCCAGGAAAGGACCTCGTTTGTGCTTTGTTAACGCTGGATTTGAATCGTCGAGGCAGCAAGATGAAGTCAATCTGGTTATGGACCAGGCCTCCTGGCGATTGCCATGTCACTGTTCTTGACTTCTTGTGTGGATGGAGGGTATTAGCAACGGTGAGACGGTGACTCTGTGCGAACTCTAAAAGTCGCAGGCCTCTGTCGTTTGTTTCTCCAAGGCCAAACTTGCCAGCTGTTCCTGCCCATTGTTGGTAGGCGTCAGGGCCGATCTTTGCATTCCAGTCACCGAGGACAGTCAGAATGTCTTTCTTAGGTGTTTTCTTGATGATGTTGTCCAGTTGTTCGTAAAATTCTTCTAATTCTTCATCATCATGATCTGCTGTTGGAGCGTATACTTGAATGATAGTGATGTTGTGCGGTCGGGCGGAGATGCGGATGGAGATTAGTCTGCTTGACACGGGGGTGCAGCTGATGACAGTTCCAGCCACCTCTTTCCTTACGATAAAAGCTACGCCATGTTCGTGCTTGGTTTCTTTTCCGCTGAACCAGATTTTATGGCCTTCATCTGTTGTTGTTTCTCCGAAGCCTGTCCATCGAACTTCTGCAAGTCCTACAATGTCCCAGCGATAGCGCTTCAACTCGTGGGTGAGTTCCTTCACTTTGCCGCACTGGTAGAGTGTGCGAACGTTCCAAGTTCCGATAGTTATTCCTTGCGTGGGCAGCTTGATGGTGGGTTTGGTTCCAGTAACACACTTGTCGCCCCCACCCTGGAGACCTCCAATGGGGTGCGCGGTCGTTGGTGATCCGGGCCCCGACCGATCCGGCATGTTATTCTTATTCTGTTGCTTGTCCATCAGTCCTTACTAGCCTCAAGTTGAAGCTGGCATTGAAACGAGATAGCAAGAGCCCTCGCATCAGATTCGACCTCCAGAAGCTAAAAGACCCGGAAGTAGAAGAGCTCTTCCAAGCCCAGGTGGGAGGCAGATTTGCAGCCTTGGCTACTTTGGACTGTGACGTAGACACCCTTGCTGGAAATATAAAAGAGGTGTTACTTTCTACAGCAGAAGAAGTGCTGGGGAAGCAGAGGAAGCGCAAACAGCCCTGGGTCACCGATGACATCCTCGATCTCTGTGATGAGAGGAGAGCCTGGAAGAAAAAGAGAGGCCAAGACCTCACATCAGCAAACAAGTACAGACTTGTCAACAAGAAGATCAGGAAGAGGATGAAAGAAGCCAAAGAAGATTGGATTGAAGACCAGTGTTGTAGCGTGGAAGAGGACATGGCAAACGGCAACAGCAAGAAGGCTTATGAAACGCTAAGGACCCTCACCAAGACTCAACAGCGAACAGCCACAGTCATCGAAGACAGCAGCGGCCAACTCCTTACGGAAAACACTGCTGTACTAAACAGATGGACTGAGTACTGCCGAGACTTGTATAACTACAAGGCTGAGCCAGACACCAGCATCCTCCAAAACAACCAGGCTGGGGCCAGGAAGGCTGAAGACCTGCCAGTGTTAGCTGAAGAGGTGGAAGCAGCCGTACGCGGCCTGAAGGGAGGAAAGTCTCCAGGTGTAGACAACGTACCTGCTGAACTGTTGAAACATGGAGGAGAAGTAACAACGAAGGTCCTCACTACACTCTGTCAAAAGATCTGGGAGCAAAAGAAATGGCCAGTAGAATGGACACAGTCTCTAGTGATCCCGCTCCCCAAGAAAGGAAACCTGAAACAGTGCCAGAACTACAGAACTATCAGTCTGATAAGTCACCCTAGCAAAGTAATGCTTAGAATCATTCTCAACCGCCTCAAAACTTTCGCTGAGGAACTGCTGGCAGAAGAACAGGCTGGCTTCAGAGTTGGAAGAAGCACTGTAGAGCAGATTTTCAACTGCCGCGTCCTGATCGAGAAACATCTGCAGCATCAGCGCGAACTCTACCACAACTTCATTGATTTCAGGAAAGCATTTGATCGCGTCTGGCACGACGGACTCTGGCAAGTCATGAGATCGTTCAACATAGAGGAGGGACTGATCCAAATGATAGAAGCGCTTTACAAGAACGCCTGCAGCACGGTTCTACTTAACAATCAGTCAGGCGAGTTCTTCAGGACGACGATCGGTGTCCGTCAAGGATGCCTGCTCTCTCCTGTCCTTTTCAACATATTTCTGGAGAAGATCATGCAGGAAACCCTCCACGACCACCATACTTCAATCTCTATTGGTGGCAGATCCCTGTGCAATCTTCGATTCGCAGACGACATTGACCTCATGGCAGGCAGCAATAGTGAGCTTCAAAACCTGACAGACAAACTTTCAAGTAGCGCAGGGTCTTATGGCATGGAGATCAGTACGGATAAAAGCAAAGTGATGATCAACACCACAAGCGACAGCAGCAGCAACATTCACATGAACGGCCAGAAGCTAGAAGAGGTCAATAGCTTCAAGTACTTGGGAGCCACCCTGTCCAAAGACGGTAGTTGCATAGCAGAGATCCGTATCAGGATAGGTACAGCAACATCCGCAATGGCCAGGCTGGACAGGATATGGCGAAGTAACTCCATCAGCTTCACCATCAAGTACAGGCTTTACAAGTCCCTCGTAGTGTCTATTCTGCTCTACGGCTGTGAGACTTGGACACTGCTTGCAGACTCAGAAAAGAAAATCCAGGCCTTTGAGAACAAGTGCCTGAGGAAGTTGCTCCGCATCTCGTACCGCGAGCACAAGACCAACGAATATGTACGGAGCATCGTCACTTCCCTGGTGGGCCCACATGAACCCCTTCTGGCAACCGTGAAATGGCGCAAGCTTGCTTGGTTTGGCCACGTGACCCGACACAACACCTTGTCCAAGACTATCCTCCAAGGCACTCTCGAAGGAAGTCGTCGGCGAGGTCGTCAGAGAAAGAGTTGGGTCGCAAACATAAAAGAATGGACCGAACTCGAGATGCCAGACTTGCTTGCCACCGCCCAAAATAGAACTCAGTGGAGAGCACTGTCTGTTGCTGCTGCCTTTCAGTCCCCCCAACGCCCAGTTCGGGCAAGGGACTGATGATGATGATGATTACGGTTGAAGACTCCGGCAACTTTAATATGTTTCTTACCAACTAATTGATAAAACAACAAGTATAATGTCTCTACGTTGCTGTTATTGTTTTCGCCACCCTGTACTGTATTTTAACCCTTTTCATTCTGACACACCCATTGCTTATGATAGTTCAAGGGTGGTGCCAGAATAGCTTGGCGCCTCAGGCGCCAAGCTATTCTGGCACCACCCTTGAACTAAACTGCTTGCTCTATCCCCTAATCTGTAATGTTGCCTTCATAGGACAATAAGCTTTAAAAAAAAATCAGCCTCAAGATGAAATGGGTCAGGGTAGTTATTTCGGGTTGAAGGGCGATCAGGCTACTAATGCCACCTCACGGCGGGAGTTTGTTCAGTACACCATCCTGTTTGCTTAGCTATTAAACATTACACCGACGCCATTTCAAGAGACATCTCAACTCAACAGAAAAGAACAGAAATCTGTCAATGGCACGAGGGTCGTGACGTCTGACTGATACGTTAACACTTTTGAGCCTAAAGGCCAAATTCTAAAATGCTGGAGTTGTCCTCAGAAGACGATACTGACTTACACTGAATTCCAAGGACAGGTGGTCCACATAGGGGCCTGACGAGTAATGCAAATCCGCTGCGCCACCGCGTAAATCAGTAGCTCAAGTCAGAATACAGAATTGTGCTTGAGGACGCGGTGGCGCGCACCTTGTGGCGCAGCGGATTTGCATTTAGTCAAAGCACCACTATTCCGTCAGGACCGCCCTATGGTCGTCCATGACAGTTCAAATTAAGGCGCCACGTTATTTTGGCACTACTGGCGTGCTCGATTCAAATAGTCTTGTACTGATGATTAGTGTGTCAATGGCGAATGCTTTAACTCTTTGGAGACGTGCCGCATCCGCGGAATACGCGGCTTATAAAAGCCGCGTATCCGCGGAATGCTGCACGTCACGAATAGGTGAAAAGAGGTCAGTGTGGATCTAATACCCTCGTCACGACCATGAGCTCTGTTTACTTAGGAACCGAACAATGGAAAAGCGTAACTTTCTATACTTTTCAGTTTATTCACACTTGCATACAATGTATATAACGCATTCAGCCACCCGGGGCACATATTTCCCATATTTTGGAGGCTTCATCTAACGCCGACTGTGCGCCTGTTGCTGGAGATGGATCGACCATGATAATTCAAGGGCAGTGCCAGATTAGCTTGGCGCCTGTAGTGCGCAAGGCCGGAATGGGATAATATAGTGCGCCTCCCTATTTCGTCTGTCATAAGGTGGCGCAACCGCCGAGAAAAACCATCCCTGCTAGTCGTACCATCCCCTTGTATTCCCATCTCAGTAAGCAAATGGTCCTCGGGCCGTCGTGGGCCGTTGTGGGCCGGCGCACAGATGTGCGCCGCGGGCCCACAACGGCCCACGTCGTCCCGGGGACCGATGCTCACTTGGCGGTGATCATCACAGAAAGTATGTAGGCCTACCACACGAGACAAATAAATTACGATGTATACGGGTCATGTTTCGACACTCTAAGCACAGATGAGAGAGTCACTTGAAAACATGGATCTGAGGACAATGCAAGACCGGTCTGCAGTCATTCGTCAGAATTATCTACATAATTATTCTCACGTATGGGCAGAATAATAAATCTGAATCAGAATCTCTTATCAGTAGAAAATCATATTAATGGAGTTCACCACAAACAAATAATTCGTGCACGAGCTACATATTCAATATTAATAAATGTCATAAGGCATTTACTTGACAATATATAGACTAATGTACATGTCTATAGGCACCCTGTGGTGCAACCGAGCAATTCTACAAATACACTTAATTAGTCTCACACAGCGCAGTTGCTGTGCATAGGAACAAACTCGTCTAATGTGACCACACACACAAAAAAAGAGACAAAAACAGTGATTTCACGTGGCGCTATCAACGCGCAATCAGTTCCCACAATGACGCCTAAAGAGCAGCAAAACCTGTTTTATTCCCGTAACGCGAGCATAATTTGCATCTAATGTCCATAAATTGCCATCCACAAAACGGAGCTCACACGGCACATGACTGGGAGATCGTTGCCGTCTGATTAGGCGCATGTTAGCCTTCCGCATGGCTCGGTAATATCGTTGTGCACTCGACAAACACAAGCTTCCAACGGTTACTTTTATAAGACGGAGTGGCCACGCCTCGCGAATTCAGAAGCCTACTGTTAACTCATTCAGTCCGAAGCACGTATTTTCCAAATTTTGGAGGCGTCATCTAACGACTATGCACCTGCTGCAGGAGATGGATCGACAATGGTAATTCAAGGGCAGTGCCAGATTAGCTTGGCGCCGACAGGCACCAAGCTAATCTGGCACCACCCATCTCCTGCTGTAGTGCGTCAGGGCTGAATGGGTTAACACTTTGGATGTCGGTAGCGATTTTTGTCGAGGTGACTCCCAAAAGGTTGTTAATAAAATCATCGAATGGTATTTTTAACCAGTTATGGTTCGCTCCCTGAAGCCCAGCAAACATAATAATCACCTGAAGAACAGCTTAAGCCGCGTATCCGGAGGTGGCACGTCTCGAATGAGTTAAAGCGATATGCTGTTGGGCGTACTTTAATTCAGTAATAAAATTTCACCGTTACAATGATTTCATATTGTTGTCTTGATTCAACTAAGAATTGTGTACCCTTCTTTTCACAATCAATTTGAGCAAAGTATACGTAACAGAGTCTTTCGTCTACTGCCCCCTGGTTCACGTCAGGGGAACTCTCCTGCGTTCAAAGGAGAAGCATCACAGAAAACTCCTTCATGTTACGATATAATGTATTCGAACTTAACAAGTTGTTAGCCTTGTGTGCAGCATTATTGTGGTATACAAAGAACATTTATAAAGAAATAGTGCAAACTAGTAACCTGTATTGCTTGGAGTGGCCGCTTTAACTCATTCGAGACGTGCCATACGGATAATAGGCGGCTGAACGAGATAAAGCGGTCATCCCTCGCGCTCTGAGTCTACAGCTTTTGTCATGGGCACACAGGGTCCCCCACGTGTAAAACCAAATCAGGCCGATATCCTAACAAACGCAGTTTGTGTGTCCGTGTGACGCGACAAAATTGTAGGAGGTTTGGACTGTCCTAACTGAGCTGTGGGTCCACTTCAGTCTTGTGCGCGTTCACCGGTTCTTGCCAAGTTCGATATCGACAGCTGTGAGTGCGTAATTTTTTTTTTAATAATAAAAAAAAAGACACGCTGTATCAGAATCCTTTGTTGCAAACACTTTACTCTTGCACTGTCATGGCCGACAGCTGGCACACAGATGGGATCATTATACACTCCTAGACAAAATGAGAAAGTTATCTGGTGTAACTGATTTAACCCTTTCGGCGCCAACACCCTACAGCAAGGGATTGATTGACCATGATAATTCAAGGGTAGTGCCAGATTAGCTTGGCGCCTTCAGGCGCCAAGCTAATATGGCACTACCCTTGAATTATCATGGTCAATCCACCTCCTGCAAGTGGCACATAGTCGTTAAGTAACACGCTTCCCAAATTCTGGAAATGCGCCCATGGCGCTAAAAGGGCTTTTCAACTGTAGTGCCTGTCGCTGTTAACAAATGCCACACTATGTGATCTCAGGAATAGTTTTTTTTTTACTGGACTCTCCGCTGTGAAATGTTCAGACCACACATCCAGCCAGGCAAACTTTGTAGTGCAACCAAGTAACACCTTTTAGATCCATTAAAGTGAATTAAGTCAGAACGGTTCGTCATTGCCTAACGTTGAAACTACGGGGGGGGGGGGGGGGGGGGGGGGGCCGCCTCATGAAAAGCTACATCTCCTTTTTGGGACTAGTACATACAGGTCACCAGGTCATGACTGAATAAATCGTGGTTTTCTTTCTCAGTACAAATAATGTGTTTTGGTTTGTGGTTTTGCGCCTCAGGGCTCCACTAAGTAAACAAAGGTCCTCGGGCCGACCTCGGCCTTAGTGGGCCCGCGCACGTTTGTGCGCGGGCCCACTGCGGCCGACATCGGCCGAAGGGTCTTTGCTTACTGGGTGAGCTGTAATGTCCAAAAACACAAACATTATACACAGAGTCAACATACAATGATTTCCAAGATGGGAAATAGGAAAGTTAACCGGCAATGAAGAGAAAGAAACGTATATTTGTTGTTGTTGTTGTTCGTGGTGGTGGGCTTTGTCATTGTTGTTGTTGCTGCTGTTGTTTTATTTTCGTTATTTATTTATTTATTTATTTTATTTATTTATTTATTTATTTTTTTTTTTTTTGGGGGGGGGGGGGGAGAAGCTCTCGTGGTTTAAAAGAGGACAATTCTAGTGTCTTCTAGAACGAGCAACACACACATTTTAGAGATATGCGCATGTTGAATATTTTACAAAAGGATTTTTTTAATGTACATGCGTAGAAAAGACAAGATTCCACTGGAATATCAAGTAAACAGAGTATACAAATTCAGTGTGTACTGCACGCCATTGTCTAAACCTCACGTTCACTCATAAATAAGATTTGCGCAATTCTAACACACACATGGGCGAATAACTCTACTTCAGTATGAACGAATACCCTCGACCAGACGACTTCATGCATAGATGCCATAACTTGTTTTCTTCTGCATTTAAAGGCGGACGACAAACTAAAACCGTGGTGAATGTCTTCCTCTGAGAGGCAGAGATGCGGGCAATGGATGTCAGGATCCATTCCAGCAAGTGGCTGAATCCTCATGAGGCCCTCAAGCTGCGGGGTCACATTAGGATCTTTACTTTTTGCCAATGAAAAGAGGCTGTGAGACTAGTGAGAGTGATTACGCTGGCATCTGGTGCGCACGAATTTTATGTCGTTTTCAGTTTGTGTCCGTTGGTGCAACTCAATTTGAATGCTTCAGTCAGTCGAGAAATTCGACGATTATCTCCTCAATCGCGTAAGCAACAATGATATTAATGATTTCAAGAGACATCGATTCTCATGAGCCCCCGTATCCCCCGGGGGCTCCTGAGGATCTATGCCTCTTGCGCGCGGGTCGAGTTGCATGTACCCTAAATCCTGAAAGGAAACACTGAGATGTTGGCTAAACTATGCGCTAACCCGTGACGACCTTGCAATAACATGTCAATCTGGCCTATTTACCCCTTGACTGCTGTTGACGATACCGGTCGGCGAAAAAGACGCTTATACGCGTCTTTTCCACCCAGCGGTATCGTCAGTGCCAGTCAAGGGGTTAAACGTTGTTCTTGGTGGATGGCAAGTGAAAGGCAGTGAGATTCACGAAATAAAAGAAGAATAGAATTCTGAGCAGATAACAACAAACCACGTGTGTGATTCTAAGAACATAAACTGGGCTCAAGATCGCGGCATGTAAAAAGCACATATAAAATTACATTTTAAAAAATCATTTACATAATTCTATAATTATCATCTTTGTACCGAATCGTGTTGCGACAAATTGCGGATTTGTATAATCTATGACGTTAGTAACACTTACACAACATTCACGCAAAAAAAACCCGGCAATGGTAAAATCGGGTGGTTTTATCACATGCAAAATTGTATCCCCCCAACAACAACAACAAAAAAAAAAAAAACACAAAAATAATAATTTAAAAAAACTTTCTGTTTAGCCACTGGTTTTGCTATCTATCAGTCACCTTAATTGGTAAAGGATTATACCATCAACTTTCAGGAAATACTGTCAGTGAAAACAAAAGGCAGCAACTATTCCGTTGTTTTTTGTTGTTGTGAAACGTGAGATTTTTTATTGTAATACAATGACAATCTTGCTTTTCACAAAAATGAACTTACTGTCTTTTTGCCTTTACAGGGCAGAATATACAGTGACGCTCAACATAATAAATCATGCTTCTGGATCCAGCTCCCTATAATTATAATCTCCTGTCAGCTACCTCCCTAGTAGGCAATGGTCCTTGGGCCGAGGTCGGCCGCAGTGGGCCCGCGCACAGTCGTGCGCGGGCCCACTGCGGCCGACCTCGGCCCGAGGACCTTTGCTCGCTGGGAGAAGGTACTGAAACTACCTGGCGTTTAAAACTATGTTGCAGACGCTCAGCGCAAAGGCGTTTTCCCTTGTCCCAGTTCAGTTAATTAAGACCACCTCTGGTGCTTCCCCACAGAGCTGGCCATGAGGCGAGAAGGAAAAAAAAAAAAAAAAAACTGTTGGCACGATTAAACATTTTGACGTGTCCCATCACACGAACGTAATATTCTGCACCTAGCGACATAAATATTCACAATAATAATGGAGAGAAAAAAAAATTCTGCGAAACGTTTATGCTTTTATGAAATCCCCAGTTTCAGACTCTGACACTCATTCATACCCTAAAGAGGACCTGGGTAGCTCAGGCGGTAGAGCGCTCGACTCTCCTCTGATAGGTCGCGGGTTCGAACTTAGTTAGGTTTCAAATTTTTGTTCAGACTGACTATTTTTATTCGTACTCTGTCTTTAAAATCACATTCGTGGTGGACTAAAGACGTTAAGCCCTACGCGTTTCAACGAATGTTCTTTACACACACACACACACACACACACACACACACACACACACACACACACACACACACACACACACACACACACACACACACACACACACACACACACTCACACACACACACACACACACACACGCGCGCGCGCGCGCGCGGAGACAGAAAATATAAATCTTGGTTGATTAAAGATGATCTGGAAAACTGCCGATCAGCTCAGCTTACTTACATTATCCTGATGTGTAGGAGGTTATCGAATATCATATCAACTCTACGCTCCCGGTAAGCAAAAGGTCCCCGGGCCGACGTCGGTTTTAGTTGGCCAAAGCGCGGCCAAGCGCGGGTCAACTAAAGCCGACATCGGCCCGAGTCATTCAACGGGCTCTTCAATTCAAACATGGACATGCAGTCCACACGATGGAACATGGACATGCTGTCCACATGATGGAACTCAGCGTGAACAATTTCGCCGCACACACCCACACACGCATGCAAGCTCCCCACACTGGTTACCTCCCTCAGTCAGCGCTGCGAATCGAGAGAGACAACCATTGTGATAAGTTCCCTTGGCTAACTTACCAGCAGCACACCCGAGGCATCCCAGGACCCTGGAAATTGAATTCCAATACCGTCGCTGATCAAACTCCGCCTTGTGCCTTTAATTCCAGTGCACACACGACACTTATCACAAGGCGCTTGCTCACCCCAAGGGTCTTAAACTGTCGCCAGCTACTGTTGAAGTCGCGATAACAGACAATGAAAACCATGCCCAACGTGACAGGCTAGAGAGACTATTCAAGTACTGGGAGTCGGTTCCGCCAGGGCCCGAGTAGTGAATAAGGTCTGGAAATCCGTAGGCACGTCGCAGAAACATGAGGTAATCAGCATGTCTGAGAACTTGAAGATCATACCTAGGCGTACACTTCAATGATGCAGGTAATGATTTTGGCAGTGAATCGAGTGATGGGCATTATGACAGTGAACTTAAAAACCTGAAAATCTATAGACTTGTCGAAAACACATGGGGTAATCAACATGTCTAATAAACGGATCACACGTAAACTTCAAGTTAGGTTATATATTACGATCTCGCCGAAGGTAGCAGCTTAGCGCTGTAAGAGATTAAAGGTTGGACAAAGACTAGAAATCCTATGATATGTAGCAGTCACATACGTCCCTCACAATGCTTGAGAAGTTTTACGGTAGACAACCTAAGGCAGTATTATATCCGGAAGTGGCAATTAGCCGTTGTCAGTCAGCAGGTTGGCTACACACCCGTACTAAGATGATTGTACATTGCTTAACGTTCCGTCAGCAACAAGAGTTTCCCAAGACGGTACTGAGATGTCGGTGGTTCCGTGAAGAGTTTAAACGTACTCGAATTGCAAGTGAAATCCTGTCTGGAACATGTGGATTACGACTGAGCGTTATTCACAGACACCAGGATAATACCAGTGTCCCCTATTTCTGTCAGCGTGAGAGGCCGGCGTAGATCCTGACATGCATTTCTGGGTCACTTTAGACCAGGGAGTTAGGAAGTTTCAAGACATCACTGCAAGAAACTGATTCATTTTGATTCCGTAAACATCACAAAGCACGGGTAGCATACCACGCAGTTAACACATTCGAGATGTGCTGCATTCAGTTCGGATACTTGGTTTTATGCCGCGTATCCGAATGCAGCACGCCTCGAATGAGTAAACGAAATCCGGCGTAAGAACTCGCACCACAACATGATACCTACAGCATGACCATTTATACCACCGACAACTTGCACACTGAAACCATATGATTCGCACAGAGTAGGAACACCTCACAAATAATAAACGTTCCTTGACGCTGAAGGTACAATCTTTTTTGGCAGAAGCCTAGGCTGGCGAAAAAGTCACATTTTCTATCGTGTAGCGTACACAAGACTAACGGGTAGGTGTTCTACAACATGAAGTTTGGGTCTGGTACAGCGCTGATTTAAAATCACCCCCCCACCTAATAAAAATGCTTGGCACAATACATGAATTACCGGTAGTTCAGCTTTAGTTGGGGGGAGAGGAGAGGGCATGAGTCTCGAACAGGCATGATCCCTACACCTCTCCCTTCCAGAGGCATGCAGCTATTTTCAAAATGGTCTGCACTGACGTGAAAGTCCCAATACCCAGACCAGAGGTTGTTGACACCGAACGTGGAAAGAGTTGTTATTATGATTGAAATTCTCACCAGCTTAGACCGTCCTTCACCTGATGACACAAACTTCCGACGGAGGATTCTACAAGAACACTCAACCAATACCTGTTCAAATGCAAGAGGCATATATTCTCATGAGCCCCTGCAGGTGCAGGGGCTCATGAGAATCTGTGCCTCTTGCAGATATCGTCATTTAGATCTATTCTTCAGACGGTTGAAATCATCGACGTTTAGGCTTGTGATTATAAAAGATTCATTCTTGTCTACGCAGAGAAAGTTCAGTATGTCACACGTTTAGCATTATGCAGAGGAATGCCACCCGCTGCCTCAGTGCCTTGCGACTTACAAGCTGATTTTCTATCGAATCGTCTTCAGCATTGCCTGCAGTAGATTTGACACCTGAACAGAGAAGGTGTCGTAGTGATCGAGATACAAGCAAGTGATGCCAAATTGTAAGTGAAATCAAACAATAAACAACAACAAAACACCCCCACACCCCCAACCCCCCATCCCCCCCCCCAAAAAAAAAAAAAAAAAAAATGAAGAGAGAAACAAACAAAACCCCAAACAAAATGCACGCAAATCTGGCACTACCCTGGAATTATCATGGTCAATCCATCTCCTGCAATTGGTACCTAGTCGTAAGCGGCCGTGGGGTTAAACGGGTTAATTCGACTCTCGTAGGTGAAGAACGATCAGACCATCAGTAAACGACCTACTTTTCCGCAGCCGCCTCGTGGCCCTCAATAACTGACGCCATGTGAATCAGGCACTACGATGTACACATATCTTGGCCGCCGTTCTCCCCAAATCGACTAGCACCCTCCTACTGCTTGGCATACAACGTTAACCCCCTTCACCGCTGGAGATCGCAGGCTGTGTTTCTGAAATCTTTGTCAATTCCAACTGCAAAGAGTCGATCAGCCCTAGCCTTCCAAGGGACAGACGGACACAATGTGGCTTCTACAAGAAGTTGCGGGGGCTCATGAGGATATGTGTATCTTGTCGTTGGATCACGTCAGTCCACTTATTCACGGCAGTGAAGGGTTTGAGTTAGATTTTTTTGGTTTTAATTAATAAGGATACGAATACAGGGAAGCGAAATCTTAACGTACTGTTCCTATTCACGGAGGCAAAAAGTGCGCGCGCTGGTCTGTGAATTTTGTACCTTTTACGACTCCAGACCACAAAGCGTAAATTCCAGGACGCAATTAAGGTAAAAAAAAAATCACGGACTCGCGCAAGAATCATTCAGTCAGTATTTCGTTTTAACCCCTTCCCCGCCAGCTGACGCAGATTGTGTTTCTGCAATCTTCGTAATTGTAACGCCTAAAAGCCTCAGCCGTCCTAAACGAATATGGATTCAAGAAGAGGCATAGATCCTCATGAGTCCCCGCAACTAAGGGGATTCATGAGGATCTATGCCTCTTGCGGTTGGAGCGTGTGCACATTTTCCTCGGCAGTCAAAGAGTTAATTGCCTATTCAAGAGTATTGTGTACGGCAGTACAACCTATCTTGCACCCAAATCCGCCCGACTGGAAAAAAGTACCTAAACTTGATCAAATTGAGTCAACAGAGCACGTGTTCAATCTCTCTCTGTCTTTACTAACCTACAGCACGAACGCTCCGCCCCCCAAAATGGCATTGTTAGTACGATGTCTCAGCGTGTGGTGTGATTTTGGACCTTAAGGCTTAAGCCTCACGGTCAAAATCGCATATCAGCGCACACACAAATGATTGAAAAAATAAGACACTCTGCCCTCAAGTTGGCAAAAGCCAGTTTCGACTTTTTCATTGTTACACGATTGAAATCTCGCCTTTCTCGCCAACGGACGAACTGGTTTCTAACTTGCCAAATCACGGCAGCACTGTTGGATTTCTACAAACCGTCAATATCGGCAACACGTACAACACACAAAACAGCGCCTTTCAAAACGGGAGTTTGAATGTCGTGGCAGTCTCATAATTACTTCTAAACAAACACGCAGCCAGCAGACTGATAACCTCCCCACAGTTCGCCATAGAAATTGATAAAAAGTAATAAATGTCCCCAGCATTGAGAACCTTCGGATACGTTTTTTTAAAAATCCAAACATCAATAGGCAAACAACTCAGCGGTAAATTTTGGAGCCGAGGGGTTTCTAAGGCAGCTTGTTACCTGTTTGCAAGAGACATAGATTTTCATGAGGATCTATGCCTCTTGCTGAGAGACAGAAATCAGAGCCCTTCTAAATCCTCTGACTGAGGCGGTCATTTATGGGTAAGTGTGCGGCACTGTAGATAAATTACCTACATGATGCGCAGAAGAAATCGGGTGTCCTGCCGTGCAGCACCTTCCGAACAATGTATGCAATCGAATGCTGGTAGCACACTGGTGGTCTCCCTCGATTCGCTACGGCAGTAGCTAATCGAGGGGCACAACCAGTGTGGGCTGGTCAATACTCGATTTAGATAAGATAGTTTATTGCCATGTTTCCATGTACAAAACAATAAAAAAAAAAACATTGGAATTTGTCTTGATGTCAGTTACTAAGACTAAAATCACACGCACGCACGCACGCACGCACACACACACACACACACACACACACATACACACACACACACTCACACACACACACACACACACAGACAGAGAGAGAGAGAGAGAGAGAGAGAGAGAGAGAGAGAGAGAGAGAGAGAGAGAGAGAGAGAGAGAGAGAGAGAGAGAGAGAGAGAGAGTAACATCTGATTCAGTTAAAAGCTGACTGTACACATTCGTTCTCACTCGCCACTCGGACTCTCTCCAATTAGTCCGGTTGATCAGAGAGAGCGCGAACAGCCAGAGGGAAAAAACTGTTGCGGAATCTGCTGGTCCTAGTACTGATGGACCTGTACCTGCGCCCTAGAAACTATAGGATGTCTGCGGGAGGCGAAAATAAAAAAATTACTCGTAGTTTGAAAGTTCGAATATCCCTCAGCCCCTCATCTGATTCGTGCTCCAGCAGTCCATAAGGGTGCTGATGAGTTGCTTAGTTGGTTAATTCGGAATTTAACCACTACGCTGCCAGTGATCACAAATTCCGCGTCTGAAACCATAGTGTTATAAGCGAAGTCGACTGTAGTATTAATTTAATCCATACTGACGAACAAAAAGTAATGCGACATTTTTGGGATATGTTTGCGACGGTTACGAAAATTTCGCCTTTCTTTTGCCCGTCAGTGTACACATGTGTTCGGTCTTTATTAGAACCACTGGGGGTACACGGAAAACACTTCAGCTGCCAATAAGTATTGCGGATCTTAGTCAACGGAGAGGAAAGACCCCATAGATTTATCTTTCGATATTATTTGTAGATGTCAAGGTGAATAATGGGAAGAACGGCCATAGTACGTGCCAACTTACAATGCACGATCCATTCCAGGCATGAACAACACGTTTTCAGTGAAATCGAACATCGCTGTTTTGTGTCACGCTACACCCTCCTCAAACCCCTTCATATAGTGTTTATATATAGCACATAGTGTTTATATATAGCACATAGTGTTATATATAGCACATAGTGTTTATATATAGCACATAGTGTTTATATATAGCACATAGTGTTTCTGACATCTTCGTCAACGCAAAGCCAAAGATCCTCACTCGCACAACACAGTAGGGTCAGCAAGAAGCATAGATCCTCATGAGCCCCCGCGACTGCGGGGGCTCATGAGGATCCATGCCTCTTGCAGATGGATTCTCAACCCCTTCACTGCCAGTGGTCGCAGATTGCGTTTCTGATATCTTTGTGAACTCAAAGCCAAAAAAACCCCACCCTTCCAAGAAACACGGAAACCTTAGCGGAGTCAGCAAGAGGCATAGATCCTCATGAGCCCGTGACTGCGGGATCTCATGAGGATCTATGTCTCTTGCAGTTGGTTTGCTGTCACTTTTTTTTCTCCGCGGTGAAAGGGTTCAGCCACCCGATCATGAAAGGCCCAGGTATGCCTATTACTCAACAACTCCCTTGTCTGCCCATCAACAGTTTAGGGGTTTTGTTACTTTAGCGTATTCCTAAATTAAAAAAAAAAAACTCCACCTGCATGGGGGGCCGATCTGCCGTTCCGAATGTTCGAACGCACGCCCCATCAATCAAATTTCTTTTGCTAAATGACAATAAATTGAATGAAGGTACGCCACCACGATCGTGAGTAAAAAAAAAAAATCCCTCTTTGTGACACAGTAAAATACTTGAAATCGTGAATCTTAAAAACCCAGGTCCAGATTCGAAGTATTGATAAGAAATCGTGAACCCTACAAATCCAAGTCTTAATGCCTAAAAATCCAAGTATTGATACGTGAAAATCCTTGGCCTGACGAAAAGCCATCCTGGAAGTTTTAAATACCAAAGTTTTTTTCTCGCTTTCTTTGGGTGTTAAGTATACGGGATGTTCGCTTATTCGAAACAGGGATTGGGAAGGCGGTCCTTTTCTTCCGGCGTCAATGTTTTAAGCATTAGACTTCCCGGCACCACAAAGTTATCAGGAGACGTAAACTGAGTCAGATACGGAGAGAGGACAATGGGCCTGGACTTTTTACGACCAATCCAACAATCTAATGCTTTGAAAAGTGAAAGCTAGATTTAATGAAGGTATAGGGTTATATGTATCAGCCCAAGCTCAAAACCACGCATGTGCAAGAGACATAGATCCTTATGAGCTCCGGCATATTTGCGAGCTCATGAGAATCTATGCATCTTGATGACTTTCTTTTCGGCCATGTTGTTCTTAGGTGAGGGCATCAATACCTTTACCTTTAACAAAATTTAAATTTTACCAACGGATAGGTGAGAGCGAGAGAGGTAGGCCTATGCTAGGCGAAGGTAAGTTATTGACTAGCACATCCCAACATGGTGATACCGGTTTCAGACCACTTTATAAAATTTCAAATACAAGCGATCAAAATTTCCGAAAACTCAGTAGCTGAGCTGACCCTTCACACCATGTGAATGTCCTGTGTTTGTCTTGTACTGTGTTTGTCTTCAGAGTGTTTGTGTGTGTCACGTGAGCGTGCGTGTTGGGTTCAGTTCGCGGCGCTTTGAGCCGATTCGCAGAAATGAGTAAAGCGTCCATATAATAACCGGTATTATTATTATTATTAACAAATTATTGTTGTTCTTGTTTTTTTTTCCTTGTCGTTTTGTTGTTGGTGTCGTCTGCGTTTACGTCTTCATTAATTAGTCCGTTCTTCTAGTATTTAAATTTACAGCAGGACGTTGGGTAGCTCAGGTAGTAGAGTGTGCTGCTGTTGTCCAAAAGGTCACAGGTTTGAACCACGTGGGAGGGGGGGGGGAGGGGGTAAATTTGTTCAAACCGTTTCCGGTGCTCCATCATTGAAATCACCTTCGTGGTGGACAAAATACTTTACAATCCTAAATATTGAAACGTCTTTTTTTATCAATCTTTTTTTATCCTTTGTGTGTCGGTAACGGTTTTAGTCGCCATGATTCCTGCAGGAATCATCGCGACTAAAACCGCTACCGAAACCCAAAAGGTTAAATTTATAGGAAGCGTTTTCAAAATGAAAAGCGAGAGGGAACATGTAGGTAAGTTACTAACTGGATACAGTCAAATTTGTATAAGGGGGTCTGTATAATACAATTTAAAATGATCACCTTAGACAGCGTCATTTAAACAGCAGTCGAGGACTATGGGACCAAAAATAAGTGGTCTCCTTCGACAGGTGGTCGCATAGACAGTTTTGATTCACAGATTTGAAAATACTGTCGTTGTTATTGCTTTTGGTGCTGATGTTGGTGGTCTTGGTGTGTCTCATCAGCCTGAATCAAGATCGCGTGGAAATAGACTGGCGAACTCTGAAGGCGTCATGTTCACTCATTCGGCGATACGTGCTGCAGCCGGATACGCGGCAAAAAGCCACGTATCCGGATGCGGCAAGTCTCAAATGTGTTAATCAGACACTACCCCCGAGCTGTCGTAATCGGTCCATGGGTTCGTGCACAAACGTTCTCACGATACATACGACGAAAACAAGTTAGTCATTTCTGACCCGGAGGGAGTTGAATGGAAAGGAACAAAAATGTGTCTTCGAAAAAGCAGAGCAAATTCAACCGAGGGAAGACGGATATGAACAGGGCCAGCAAGAGGCCCAGAACCTCATGAGCCCCCGCATCTGCGGGGGCTCATGAGGTTCTTTGCCTCTTGCGGTCGGGTGACGTTCGTATTCTTCAGTCAGCAAAGGGGTTAGAAAGGTACATGGCGGAGTATTATTATAATGTATAATGTATGTTTAATCATAGATTCACGTTATCATTTTATCCTCTCGCTTACACATCGCCAGACGTCCCTAAAAAGCAAGCACAGACAGGCTTGTTCGTGCAATCTTTTACATTAGTCATGAAGTAAAAAATACTGCTCAGAAGTTTAAATATATCTACGTGGGAACCGAACACTAGCCACCCAGCGATTACATGCTAAATGCATTCAATGACACCGCTCTATCCTGACTCAACCGCGACAAGTTATTGTTAGCGCTCTCAGGTTCTACGTATTAGTATGCACAGTGTCCAGTCAGGACCGAAATGCTACAAGGTGGTGTGACCATTATTTTCTACGGACCGTGATGGAGCGAAGAAATTCCCAACCAAGAGGAGTGGGGGAGTGGGCAGAGACACCCTAGCAGCAAAACGTCTTAGTCGGGCCCAAGACGGCCGCAGCGGACCCGCGCACAACCGTGCGCGGGTCCACTGCGGCCGTGGTCAGCACGATGACCTTTGCTTACTGGGAAGATACTGCCTATGAGTACGACCTGAACATTGATGAATTCTGGTGCACTGCAGCTGGGATGCTTTCAACGGTGATGCAATGAACCAAGTCCGTCTTCTGTTGCGCTATCAAGGCAATTAAAGATATTATCATGTCAGTGCTGACTGTTCTCAGTGTGCTGGCACTGATTGCATGAGAGCGAGTTATTGCGTTGTGGTTCCTACCGAATTTTAAATACCCCTGACGCCTGAATACATCTTCCGCTCTATAGAAATGTCTCCGGTTTTTGTTCAAACCATGAATGAGAAAGCACCTCCGAGCAACTATCGCGCTATTTAACATGTATACTACCATACGACAATACTGAGGCTAAAAGCTTAAAATTTGTACACTGCCATATGCAAGCTACATTATAGTACTTACAGATAAGGATATAGACCAATGGCTTTAGTTCAAGGGTGGTGCCAGAATAGCTTGGCGCCTAAAGGCGCCAAGCTATTCTGGCACCATCCTTGAACTATTTTAGTCAAACTTATTTAACACACTGGTGTATTCCGAATGATAAGAGTTAAAAGAAAACCAACCTAGGTAGGCCCTATATGGTCAGATGGAACTGCCGCGCCACCCAACCTTCTAAAAGGGAACTTTTGTTTCCAATTTATTGACATAATTCTTTTAGAGATTTCTGAAAGAAACATAGGTCATCATACAAGTACTTATTTACACGCCCAAAACTTGTGTCTCCTTCATCTGAGAAACATAGAACAAAGTAGAACCTGCACAAGTGCCACAGCTCTTCATAAAACCTTCTAGCTGCGGGATCTCACGAGGATCTGCGCCTCTTGCACACGGATCCATTTTTCAAGCAGAAGGCAGCGATAGTGTGTGAACGGTTTCTGACAGAAAAAGCCACCGGCGGCCGGCCTGGGTATGACTGTTCAGTGGGAACATTCCGTCAACATACTCAGTGTGTAGAAAGTCTGTCCGTTCATTGTTTCCACTACGACACAACCTTCCTTAAACCTTTTCACTGCCCGGGCCCGGGCGACCGCTACCCACCTGCAAGAGACACAAACCCTCATAGGCCCCCGCAGCCGCGGGGGCTCATGAGGATTTATGTCTCTTGTTCCAGTCCTATATTCAGTACATAGGACCTCGATGACAGTAGCTTTGACGAATGCAAATCCGCTGCGCCACCGCGTGCGCGCCAACGCCTACTAGCATTAGTAGGCGGCGTTGGCGCGCACGCCTCGCGCTGGGACCATATGGCGTTGAGGCGCGCCCCCTGGGTGGTGGATAGGGGGTCCCTCGTGAGAGGGGTGCACCGAATGAAATAAGGTGCCGTGAACCAACATGGTCTAAAGGAAGGTGACCCCGACAGAAAACCCCTGGTCCTCCTAGTAAGGGGGTTGGCTGTGGGGGTAGCTTCCCCACCCTGCAAAAAGGAAAGAAAAAAAAAAAGAAAAAAAAAAAAGAAAGAAAATAGCTACAAAAACGCCGACGAAAAGACTAACAGTAATTCCTTTCCTGGAGGAGGAAGGTTCTTCTACCAGAAGACTTATGACGTCCTGTGGTGAAAGCCGGAAGTCTTCGGAAGCCACAGGACCGAGCCGCCTCTCTCTATCCAGGGATACAACCATGGGCACATGGAACGTCAAGACCATGTACCAGAGCGGCAAGGCCGCCCAGATAGCAGCGGAAATGCAAAAGTACAACCTTTCCCTGCTAGGTATCAGTGAAGCCAGATGGACGCAGTCTGGCCAGAAAAGGCTGTTAAGTGGGGAGATGATTTTGTATTCAGGTCATGAAGAGGAGAATGCCCCCCCCATACAGAAGGTGTAGCATTCATGCTGTCACCAGTGGCACAGAGAGCGCTGATGGGCTGGGAACCTCTTGGGCCAAGAATTATCACAGCAGCCTTTAGAACCAAGAAAAAGCTCAAGCTGAACGTCATCCAGTGTTATGCGCCCACTAATGACAGTGACGAGGAAGAGAAACAAGAGTTCTACGACCGACTCCAGAGTGCCTTGGACAAATGTGCGGAGCGAGACATCACCATCGTCATGGGCGATTTTAATGCCAAAATAGGGGAGGACAACACCGGATACGAAGAGGTGATGGGGAGACAGGGACTAGGCTCGGAGATGTTTGTAGACTTTTGTGCTCTAAACCGACTTGTCATTGGAGGCAGCATCTTCCCACACAGAAGAATACACAAAGCAACTTGGGTCTCACCTGACCATACAACAGAGAACCAAATAGACCATATCTGCATTAGCAAGAAATTTAGAAGATCCCTTCAAGATGTTCGAGTGAGGAGGGGAGCAGATGTCGCCTCCGACCACCATCTGCTTACCTTAAGAATGAAGCTCAAGCTAAAGAAAAGCCGCACAGAGACAAGAAGACAGCGCTATAATGTAGGCCTCCTGAGAGAAACTGGAGTTAGAGAAGAGTTCAAACTGGTGCTGTCCAACCGGTTTCAAGCGCTACAGGAGCTAGTAAATGAAGAGGAGGCGGTCACCACAGAGCAGCAGTGGAAGGCAGTTAGAGAGGCGCTGAACTCAACCTGCAAAGACACTGTAGGGTTCAGGAAACACCATCACAAGGACTGGCTGTCGGCACAGACCTTGAAGAAGATAGAAGTGAGGAAGCAGAAGAAAGCAGTTGTCAACAACAGTCGCACGAGAGCAGCCAAAGTAAGGGCACAGGGGGAATACTGGGAAGCCAACCGCGAGGTGAAGAGGAGTATCAGGGCACACAAGAGGGCCTACACAGACAGCCTGGCAGCAGAGGCAGAAAAGGCAGCAGGCAGCGGCAACATGAAACAGCTCTACGACATTACCAGAAGATTGTCCGGCAAGTATGGCCATACAGAAAGACCAGTAAAAGACAAAGAAGGCAAGCCTATTGCAGACAGAGCAGACCAACTCGACAGATGGGCCGAGTATTTTGAAGAGTTACTGAACAGACCTAGCCCACCCGACCCCCCCCCCCCCCCCCCAGACATCCAGCCGGCAGAGACCGACCTACCCATCAGCTGTGACAGACCCAGCCGGGAAGAGATCAGAAGAGCAGTGGCATTTTTGAAGAACGGCAAAGCAGCAGGCCCAGATGGCATCCCAGCGGAGTCTCTGAAAGCAGATCTAGAGACAACAGTGGAGATGCTGTACCCACTGTTTGGAAAGATCTGGGAAGAGGAGGTGATGCCGGCTGACTGGAAGGAGGGGTACCTAATCAAGCTTCCCAAGAAAGGCGACCTCAGCAAGTGTTCCAACTACAGAGGAATCACCTTGCTGTCAGTACCAGGAAAGGTCTTCAACAGGATCATCCTGGAGAGAATGAAGAGCTCCGTTGACCCCCAGCTGAGAGACCAGCAAGCAGGATTCAGGAAGAACCGATCATGCACAGACCAGATCGCCACTCTCCGCATCATCGTGGAACAGTCTCTGGAGTGGAGCTCCCCGCTGTACGTCAACTTTGTGGATTATGAGAAAGCATTTGACAGTGTGGACCGAGAGACTCTGTGGAAACTCCTACGACACTACGGTGTACCCACAAAGCTCGTCCGCCTGATCAAGAGCAGCTACGATGGCATGACATGTCGCGTGATCCACGAAGGGCAGTTCACCAGGGAGCTCCAGGTCAGAACTGGTGTCAGGCAGGGGTGTTTGCTGTCTCCGTTCCTCTTCCTACTGGCCATAGACTAGGTCATGAAGATGACCACAGAGCACAGACGAAGCGGAATACAGTGGACACTGTGGACACAGCTTGACGACCTCGATTTTGCAGACGACTTGGCATTGCTGTCCCACACTCATCAACAAATGCAGGACAAGACCACGAGGCTTGCTGACATCTCGTCCCAAGTGGGCCTCACCATTCACAAACGGAAAACAAAGACAATGAGGCTGAACGCAACCAGGGAAAAACCAGTCTTGCTTGCTGGCACCCCGTTGGAGGAGGTGGAGTCCTTCACCTATCTCGGGAGCATCATAGACAAAAAAGGCGGCACTGACGCAGATGTCAGAGCACGAATCGGTAAAGCCAGAGCAGCCTTTCTCCAGTTGAAAAAAGTGTGGAGTTCCAGTGAGCTGTCACAACACACCAAAGTCTGGATTTTCAACTCCAATGTAAAAGCAGTTCTCCTATATGGAGCAGAGACTTGGAGATTGACAAAAACCACAGTCAACAGAGTACAGACCTTCATGAACAGTTGCCTTAGAAGAATTTTGAAAATCCACTGGCCAGAGAAGATCAGCAACGTCAGACTCTGGGAGAGAACAGAGCAGATAACAGCAGAGAATGAAATTGGGCGAAGAAGATGGGGATGGATCGGTCACAGTCTGAGAAAGCCAGCTTCCAGTATCACTAGGCAGGCATTGTCATGGAACCCCCAGGGAAAGAGGAAAAGAGGTAGGCCGAGAAACTCCTGGCGTCGAGACCTCCAAGCAGACATCAAGAGAATGGGAACCACCTGGAGTAGAATCGAAGGAGAAGCACAGGACAGGAGTTGCTGGAGGTCTCTCGTCGACGGCCTATACCCGGGTAGGGGTGACAGGCGTAAGTAAGTAAGTTGGCGCGCACGCGGTGGCGCAGCGGATTTGCATTAGTCCAAGCTACTGTCATCGAGCCCCAATGATTCAGTAGTCTCATTGTCGGTCCCATCTCATTTGTGATTTTCACGTGAATGTCGGTCAGCGAGCACTGGTTTTCAGATGCGAAATCCGTGATTGGCAGCGAAGGCGTTAACTCATCCAGCCCGACGCACGTATTTCCCAAATTTTGGAGGCGTCATCTAACGACTATGCACCTGTGGCAGGAGATGGATCGACCATGATAATTCAAGGGTAGTGCCAGATTAGCTTGGCGCCTGTCGGCGCCAAGCTAATCTGGCACTACCCTTGAATTATCATGGTCGACCCATCCCCTGCTCTAGTGCGTCAGGGCTGAATGGGTTAAACCTACCCTGCCGCAGGTCAGTCGCTGAAATTGTGTTTCTAAAATCTAGACTTTCAATCGGTTAACGCCAAAAAGAGCTCCAGCGCCGTCCAAGGAACGCAAATATCACTGCCAGTGGTCACAAACTGTCTTCCTGAAATCTTTGTTACGTCTACGCCAAAGAACCCCGGCCGTCCAGTCAACACAGAAACAAAGTGGGCTCAGCAAGAGGCATAGATCCTCCTGAGCCCCCGCGAACTGCGGCTGCACATGAGGATCTATGTCTATTGGGAGTTGGGTGTTGCTCATGGTAGTCCCGGCAGTGGAGGAGTTAAGCCTTTCACTGCGAGTTTCAACGTGTCTTAGTTTTAAATTGTATAATATAATATAATATAATATAATATAATATAATATAATATAATATAATATAATATAATATAATATAATATAATATAATATAATATACACATTACATGCACGTCGCGGAAACTGGATCGACCACGATAGCTAAAGTGGTCGTGCCTGGACAGCTTAACACCTTTATCCCGTTCCACACTTACGGGGCTGGAGGAACAGTTAAACCTATGTAAGCCGACCACGCAAAGGTACTATCGAAAAGTGGTCGCTTTGTACAGATGGCTTCTTTACCCAGTTCAGATATCTAAGCAATAGAAAGAAGTCCATGGGACCAAAACTTGGTGGCCTGCTTTGACAGGTGGCCGCCATACGCCAGTGGTCGTCTTGGAAGGTTTGACTGTATATTGTCGATCTGTATGTATGCATTGAACCTTTTCAGTTGTGGTACCCTACTGCTTAAAATTAATTTGACTATGGTAGTTCAAGGGCGGTGCCAGAATAGCTTGGATCCTGAGGCGCCAAGCTATTCTGGCACCGCCCTTGAACTAAAATGGTTGATCTCTTTCCTAATCGGCGATGCCGCCTTCAAAGGACAACGTATGCAAATTTAAGCAGAAAGGGTGTAACGGGTTAAGGTGGATCCATTTTATCTTGTCGATCTTCATACGCATTTAATGTCGATCCATTTAAACAGGTTGGCGCCAGCAACGACAGAAATGAGGAACTGCAGTTGACATTTACCGCTAGTGGAAAAAAAAACCTCGAATCAAAAGAACCATACGTGTATTCGTGTATGTATATTCGTGTAACCAGAAACTAATAAAAGAGAAAAGTAATTCTAACAACCAAAAGCCCGTGTCAGCAACGCGCACGACTGAAGAGCGCCGTGAAGAATAGGACCTATCTGAATGGGAACAGGTTTGAAAGTAGTACACTCGTACCACGAACTGTGTCACAGGGACATAATTTATTTCAGTGTTAGCCCCTTCACTGATTGCCGAGAACGCCAACCAACTGCAAGAGGCATAGATCCTCATGAGCCCCCGCAGTCGCGGGGGCTCATGAGGATCTATACCTCTTGCTGAAACCAGTTTGTATGCCTGTACTCAGGACGCTTGTGGCTTTCAGTCGTTGATTTAAAAAAAAAAAAAAGATTTCAGAAACACAATGTGCTTCCAGTGGCAGGGAAAGGGTTAATGGGTACAATTATTACGGCTGGGGGCGCATGCATTTAACTCATTCGCGTCTGACAACGCTGCAGTAAACTTCGGATATAACAAAACGCCGTGATGTGACCGAAACTTTCTATATTGTTATATTGGTGTATCCGAAGTTTCTTATACGGGACGTAATTCATCGTGTACAAACACACGAAATATCTGTGGTCAGGGCCCTTGTCTTAAGCGAAGTGGACTGTACATGGTAAGATGGTTTGACCAAGAGGGTCACAAGGTAGCGAGGCGGCAAGCTAACTCTGGTAACGCCCCGGAACTGACGCGGTCCCTCGACATAATGCACAGAACCGGTACGTGCGTTCGTCGACGCACGCCTTTCGAACTTGGGAAACACTATCCCAGGCTTGAAAGAGTTAATCACGGTCCAGCTGCAAGAGGCACAGATTCTCATGAGCCCCCGCAGTCGCGGGGGCTCATGAGGATCTATGCCTCTTGCTGACACCACTTTGTAGTCTACCCTTGTTCCGGCATTGGAGGGCTAGGGGGTTTTGACGTTGAATTCACCATGATTTTCAGAACCCAGTCTGAGTTCACCGGCAGTGAAAGGGTTAACTGGATGGGAAGGGGTTAAAGGGCAGGGACAGTAAAGCTTAACCCTCAGGCTGTCGGTAGCGGTTCTTGCAGGAATCATCGCGACAAAATCCGATACCGACAGTCAAAGGGTTAGACTATTGAAAGGATAAGAGAGGCATTTCTAAGTGCCGTATAAATGAACGAGCCTCATAAAATCCATACATACACACCGTACGTGTACTCGTAGACGGCAGCACAAAAGCGCCACTCAATGCAGTAATCATTTGGTACAAATACTTAAAAAGTCCCGACTAAACTGGCTAAAGTAAGCCCAAACAGTTGTAAAGTAACTGAGTATTGTCAGTGTCGTAAATTGAGTGCTCTGTGACCTGACCCGCTTGCAAAAGGCATAGATTCTTTCGGGCCGCCGCATTTGAGGCGGCCCATCAGAATCTATGCCTTTTGTAGATAGTTGATAATGTAACGAAGCAATAATTTAAGTACGCAAACAGAAATAATGTATTTAAATTGTAGCGAAAGTGGTACCTAAATGGATTATAGCAGGCAAGAAAAAATAAATCCACTTGACCCGAATCGCATTAAATGGATAGGTTAACGAGAACTTGTATCTGGTTGAAAGCGAAATTTTACAAATCATTCTAGCAAGTGGGTGGGGTTTTATAATTTAGCACCAACAGACATTTGACTACTGCGGACTAGTCAGACAGGTGATTTTTTTTTGGTGTGTAGATAGTGGGTCTGGTGGATGGAGGGCCCAGGAGGGAGTGGTTGGTTGGTTGTACATTGCTAACCCTTTGCGTCAGTATCGGTAGCGGTTTCCCACAGCAATCATCGCTTAAAAACCCCGCTACCGACAGGCAAAGGCTTAACGCCCCTACACCAACAAGACTTCCTCAGGATGTGCCAGCACTGCTTGTGAAAAAAACAACAAAGAATATTGAATGTATGTCGCCAGTCGGTCTAATAATTATGCTGGGGATGCTGCACCTTCATTCATGCTAATTTATCGTACCTTCACAATTACAAAATATGTACAGGGAAGATATATATATATATATATGTTTTCATCCCTACGTCACACGACCAGTCTTTTTAGCGCAAACCGTACCATGTGACCGTAATACAAAAACCCTTGTAGCGACAAATGGCTGACTTCTTGTAGCCCTCTTCGTGACGCATCTTTGATGCGAGTTTTGTTCTATAAAAGATCACGTACGCGTTCTAAAGTAAAAGTTACTTAGTGTTGTTCGAAACAGCAAGCAACCTAGTACTGGAGATGGCAACGTCATGAAATATTTTAAATTAGGTCATAAGTCTATTATGTATAAATCTATGACCTACCGAAGGCCTACAAGGGTCCGTGTAGCAAACCCCTGCGACCAATAACTTATAAACATAATAGTCGATCCATCTCTTGCTGTAGGGCGTTGGAGGTTAAATGGGTTAATGTGGAACGCAGTGGGCGTATGTTGTTCCTTACCGTCTGCGGTAGTACACCCCCTACTCGAGGAGTACGCCAAAACCGAGTACACTTCTATTTCGTAGCAGTACACTTAGCATCTCATTTGAACAGAAGTGTACTTGTGACGCATTCCCCGAGTCAGTTTCTGGAACTGGGGAGTACTCCCGTAAACGGTATACGGGACATGATCTTTTCTGTAAAACCACTGTCCTGTGACCCAGTACTACTAGCCCACCTGTCCATATATGGTCGTTTTCATTCCTTTAAAGTGGCCTTTCGACACATGCGTGGTGTCCCCTTCCCCCTCGCGTAAAAAAAAAAATGATGGCCTCGGATATCTTTACAACAAATACGCGATAACCTATCGAATAATGTGACGTGAAGACTGTAAGGGATTTAGACAGCCTTGTGACCTAAATCTTATCTAAACTGGGGCACGTGATTTACATGTATTGGTCGCTTGTTTTGTGGTCTGTTAGTCTGTGTCTGTCTGGCCTAGAATCTTAAAGTCAACAGTGGAATCAGTGACCAAATAGCAACGGATTCGGTCAAGACTCCTTCGCAAAAATGCGTCAACATTTGTAGACTGAACGCCTTACTGAAGGCCCTGCGTTAGAAACACAAACGTAAATAAACATCTGCAGGACACATACAGCCTGAGAAGGGCCTATACCTCCTGCAACCTGGACACATGAAGTTTGCCTATGATGCCCAAAACTGTGTTCTAGGGTCAGTTTCATGAGCGGGCTTAAATCCTGCACACGCCACTAACTAAGGCGATCCTGTAAAGGAGCACATTGCTTAGTGGCGTGCGCAGAATTTAAGCCTACTGGGTCCTGGCTATTTTCGGACTTCAGGTTCACTTTCTGGGTGAGGGTTTGACCCTTCCTGAAGAGGTGAAACTGAAGTCCCATCAAAACAAGACTAGGATCAAGTATGAGTATATGGGTGCTGGCCTGTGATTTTGAACCATACGAACTTGAGTCGTAAGGTCCAAAGTCACAGACAAGCACGACATAAAAATCAAAGCTCACGACGGTCCAATGATTTCCTCAGGAACACATTTGTCAAAGGGACAACAATGTGAAAAAGTCAACTAAACTATTGGTCAAAAATAGCAGTCGAACACAACATGAAAAAGTATCAAACCTTAAAAAAGGCCCAATTATCTCCTTAACCCTTTGGGTGCCGCTACCGACACCCTAAGAGTCAAGACCACAGATGTCAAAGGGGGAACAATGAGAGATAGCCATACTGAAACACTGCTGCAAAGCGAAGGGGAAACAGCGCCTGTTTCTTGTAGATTTTAGAAGTTCGCTAAACTGAAGAGCTAGCTGCACCGTCAATGGACAATGCGAGACAGATCGCGTGCCCCACGCAACCACAGCAATCCATTTTCCAGGATCGGCTGATGTGTGAGTTTGGTCCGCGTGCTGTAAGTCGTAAGGTCTAAAACCACAGACCAGTGCACGCATACGTTCAGACTTGACGAAAAGCCCGAGTGACCCCTCCCTATTTTAAGGGTGTGTTCTGTGTAGCCGAAGACTCCCAAAACAACCACACCTTTGTCGATGACGTTGTAAAGTTCAAATTCCATAGACATTCTAAAAATACTGAAATCATTATAAAATAAAGCAGTACCACAACCTGGACGGGACGAATACAGCTTACTGATCCATTTATTGCCAGAGGTTGCAAACTTTACTTCTAAACTCTTTGTTACTTCAGCGCTACAGAGTTTCAGCCGTCAAAGGAGAATGGATATAAAGTGGTCAGTGCCAGCAATAGGCACAGATCCTCGTTAGCCGCCGAAAGTACGGGGGGCACAAGAGGATCTATATCTAGGTCTCTTGCGGTTGGAACGACTGAGTTCATTTTATTCTCGGCAGTGACAAAGCTACCCCCCCCCTTCCGCCCCCCCCCCCCCTCCGCACCCCCCCCCCCCACACACACACACACACACTCACACACCAAAACGTGAAAGCGATATAGCTGTAAGAGGCATAGATCTTCATGGGCCCCCGCAACTGCGGTGGCTCATGAGGATCTATACCTCTTGCTGAGACCGGTTTGTAGCCATGCCGTTCCTTGGGCGGTTGTGGCTTTTGATCGTTGAGTGAACACTGAGCTTTCTGAAAGAAATCCTGCGTCTAGACGTGGCAGGTATGGCGTTAGCTTTGAACTGTGCCAATTACTACTCACTACATCATTCATCTCCCACAACTGGTGTAAAGTCTTTAACCTTTCTCATCCTGGTGCTGATCACTGCATAAATAAATTTGACTGTAATAGTTCATGGGTAGTTCCAAGTTATTCTGGCACCACCCCTGAAATTCGAAGGTTGCTCTCTCTCGTCAGGCAGCCTTTCATAGGCCAATAACACAAACAAATTCAGCTTTAGGATTTAATGCAGTAACCCCTTCATTGTCGAAAAAAACAGAACACCACCCAACTGCAAGAGGCATATATACTCGTGGGCTCCCGCATTTGCGGGGGCTCATGAGGATCTATGCCTCTTGCTGAAACCGCTTCGTATCCATGTTCCTTGGAAGGCTGGGGACCTTTGACGTTGAAGTTACAATGATATTACAAGATGGGATGAACCATAACCCACAAAGTCCCTTCTATATGAGAGCTGTCCTCGCTGTCACCGGTTTCTACCTTTTGTCTTTGACCTGATTCTGATGTTGAAATATCTTCTATTGAACAAGATGAGGATTCAGGTCATCCTAAAGCCTACCGTATTGTTTGGAGCCCACATGCGTTTTTCTTTTAGGAACATTCACAGTTGTGTTCATATTTGTAAGCTTATCCTTCTGATCAATTTCCCCTCTGATCAACACACACGCCGGCACATACAAATAAAGACGGACACACGGCGCTTCCCGCCATTAGTATGCTCTGTGGGCTGGAGTAGCGACAGGCATTCTGAAGAAGAATAGCACGAGCAGCAAAATGACGTCACAATAAGCTTGACGTCATGGCATCGCGTGTCTCACGACGCCGTGTACACAGTGACGAAATTGATGTTTCGTCACTCATCTGAAAATGACGTATTTTTTTTTATCTTGTTACTTCAGTTGTCAGATGTTTAGGCCTGCCCGCCTTTGACATCATAGACATGCTATTAAATTCGCCCAACCGCAACCCATCTTAAAAATTCCCTTCTATAAATAGAAGGGACTTAAAAAGCGACAGTGAAGGGGTTAAAACTCGATCCATGCGCGGAGCATTTGGACACGGCTTTATGCCGTGTATCCGTATGCGACGCGTCCCAAATGTGTTAAAGACGTCTCCTAAAGTTGCGAAACACAGCACTGCGTGTAAATGTTATAACTCATTTTAGAACTGTCACTTAATTTGGGAGAGGCGTCTGCTATGGGTGGAGTTTGTCACAGTTGAGTGAAAACGGGTTTAATTGGAGTCTAAAGAAAGAAGATCCCCCCCCCCCCCCCAATATGTTTAAATGTGAAAGGTGGAGAAACCTATTTTGATTAAACGCACCTAGCGTAGCGGAGTGAGGTGGGTCACTATTGAACACGGGCAGCCACTGTGGCCGTTCATTTAAACGCACACCGTTCTGTGTCATCTCATACGTTTTAAGTATCGACAATAAATGTGAAGATGACGGCGGGTGCTTTTATCCTATTTCATATTAAGTTTTCAAAAGTAAAAATTTCTTATCAAACTGCACGCCGTCAAGCCACATAAAAATTCTAAACATGAACTGAAAAGGGTGACCAATTAAGCTTGCTACCCCCTTGACTGCCGTGAAGATTTGAAGAAAAACCCAACCGCAAGAGTTATAGATCCTCATGAGCCCCCGCAGTTGCGGGGGCTCATGAGGATCTATAGCTCTGCTGAAACCTAGGTTAGAGATCTTTGACGTTTATTTCAATTGAGTACACAATCTGCGTCCATTGGCAGTGAAGTGGTTAAAACTTCCTTTTGAATCGACGATCCAAGTTCTTTGCACCAGTAAACAGATCCGTGTTTAGGTCATAAACAGATTAAACTGTAGTTGCTTTGAGCGTTGCCGTGTTTCCTCATCGTTTATGTTATCTCAGTGACAAGTCGAAAGGAAATCTCCAACAACAGAAAACTTTGGAAACTTTTACACACACCCACATGAATAGAGATGATTTCTTCTGTTAGACATCTTTTCATCAGTTGACGGAGAGATCTGGTCTGAGGCACCGAAGACGCAATTTTTTTTTTAAAGAAGCTGCAATTTATATATAAAAAAAAACTTTTTTATCCGCTCCAAACCTTGAAAATGTCAGTTATATGGTCAAATGTTCACTTTAGACATAACAGGAAGTGTGCATTACTGGCGCAAGAATTTTGTAAGTTTGATAACACAGTATGACCAACAAACTTCGTTCACCTTATGCAATTAAACATATACCTGGGGTCAGTTGCACGAGTGATCTTACATCCTTCGCATGCCACCAAGCAAGAGCACGTTGCTTAGTGGCATGCGCAAGATTTAAACCCACTCATGCAAATGGCCCCTGGTCAAAGGAACGGAAAGATGTAAGCTTGATTCTCCCGATTACACCTCACTCATTCAAGGCAGCGCCCTGCATCAACAGCTGCGAAAGTGTCTTATAGCGTTGCCGGAGGGAACGCTATGCGACACTTCCGCAGCTGTTGATGCGGGGCCAGTTGAAGGAGCTAATTGTCTGCGTTTGTTGTCTCGAAGGAGTCGTGTGGCAGAGAGACATGCTGAAAGAGACAAACCTTCGCCTGTTGTAAGTCAAGTCCATCACCAGCTTACTGCAAGTCCGCCCCATCACCCCATGTCCACACTCGTCTCATCCTCCTCACTTTTAACTCACTTTACCCAGGTAAATTTATCTACCTGTGGTCTCCCGTATTTCAGCACTAATTAGGCTCCTCCCAACGGATATGCGACCAAATTAACCACAGCAAAACGTCATTACAAATCTGTGACTGCGTTTGATGCAGAGGTGCCTCTATCCAAACCAAAACGGTGACTGCCAAGCGCGTAGTATGCAAAGACTCTGAGATTCCCAAGGGAAAAAAGAACCCTCCTTATAAAGAACAATAAATTGTTGGTACAGCACAGTTCATTGACCCTTTGGCTGTCGACAGCGGGTTTTGTCGCGATGATTCAAGCCGGAATTATCGCGACAAAACCGTTAACGACAGCCAAAGGGTTAACAAAAGTTTTAAAATCGGCATACGGACACTCGAAATCGACTAAACGCTCGTTTTGTAATTGATTGTCGCTTCTCTCCCAGAACACTCCGAGAGATGACCTTAGTTGCCTTGGGTTAACTTAACCCTTTGCGTGTCGGTAGCGGTGTTAGACGCGATGAAAACCGCCACCGACACGCAAAGTGTTAATATCACGGATCCCAATATCTAACTCCCTTACAGTTCAACAAATAGGGAGCCAGCAGGGTGTCAGTTCTAGTGAGCCATAGAGGACGACAGGGAGGGTCTTATTTTCGCGTGTCGTGTTTGTTCCTCCCAGGTGTTTTTCTTCCTCTCTTTCCGAAATCGTGTCTTGGCAGAGACGCATGCGGAGTGACTTTTTGCACACCATTAGCAATTTTTTAGATCAATTAACCCCTTCATTGTCGGGGAACGCAATTTTCCTCTTTATAAGCGAAAAATTCAGCGTCGCGTCAGTTTAGCAACCATATTAATTCTCTTATAGTCCAGTCTAGAGGCAAAAACGGTACAAGTCCCAGTGTATCCACAGTCTTCTTTTTTTGGGGAGAGGTGGTGGTGGTGGTGGGGGTGGGGGGGGGGGAGTGGGGGAGGAGGAAGTGAGGGAAGTGAACTGGAAGATACTTTTATCCCGAAACTTAAAAAAAAAAATTCAGACTTTCATTTCTGCACATCATTATCAACCTCTAGTTCACGAAGTACTGAGAACCTGCAGTGGAAGAGGCATCCAATCTTGAAGTTTAAGGGCAGTGCCTGAGTAGCTCGATGCCTAAGCGACAAGGTCGTCTCCCGGCTCCAGGACGGGAATATTTGCTATCTGCGGTGAGTTAAAAAATCACACATCAGCGCGCAAGTAAGCCATTTCGAGAGAAATTATGTGCAAGAAAAGCAAACTGAGCAGGCCCCAACACACCAAGACTACAACATCCTGAGGAAACAAAACAACAAGGCTTACAAGAAGAAAAAAATGTTTATATCGTGATTTGTGCGCTGGTCTATGATTTTGGGCCTTACGGTTTTCAGCCGTAAGGTCAAAATTCACAGACCAGCCCACAAATCACGTAGTCGAGAATTTGTACCGAAACCCGAAAGAATGTAAAAAGGAGTACTTGTACACAGCAAAAGTGTGGTAACCTGTGGTTTGTGAATCATGAGTGACTATCGCAGTGTAACTCGACCGACTGTTAGTCGACGGAATATAGAATCAGGAAATGAGGCTAATCCATGAGGACAAAGCTATATCCTGTGCTATCTTTTCATGCTATGTTGTTTTCTCTCTTTTAATATTAGGTTATTAGGTTGCTTTTAGGTTCCTCCCCCCTGCCCCCCCCCCTCCCCCCCCCATCCATCCCATCGTCTCTATTACAATAGACCGACCCATTCATGTGGCGGGAAGATTTAGGCTCGGCGCCTTTAGTCGAGGTCCGGCAATCTGCTATTCGTGCTTTACGGAAAATAGCGCGAGTGTAGTGCTAGTCTAGTAAAGCGCGCTGTTCAACGTTGATTTTTTTTAAAAAACTAATTTTAGGATGGTATATTTTCTAAAGTATATCATTATTCGAGTTGTAAACAAGTCAGTACAAACTAGGTATTGGTTTTAATCAATACAACACGTGGGGATATTATCAGTCTGTAGATTATTTAGTTATACGACATTAAGGTTAGCATTTTATGAAATGGGCTAATCGTCTCATTTTCACCAAATTGTGATTTTTTCCCCCCTAAACTATATAAGATAGAGCTTTGAAATTTTGCATGACCGCACATTTTCATGTACTCTTTCCAAAGGTAGTATTAGTTTTTATGGGTTTACAGTCTGAAATTGTGGGTGATCCTACCTACATCAGTGTGGGCATGCTCTAGTCTCTAAAGTAAATTTTCGTGCAGGCATAGTACACTTTTCTGTGGGCACACCAACCACTAACAGAAAAAAATCTTAAGATTACAGTCTATTTGAAAATATCTCTTTTCCCCTCTGAGAACTGCTGTTAGTGCTGGTCTGTTTACATCACCGAGGTGTCTCTCACCCCAGCCATACGGGGTCAGCGTACAAGCACAAATGGCTGCACACGCAGCTGACAGATCTACAGTCCAGTTGAGCAAACCAAATGCAAGCGATCAAGTCAGACTATGATGAATATGGTGGAACAAGGAAAAGCAGAAATTTAATGATGTCTCACTCTTGCGAATCTTTCAGAGTTCAATTGATAATGTGGCCGACCGCAAGCTTTAAGCCACTCTTTCGAGTCTGCAGTCGTGAGTAAAACGCTTCGGGAATGGAAAACCTGCACATCTAGTTATCAATCAGGGTATCAGGACTATGACTTACATACCCAATAGTGCTTTCCAGTACCGCCGAAATTAGCTAAAAAAAAAACAAAAATTACAGACGCGTGGCATCCGGAAGTATATGGTTCTACAGCGTGCTGATTCGTCGAGTGGCTCTTGCGTGCACTATATGAGTGACATTTTAGGCCAAAAGTGGGTCGGTCTATTGTTGAATGTCACTGAAAGAAAGCACAACGCCAAAGAAGTTAAAAAATACAACTTTATTGTCCTACAAAGGGAATTTTCCTCGGGGACGCGTCGCGACCACAGTGCAGCGTCACCTGTTCGTTTTTCTTCTACAATCATTAACACTTTTGAGGCTTTATGCCGCGTATCCGGCGGTTGCGGCACGCCTCGACTAATATGTTATCATTTTCGGACTTAGCTACGGCGTGGCACGACGCATGAACTAGCGCGCTTTTAACGCTAGAAATGCACGTATACAAAACAGAATCCACACAAGAAAAGTGACTGCTGTGCTTGTCAAATGCAAAGAAATTCTGAACAAAGTAGAAAAAAATACGCTTACAAAGGACAAGTACAACACAGTTTAATTATTACATTTTCGGGTTTCAGACACAAATAATCTACACTTACTTATCTCATCGTGCCCGAGGTACGAAATACCCACATTGTGAAGTTATCCTCTGAGGACTGCATTACAATTCAAGAGACAGATCGACCTTGATAGCTCAAGGGTGGTGGCAGAATAGCTTGGCGCCTATAGGCGCCAAGCTATTCTGCCACCACCCTTGAACTATCATGGTCGAGCCATATCTTGCTGTGGTGTGTCGCGGGCAGAATGAGTTAACACCCTCAGCGAAGGAAGAAGTATGACGAGGACATGCAGTCCATTTCTGTCTGTATGTCAGGAAGAACAAGTATAACACAATATAAAACATTTTCTGAAACCCGAAAATGTAACACATTTTGCCGTATTTGTCCTTTCTAGACGTGGTTGTTTCTTTGACGATGATATAGCGCTTAGACAATAGGGTTCGGGTGGATTGTTAACCGACTGCCCCCACCCGGGTCTGCCCTGGGGGACTTGGGTGGGGTTAACTACCTTTTAGTTCCCAGGGTCACCCTGGTCAGCCCCACAGGGTGGGTTTTCCCTTCTATTCTGGGGCATGCATTTCTGTCTACCCTTGGTCCATTCACCTGCATTTTCCTTTTTTAAACTCTCCCTACTGTCCGCGCTGCTGTAGCTCTTGATATTGGATGTGTGTTGCTAAATGGTCTTAGGTTTATTTAGCGTATTAGACCGGTTGGCGACACACATTCAATATTCTGTTTAGGTGTTTTTTTTTTCACAAGCAGTGCAGGCACGTCCCGATTTGTTGCTGTCGGGACGTTAAGCAATGTACAACTACTGTTCTCCGACTGTGTTATTTGGTGGAGCGCGGAATGTGAGGTTCACCGAGTCGGCTCCACTGGCAAATAACGTGAACAATCTGATAGCCTTATTGCCTAAGCAGTGTATACCAAGTGCCTCCTTTCTACTTACTATTTTTATAGGCTAAAATGTGACAGATACAGCCTTCAAAGTGGACTCTATCCTCGGCATGTTTACGTCTGACACCTCAAAACGAACAGATGTGCTTTAGATGTCAGCAAACCCGATAATTATCTCTCATACCAATCTTTTAATCTTGAAAAATATTATCTAACCTGTTTTTGCTGTGAATCTCCTTCAAATCACTGTAGATTGGTTGTACATTACTTAACTCATTCAGCCCCGACACACCACAGCAAGACATGGATCGAGCATGATAGTTCAAGTGGTGGCGCCAGAACAGCTTGGCGCCCATAGGCGCCAAGCTATTCTGGCATCACCCTTGAAGTTACAAACATGCTCGATCTGTCTTTAGAATTGTAATACAGTCCTTCAGAGGGCAACTTCAAATAACGTCCCGATAGCAACAAGACTTTCTCAGGACGTGCCTGCGCCGCTCAAAACGCTATACACTTGTACTAAACTCCTGTGCTTTCGCATGATGCCACCCACTGCTTTCTATTACTAGTGACAAACTCTAATTATAAAGTTGAAACGACGCATTTTCCTGCTCCATATAATTATGCGTCATTTCAATATGCACAAGTTTTGTTACGCCACATCGAAGGTTGCTAGGCAGGTCGAACACGGTAATCCACTCCAGAAAATACCGTGCGAGTGGTATACAAAATGTAATCGTATTAATAAGTTTTATTCGTCACCAGGAAGGGTAGTGCACGCAGTTAACCATTTGAGTGAAGGTTAACTTACATCACTGCGCTTCCCTTCCGAATCCTGGTAATTTACTTCCCGAAACATCGTCTCGGTTACATATCGTAAATACTCAGATGGAGCAGAACGCACACACAATTGACTGTTGTGCGCGGGGCGGACGGTGAGTACGCTGTGAGGTAAAAATGTTACTAATCAAAGCAGCAACCTAGTACACAATGCACTAATCGGGGTGAAGTCGGTCGCAGTGGGCCCGCGCACGACGCGGCCGACCTCGGCCCGATAATCTTTCGCGTACTGGGAACAAACCCAAAAGATCAGCCTTTAAAAAAAAAAAAAACGTGTATCAGAGTGCCCAGGCAAAACGGCGGGCTTGTTCAGAGAGCATGTCAAAGTCCGGTAAAAGTCTTGGTAAATCTAGGTGGCACAGTTGCAGTGCGGTCGAATTCATCAGTGTTGAGGTCATACTCCGTAGGCGATAGCTGTCCCTGTCCCCCTAGTACAATCGGGGGCCGTCCATTATCACTCCGGTGCCGTAGACGTTAAACCCCGAACTAACCAACCAACCGAATGTTTATGCAGCACGTCAGTCACGATTGTGTTCAACCAAACCAAGTAACTTATTACATCAACGCCAAAGTGCGGAACAATCAGTTTGATATTTCAGACTAACGTTTGAAAAACAAAGTTTAAAAAAAAAAGTATTAAAAAAGCCAGCGAATAACTCAACGAAGAAAGAAGCACGCTTAGAAAAGACATCTTCAACACAGATGTTGAAGATGTTTATTTATTCCAAACAATGCCAGCGTGACGGGGCAATGTCAGCCGTAGGGTACATTACGTAAATTAGAAACATAAGATAATGAGGACACCCACTAAATCCTTTTTTGCCTAGGATAGTTTACAGTCACAGCTGACTAAATATAACCTTGAAAAAGAGCAGACAACAGCATACACAAAGGCTTTGTGAGTACTTTAGCATTGTCGGGTAACTCAGACACAGCGGCAACGACACAATCATAAAATGAGCATCCGTGTGGGAAATATGGAGCCAGCAAGAGGAACGGATCCTCATGAGCTCCCGCAGCTTTAGCTGCGGGGGCTCATGAGGATCGTTCCTCTTGCGTAAGGCGCCTTACGGTTCGCTACCAACCAACAGAAAAGACTGATGTACACTTAGTGACTTACCCCGTAATGTCAGGGGTTTCATACTCCAGCCTTGGCAAAGCTAAAGACAGCATAGCCGCGATAGCTACAGTCAATATGTGACTTCACTGCACGGGTATCAGTTTCCAAATACACTGGAGGACCCTGTGTTCTTTGAAGTGATCTGTTGCCCCGTTTTCCCCGCCATAACACCCTCGCTTTTAAGACCAACTGCAGGAGATGATTCGTCTGTAACAGCTCCAGGACAGTGCCCGAGTGACTGTGACGGCGCAAGGCGTCGTGTCTGATTTGCTTGGCGCCTGGCGCCAAGCAAATCAGGCACTACCCTTGAGCTATTATCGCTTATCCGTCCCTAGCGGACTTATCAGGTAGTGCTTAGCGGGCGAGTCCAAAATGTAGTGGAAGTTGGCTGTGGATATGAAATGGATAATGCCGTTTTATGCATATCCCCGCCACGCATTGTAAATCCGGCCGCAAAATATATCTTCCTTTATTTGCATATACGCATTCACAAAAGAAAAAAAACCCCAACAACAACAGATTTCGGGTTAAGACACACAGGATTTTTTAAATTTTCTTTTTTATTGTATTTACTGTAACAGTGTATTGTTATTGTGTTTACTGTATTTATTTATTATTTTTTGCAGTGACGGAGAGTTGGCACACAAAACACGCACGAAGACTATCAACAAAGATATGGCCTAGTGACTGGAACAAAGTCAAGGGCTGTGGCGAATGAGAATCATAGAGGTAGGAGAAAATTTGGAAAACGTATGCAATAATTTGAGTATGGAATAGAGCTGAACAAAACACTCTGGAGAAAGTATGGCCCGGGCGTGCTTTGCATAGCAACGGAGAAAGAAACACGCTTAGAAAAGACAATTACAACACTGTCGGGATATTCTCTACATTTGACACGTTTGGCAGTCACCTTTGTGGTGTGGAATTTATTTACATAGCGTGGCCCAAGGGAAAAGGAGGTATAGCAAAATCTACCATGCAAAGACAATAGACAAGAAGTCCATTTGTGTAAAAAGTAAGATTTTCTTTGCCTTACAATGAAAATCTTGCTTTTCACCAAAAAAAAAAAACACTTGACTTTCTGCCTTTTGCCTTCACATGGGCATTTTTCTTTGGTAAAAAGTAAGATTTTCGTTGTAATTCACTGTCTTTTGCAAAAGTCCTTCACATGACAGAAATAGAATTATTCTGATATCACGTTCATGGGATGCATGGCAAACCAGAGCGAGTCAGATAATTATTTCACCCATAACCCCTCACACTGTAAACAGTGAATCCGCCCTTGCCCAGTTGCGAAGGGCCGTTTGTCCCCGTGCGGCTTTATAGCTGTAGATTTGCATACGGACTGTTTGAATTCCTGAAAGATTAAACGATTTCTCGGCTTTTATTTCCGCAGCATGAGACAAAGCCCCCGTGATGCTGAGGTCAAAAAGAGAGACGCCCACATGACATCGTTGTCTAGTTTTGGTTTGGGTCCCTCGTCCAATCCATGCTCTCTATACTCACAAACCAGATCGTAAATCTGCTGGCAATGCGATCAGTATGTAAGAGGCATAGATCTTCATGAGCCCCTACAGTTGCAAGGGCTCATGATGATATATACCCCTTGCAACCAGGGTTCTGCAGCATGTTCGTCAATGCCATGCACGCGGATTGAAGATGACTTTAATCCTTTCACTACCAGTGGAAGCAGGTTGTGCTATTTTTTTTTTCATCGTTGTAAAGAAAACTGACGTCAACGATCCCCAGCCGTCAAAGGAACATGGACCCAAAGTGGTATCAGCAAGAGACACAGATCCTCATGAGCTCCCGCGACTGAGGGGGGTTCGTGAGGATTTATGTGGGTTTTTTTTTTTTTGCAGTTGGGTTGTGTTCAGTTTTTCACTGCAGTAAAAGGATCAGATCTTGATTACGTTGATTTTCATGAGTTCTCGCAAATGCTGGGGCTCTTGAGGATCTATGTCTCTTGGCAGTGAGATCGTGTCCACCTCTTTCTCGGCAGTCAAGAGGTTTTAGGTTTTAACAGCCTGAGGGGCCATTTGCATGAGCGAGCTTAGTCCTGTACCAACCACTAAGCAAGGTGCGCCGCTGGTCCTGCACCAGCCACTAAGCAAGGTGCGCCGCTATAGCGGCGCACCTTGCTTAGTGGCTGGTGAAGGACTAAGCTCGCTCATGCAACTGGCCCCTTGTCCTTAAAATCCGCCCACGTACAAATAGCATACACAGACTATAATTTTTTTTCAGCAAAACACATTCACCACATAAAAGACAATTTTTAGCTAAGCACTGGCTGTGACCGAATGTGCTGCATGAAAGTCAACATATAATATTCACTCTCACATCTTGACTGCTGCTGACGCCGTAACCGTTCGGCGGAAAAGACGCGTAGTTACTGAGTTCGGTAATGACTTAGTTACGCGTCTTTTCGGCTGAACGGTATCGTCAGAAGCGCTTTGATGGTGGACACATAGACAACTGAATATAGTTAAAGGGTATTGCCAAACTGGCTTGGCGCCTTCAACTATCATGATTGATTCGATCGTCTCAACGTGTACCATCGATATAGATATACTTTTCCAAAACATTCGAAAGTCATTGATTGTGAATGTGTTAAACAAAGATATAACTTTCAATAGCATCAGCAGGAACGAAGGGGAATGACGTCATTCGGAAATTGTTGTACTGAACAATTCATGACTTAGCAACGCAGCAACGTAACTAATATTGTCATTCGGACATTGACTCTTGCGCTAAACAAATCAGCAGCAACGTAAAAAATATCGACATTCGGACACTTTTGCGCTAAATGAAATCAGCAACTTTGACTGTAAAGTATATTGGCATTCGGAAACTCTTGCGATAAAAAAAATTAGCAGAAACGAAGAGAATTTCCTCATTTGGAAATGCTTGCACTACACAACTCAGCAGCGACTAGAAAATTATTGTTACTCGGACACTCTTACTGAAACAAATCAACAGCAACGAAAGCAAATCAACAGTAACGAAAGAAATATTGTCATCCGGGCATTCTTGCACTAGACAAATCAACAACAACGAAAACAACTCAACAGCAACGCAAAGAATATTTGGCATTCGGACATACTTGTGCTTAACAAATCAGGGAACGTAGGGGTATAATATCATTCGGACCTTTTCGCGCTAATTATAAAAACTCGAAATGATATCAGACTTTCACAGAAAAATGCAGCTAATTGATAGTATAATTGCAAATCTGTAAAAAAGGACAAAGAGAGGCCAGGGTAACACCAGCAGCAGAAAAAATAACAACATCCAGTCAAAGAAACTCCCAGCAAAGGAATAGGACGCTTAACCCTTTCAGCGCCAACACACTACAGCAGCAGATTGACTTGACCGTGATAATTCTTTCTTCTATGTAATTTCAAGAAGAACACGGTCTGGCTTCATAATTCCCTTGCATCCCTACCGAAGCTAGTAATAATAATAATAATAATAATAATAATAATAATAATAATAATAATAATAATAATAATAATAATAATAATAATAAAGAGCATGTATATCGCGCTGAATCCCCAGGAGCAGTGGGCTCTAAGCGCGTTACAAAAAATGTATGTATGCAGAATCACACTACCTTTAAAAAAATTAATCTACGCACACAAATACAACTAAAACACACATAACAAAACCATTCACAAGTTAAACGCATTTTGATGATTCTGATGCACCACACGGTCAACAAAGGGAAGACCTAAGATCAAGGCCACCACCATGGTGCTAACCGGTCAGCAAAAGGAGAACCTAAGATCAAAGCCACCATGATGGTGCTACAAAGTCAACAGAGGGAAGACCAAAGATCAGCACCGCCGCGATGGCGCTACATGGTCAACAAATGGATGACCTGTGATCGTACAGGCCACCACGATGGTGCTAAATGGTCAATAATCTAAGGATGCAAAGCAACCAAGATGGTGCTACATGGTCAACAAAAAGAAGACTCTGTCAGTTCTGCCCTAACTTGGTAAAAGGACAGTAAGTCCTTTTTTTTTTTTTTTTTTTTAAACTAGCTTTTCATTGTAATACAACGAAACTCTCGCCTTTCACAAAATGGCCGTTTCGGAACAGAGTTGTTTCCATTCACATTTTCTGACGTTATCTGGCAAAGACAGCATGTCGATTTTTTTTTTTTTTTTAGAAACGCGAGATTTTTATTGGTGTAGAGTGTCAATCTCGCTTTTCTCAAAACTGGACATACTGGCTTTTGCTAAATATAACGGCAGCTTTATCTATAGTGGTAGGTTGTAGTTAGTCTCACGCTTAAATTCCTCTGTCCTCCTCTCTCGAAAATGATGGCATTTAAATGGACGGTGTTTATCCGCACCAGTCAGAGGTTATCGCCTGCAGGGCCTAAGAGTCAGTCTCTCTCTATGCCGCTTGCAGACACATGACCGAAACAAGTCAGCCCCAGTCCCAGTAAGCACAGGTCCTCGGGCCCACGACGGCCGCAGTGGGCCCGAAGACGCTTTGCTGTGCGGAGTGCAGTGACTTAGAAGGAGCAGTTTGTGGATAGTATCAAGTGGGTGATAAGTGTTTGGGCAGCATTTGGCGATCGTTGACAAGGGTAAGACACAATAATGGAGTATCCCGTCGAGGTTTCGGCGAACGCAAATGGACACAAGGGAGAGAGTAGAAAGCCTCTGCGACGTGGATTGTGAAAAGAGGGGTAGAAAAGTCTTCGTGGAGGCAAGACAACGTGAAGTACCTGTTTGTCGACAAAATTTTTAGCAATCAAAGGCCGTCCTGGAAGCAGATCGCTGTACCCCATTAAATCCTGAGGCTGATATATATATTTTTAATTTGCTTATTGTCCTATAAAATCTATTACAGATTAGATCAAGCATTTTAGTTCAAGGGTGGTGCCAGAATAGCTTGGCGCCTCAGGCGCCAAGCTATTCTGGCACCACCCTTGAACTATCATAGTCAAATTTATTTCAAGCAGGATGAAAAGGGTTAACGTTTCACTTGCTATCATAGGCCTACTGTAACATTTAGCGATAATGTCTAACGGTGCGGCTTATCATCAAAAGCACAAATTAAATGTTCAAATCCTTACAGCCTTAAGCGTTGGTGCAGCTGTTTCAAAAACGATTACACAAAGTTTTACGATAACGCATGGATAAGAAGTGTTTAAAAAAAAAAAAAAAAAAACCCAGTAAGTTTACACTACAATGCTGCCATGGCGTTTCCAGTTACCAGGTAGGTAAACTTTACCGAAATGTGTTTGGATGACTTAAGTTGATCTGACGGCTGGGCGGAGCCGCGGCGTAGACGGGCCAAATTCACAGACCAGGGGTAAGCTGCATGACTTATGAGCTTAGTCCCGCGCCAGCCACTAAGCTATAATCGATAGCGGAGTACCTGGCTTACTGGCCGCCCTGCGCAGGACTAAGCTCACTCATGCAACTGGTCCCAGCAAACTAAGCAAACACTTCTGCTAGTCCCTGACTTTGGAGTTCACGCTTCAACGTAATGTGCCGGTGGTTTGTAATTTTGGACCTTACGGCTTGTAGACGTTAGAACCGACCGTAAGGTCACAATGTACAGACCACCACACAAATCCCTGGCGTAGGAACCCAGGGGGCCAGGTATGGCGTGGCCGTACCTTCTCTGGACATGATATGACCAGTGGGTCATTTGGTCATACCTCCTTACTTGGGACACACCTCCCTCCCCCCAGGCCCAAACATCCAATGCCTCAACAGAGCTCTAAATTTGTCGCCAGCACAGAACAAGCCTTGAATACTGACGAGCAATAGACATGCGACTTTTTTATCATCGGAAACACTAAAATGCCGTATTCTTGTGTTCGTCAGTAGATTATTTATCCGGCGTTGAAAAATGCCCTACAAAATGTCGCTGTTCGGATTGGCTGCACTGAACATGATGCAGCTGCACCCCCACCCCGACCCCCATCCCATCTTTTTTTTCCCCCCGAAGAATAAAGGTTATGCCTCCCTCCTGTAAATCTTTCTACGACAGACACTGCAAATTAATGTAGCTGTAACTCACGGATCACAGCCGTTTTCAGTCACCTCTGCATTACAGGCACAAAACAATCTTGTACTAGCCCTGCCTTCGCGAATCTAGTAGGTCAGTAGAATGAATACAAGCCGATACGCAAACTGCTAGTGTTAGTCTTTGAATCAGAGGCCCCCTCTGTAAAGTACTTACCTCTGTGATTGACAGACTCGCTGCTTGAAATTCCTTGAGTGATTTAGTTCCCACGTGGCTCAGCCACGTACATCGAGAAACCAGATCGACTCCTTTTAATCGTTAGAGGAATTGACGGTGAGTAAGAAGGAAAAACACTTCCACAAGTGCTCGAAGTGACACTAAGAAACAAAGTTCGCGGCATTACGCTACGCCTAGCGCGAGCCCTCTTTCCGTGGTCTTTAGAATGAGATTCCTGTAGTCTAGGCCTGAGGTCCCTGCCCTATAACCAGCAAGTCGTCTGTTCAGTTAGTATCGTGCCACCGTAGCGCAGTCTCCGCTTACTTCATTTCTTTTCGCAACCTATTTCAGCGACTCGAGGTCTTTGCCTGTCTGTGTCCGGCTCGTAGTTGATGCCTACTCGTGCGGCGGAGAACCACTCACACCCACGAACACTAGCCAATCGCAGCTAGTGTTCGTGGGTGTGAGAGCTAGTGTGCGTCCAGTTCACTAGTTGGGCTAGTAAGTTATCCAGGTTTAACGCGGTGCAGGCTACTAAGGCCATCTCACAGCCGGGTTCAGCTAGTTTTAATGGATGTGAAAACAAGCGTTCGGCTAGTTCAAGAGTTTGACCAATGTTTGTGGGGGTGATAGCTCCACCGTATGAATAGAGCTGGGTGGCTTGGTGGTAGTGATTCTAGTCCGAAAGGTCCCAGGTTCGAATCCAGCTGGGGTCAAAATTTGTTGGACCCAATTCGGTGCCCCGTCTTTGAAATCACTTTCGTGGTGGACAAAAGGCCTTAAGCACTAAAAACGTTTAACGTTTTTAACGTTCCGCTGTATGAGTATGCATCAGCTCGCTGTCTCTTTATCAGAGAGCTTGCCGCTGCAGATCTCTGTTGCTAAATGAAAATTTGCGTCCCCGCCTACACTCACCCGAGAATACCCGCTCCGCGTGTCTGGCCACCAATATACAGTCGTGTGCTGATATCACCCGTGACCTCCTTCACGTAAATCAGCATACAGACTGAAATTTCAACTGTGACTGTCGATGTGTTTACTTGGGTGAGACAGGCTTCATAAGTAAGACCATAAACCTATTACAATATACGTGTATATATAGTAATAGACTTATGGTAAGACAGATTAAAATGTTACGAGTAAAATAGCCCTTAGACTGAAATTTAACACGAGTCTTTCTTTACTTAAATGACGTATATCGAAATTTTACATGCGGTTCCATTCTACAGAAAGGCACAGACTGGAAATTGTACTTGGGGAATGATGTACCTGAATGACAGACTGAAACTGTACATGTGTCTGTCATCACTCAAGATGCACAGATTTTAAAATTACCTGTTGCTTGAGTCTTTTTCTTTTTCTTTTTTCTCTTGAATCACACAGACTGAAATTGTACAATGGCTTGAAATGTTACCTGTGTTTTTACTACCTCAGTGACAAGTCAGACTGAAATTAGCGTGTGAATTTTTACTTCAACGACACTTTACATACACATTTACACATACCGAAATGTTTCTCTTTTTTCCATTTACTTCCTTGACACGACAAATCGAAATTTTTCGCTGTTCTTATTCACTTTAGACGAATGCTAAAGACTGAAATTGTACATGCGGATATTTATACATGAATAAAACATATTAACTCATTCAGCCCGACGGCCGTATTTCCCAAATTTTGGAAGCCTAATGACTATGCACCAGTTGCAGGAGATGGGTCGACCATGATAATTTAAGGGTAGTGCCAGATTAGCTTGGCGCCTATCGGCGCCAAGCTAATCTGGCACTACCCTTAAATTATCATGGTTGACCCATCTCCTGCTGTAGTGCGTCAGGGCTGAATGGGTTAACAATTTGCCTGTAGTTTTTCACATAAATGACATAGACTATAATTTTACTTTATATGTATTTTTCCCTCAGTCACACAGACGAAATTTCACACTTAATATTCTTTAACTTAGCCAGACAGGTCGAAATGTTACCTTTAACTAGTCTTCGGACAGACAAAGTTCTGACTGAAGTAATTTTTACACTCGTTCACCCCTGCGGCTGGTTGTATAAGTACATTAAAAACCTGCGCAAGTCACTAAGAATGGTGCTCCACGACAGCGAAGCACCTTGCTTAGTGGCTTGCGCAGGAGTACGTTCACTCATGCAATAGAACCCTGGTTAGATATAAGAGACGGACTTGTATACAAGTCCTTGTATAAGGCACGGGAAGTTCCCCGTGTTGCCTAGGAGCGTCGGCGCGGCAGCCGCCATCTTGAGAGGATACGATAGATTTCAGATCGGATAGTAGCGAAGTAGTGTTTCAACACGTTTTTCATGTTTCTTTCTCTTTGGAAATAAACACAAACAGATTCTGGTTAGCGGTTTCCTACGGTGACGGCAAGACTTGTTGTTATTGCCAATAGCACGTCAGGACTTTCAGTTCTTGACATTCGGTCCTGACAGCGATTTCCCTATGAGCGCATGAGTCGCGTATCCTGTCAAGATGGCCGCCACGACTAGCGTGATGACGTCAGCTTGCCGAGCCCAGTATAGGACCTGTATTTCAATGCTAGACTGTATTTTGCTTGGTGCTGTCAGTAAACTGATACACTGTGGTTGGCGACGCGCAGTCAAGCCTTGTAGAGCGCGTCACGTCACTTGTGAGAATTCTTGTCAACAAGTTTTTGTTGAAGCCTAGATTATGGGCACAACACACGAGCGTTTGTAGGAATTATAGTAACAGTTAGTAGAAGAAGTAGGAGCAGTAGGGATGGTGGTAGAACAGTTGTGACAGCACAGGTACAGGAAGCCTGACAGCAGCTATAACGTCGGATATCATTAGGATTGTAAAGCGATCTGTTTCAGATCAGACTTTGATTGCTAAAATACAATGGATTATAATAACTGTTGTCTTGCCTGACTTTGACTGCTAACTGAAATTCACCAGTATAACGGGTTATCAATATTGTCTTGCCTCAACTAAAGCTTTTCTAGCCTTCTCTTCAGTGTGACAGTCCATGTAGCACTAATAGAGGTTTTCTACTGGCCCTGGTGCGAGTCCGGGGAACTCTCTGTGAAGCAAAGTAGAAAAAGAGCAGAAAAGTCTTTCACTTTAATTTTTATTGTCAGACAGACTGTTGTAAGACGTACCGAGGATATTATAAGTTATTGATCGCAGGGGTTTGCTACACGGACCCTTGTAGGCCTGAGGGAGGTCAAAGGAAACATTGTACCCCGAAGGCCGAAGGCCTGAGGGGTACAGTGGTTCCTTTGACCTCCCGAAGACCTACAAGGGTCCGTGCAGCAAGCCCCTCCTACCAATAACGTTTTTGTTTTCATTCATCCACTGTTTTCCTAAAAGAAATCAAGAAGACATCTTCCGACCTGGATCACGCCAGACATGACTTACGTCAAAGGAATATACATTTATACATAATAGACTTCTAAGGTAATTTAAAATATTTCATGACGTTGCCGTCTCCAGTACTGAGTGTGCTTGTTGTTTCGAACAACACTAAGTAACCTTTTACTTTAGAACGTTTTCAGTAGTGATCTTTTAGAGAACAAAACTCACATCAAAGATGCGTCACAAAGAGGGCTACAAGAAGTCCGCCATTTGTCGCTACAAGGGTTTTTGTATCACGGTCACATGGCGGTACGGTTTACGCTAAAGCGACTGGTCGTGTGACGTAGGGATGAAAACAAATATATTTATAAACTATTAATCCTCTTGTTATCTTAACCCCTTCACTGCCAGTGATCACGAATACGCATCGACATTCGCGTGAAAAGCGCAGATGTAGACTATGTGACCCAAATCATTTAGGCACACAGAACACAGAACTAACAAGAGACATAAACCCTCATGAGCCCCCGCGAAGCGGGGGCTCATGAGGTTTTATGTCTCTTGCAGCTGGGTAGTGTTCGCCTTGCCCCGGCAGTTACGGAGTTAACCAGACACGAGACGAGGAAGCGAATCCCACAAAAATCCTTCCACATAGATGTTTGCAAAGTAGCCTGCGTAGTCAAGGTCAAGGAGCCTGGTTATAGGAAACAGCAGGCAAACTACAAAAAGAGAAAGGCCACGTAAAGCCTGTGATTACCATTTATAACACACGTAACAACTTCCTCATCCTACCACACCAACAGCACAAGAACGTGAATAATCACGTCCTAGGAAACAGTCGGCAAGCTACGGGTGTTCATGTACAGCCCGCCGCTATACCGTATGCCCATTTTTGAGAAAAGCGCGAGTTTCATTGTATACAACGAAAATATCGCTTTTCTCACAGATGGACAAAGTGGGTTTTGCCATGTAACGGCAGCAATAGTCACTGTAGTTGTAATCCACGAACTTTAACGATTTCTTTATCCCAATAAAGCGGCAATAAACGTGCATGATCTCACTCTCGTGAGTTCAAAGTCCAGTACAAACGTGTTACGACATGACAACTTCGGTAACTGATGACTGGGCTAAACCCGCCAGTTCATCTCCTGGGCCCGAGAAGCAACCAAACACAGAAGCTACTATAGGCAGTGTTCTACGAACATCAGGTAACTATTTCCTCATCCCAATAATGTAGAATATCCCCTGCATGCCCCCCCCCCCCCCCCCTTCACACACACACACACTCCCCAGATCTTCCTCCAATATATTAAGTCTACACAATGCGCAAAAGGTCATCGGGCCGACGTCGGCCCGATAGCATTTGCGCACTGGGTATACTTCACTTATAACAAGGTCGGGTATAACAAAGAAAAGACATAACACCGCCGCACTATTTCTGTGTCATAACTTCGCTTATAACAAACTTACTTCAGAAACAACTACTGATCTGATTTAATATATCCAGAATTAACCGTATAAGGCTGGACGACTATCGCCTCGTCTTCTCCTCCACAAATACTCTCCCCCCCCCCCCCCAAACAAAAAAACAAAAAAAACGCCCCCCAACCCCCCCCCCCCCCCCCGCCACCCCCACCCCACCCCCTCTCCCCGGCCCCAGCTGTTTGATTTTTTTCGAGGCTGGACTGTTTTAGTTTGATCAGCCCCCACCCCTACCCCCCCACCCCCCACGCCCTCCACCCCCAACCCCACCCCCACCCCCAACCCCCCTCACCCCATTCTCTCGCAACCCACTATCCCCCTCCCCCTCCAGTTGTTTTATTGTTTTGAAGGCTGAAATGTATCACTGTCATGCACGCTGCCCTTCCCCCCAACCCACCCCACCCCCTTTTTTTGCGCATTGGGCTCACCTCCCCCCCCCCCCCGCCCCCCACCCAGCCCCCTATTTCCCCGCCCTCCCGGGAATGAAAAACATTTTCATACGAAACTGACAAAGGAATATGAATTCATCTTCGTCCACAATCCAGTGCAAACGGATACAGTGACATGACAACTTTCATTGAATGATCCTTCACGCGCCAGACATTAATAGGGTCAGCATTACATATGGCAAAACTGCGATGTGACGGCAAATAAGGGTAAGTCGTTTTTTTGGGGTGAAAATCGAGATTTTCATTGTATTACAGTGAGCATCTCGCTTTCAATCCAAATAGACTTAAAGTCTTTTGTCAAATCATGTTATGACGGGTAAACTACGATGCATTTTATGTCAATGCACCAGTCAGCCAGCCGGCCGTTTTAAAAGATGCTTTTGTGGCATTACAAATACGACATTATAAATCCATTGACAAAATAATACCCTCCTCAGTTTGAGGGTCAGCGAAAGCGAAGTCGGCTGATTCTCGATAAGCCAAGTAGCATAGACGAGCCTCCCTTCAAAAGATACGTGTCGTGTTGTTAACCCATTCAGTCCTGACGCACTACAGCAGGAGATGGATCGACCAAGATAATTCAAGGGTAGTGCCAGATTAGCTTAGCGCCTGTCGGCGCTAAGCTAATCTGGCACTACCCTTGAATTATCATGGTCGATCCATCTCCTGCAAACTGGTGCATAGTCGTTAGATGACGCCTCAAAAATTTGGGAAATACTTGCGTGGGGTTGAATGAGTAAAAACGATATCAGTCCCAGATTCCAGATAAACCCACCATGCCTTCTTCGGTCTGACTGGCAGCGGAAGTAAACAATATGACTTAGTCAAACTATGCATGAGGCATTTAGTATCACGAGTCCCTGCAGCCGTGCAGGGGCACATGACAATAAATGCTTCTTGCACACTAATCATCGCGATAAAAGCTATACTGACAGCCAATGGGTTTAACCCTTTTTATCCTGATACACGCATTGCTTAAAATAAATTTGACTGATAGTTCAAGGGTAGTGCCAGAATAGCTTGGCGCCTGAGGCGCCAAGCTATTCTGGCACTACCCTTGAACTAAAACAGTTCATCTATCTCCTAATCTGTAATGCAGCCTTCATAGAACAAAAAGCAAAAAATCAGCCGCCTCAGGATGTAATGGGTTAAGAGGCCATGAACGGATAGCATCGAGCCTTGTCAGTCTGAGGGCGGAGGTGTAAGGAAGTAAAACTGATCCATTCCAGTAAATGGTATGTATTCTCACGAGGCCCATGCTGCTGTCGGCGCTAATGAGAATCTATGCCTCTTGCAGATGGGGCTAGGGTGTGGATGAAGGACTGGCAGTTGAACGACGTGAAACGGACAAAGTGAGCCCGCTATAACAAGCCGAATCCCTGCCCCCAACCACCATCGAAGATGCATGTTGCAATAGGCGCCAGCAAAGGTCAATTACCCGAGTGACCTTAGTCATGCGTAAGCCACTAAGCAAGGTGCTCCGCTATTGCGGAGCACCTTGCTTAGTGGCTGGCGCACGACTAAGCACAATCATGCAGCTTAAGCCAGGACAAGGTTAGAGATCAGTGTAACATAGAAAACCTGCCAGATTCAGTCAAGAGTCAGTATTGCTCATGAGGACTTAGGTCTTGTGTAAACAGAAAACTCAAATAAATGAATTCCTGACAAAGAACGAAACACGCTTTAAAATGACAAACACAACACATTTTTGGGGTCATATTAAAAAAAAAAAAATAAACAACACATGCTTACAGAATTTTACAGAGTCATGTACTTTTTTTTCAAAGAGGCAAGACCAACCAATTAATAATAATCAACCTCACATTTCAAACTATTGCAAATAATCCTTCTGAAAGCGACCGGACATGTTTTTCAAAGCTTTCTGCGTACGTAGTGGGTCAGGATAACCCATTTCCTCCGATGATGAGAAAGTAATGGCTCTGACGGTATGTATATACATCTGTGTACGCGGAGTCGGTATCAGTACCCCCTCACCCCCCCCCCCCCCCCCCCCCCACCCCCCCACCCCCACCCCGCCGCCCCACCCTCCCCCCTCCCCGCCGCCCCACCCTCTCTTCCCCCACCCCCACCTCTGCGGAAGATCGGTTAAACAATAGCATCTCGAGGGGCAGTGCCCGCCTGGGAGTTGCCAGGCATTACTATTCATCTTTCACTCGAGTCATCTCCGACGGTATGATATATACCGACGAGCAAAAGAAACGCGACATCATCGAGATTATCGGAAACAGTGTTTCCGATGATCTCGATGGCGTCGCGTTTCTTTTGCTCGTGCGCGTATGTATATATGCACAAAGTCTGAAGTAAACCATGTTTATTTAGAACTGGGAGTGTAGGTTTTAAAAGCAAACGTGCGACACACAAGACCCCCGACGCGGCGTTTGAAAGGAGTACTTCACCTTTCATTAGTGCGAGGAAGGTAGGGCTGACAGGCGGGGTTTACAACACAACCCGGCTCACCCCTTTGCCCCAATCATCACAGGGTCAGGAATTCTGCATGAGAATAGCCCCGTAGCAGCCGAGCGGCGTTTCTTCTGACGGAAGAGAGCATGTCAATGTACTTTCTCCTTGTAGGATTCCTTGTCCTGTGCATTTCAGTATGAATGGCCAATGGCGAGCTCTTCATATAGTCATTCATTCCTATTCCATTCCATGCCATTCAATTTTAATGTATTGATTTATTTATTTTACTTATTTATTCTTTATTCAATTCCACGCCATGCCATCGGGTTGACTTCGGCCCTCTGGCTATTTTTTTTATCAGTCCCAGTGCACGCCCACGGTTATTTTTGGGTATTTCAGGTTGTATGCAAAGAGTACAGAATAATACTAGCAGTTGGTATCAGATACCGGAAATGTTTTCTGGAAATGGCGGGTATGGTATATTATGCGAGAATGGAGCAATACTTGATGTTGAAGACATGAACAAGAGAAACGTAAAAGTGGTGCTGAAGTCAATTCGAAACACCTGCGCATGCGCACACACACCCTACCCGCCCACCTCCCCCCTCTCCCCCCCCCCTCCCCCTCTCCCCCCCCCCACCACCACCCCCACCCCCCACCCCACACACACACACTTTCCTTGGATAGTTTGTTGAAACTGCTACTGGACACGATTGTAAGTTGCCGCTTTTCTTGTTCGTTGACAAGATAAACTGAACGACTGTATCCTATACTTGTTTGTTTGTCTATTTTTTAAAGAGATATTTCGAAATATTAATAAATTGTGTTGTAACTGTCTTTTCTAAGGGTGTTTCTTTCTCCGTTGGATTCTTCTCTGTAACTAGACGGCATTTGATCAGGTCGGGCACATCTCGATGGATAGTGCCGGTTGTCACAACTGAACCCTGGCATTGCGCGAATAAACCCGGTCACCCGCATATGTAAATGAGAACAGAAAGTAATATTATATCTTCAAGCGCCTCCGGAGGTCATGCAGATGTGTGCCGCTCCAGATTTCTTAATGGGAATCGCAGCAGGAGTAGTAACAGTATCTTTCTTCCTGTGAGAGAAACCTACTTAGTACCAATGAGTATCCAGGAACATAACACTTTTTCAAACAGGTTATTCCTAAATGCACAACGAGCAAGAGGACATACTTGGTTCTGATCTTTGCCAACAAGAGGCATAGATTATCATGAGCCCGTGCAGTCGCAGGTGCTCATGAGCATCTATGCCTCATGTAGACCGTAGCAACTGGACAACAGCCGCGTGCCATCCGTCATCACGACCGAAACCATTTTTGTGATGGATATTTAGAGGTATCCCAGGCAGGTAGTATAGTTGTCGGTGATAATAAAATTGATGTAGGTGTTGATAAAACGGCTCGCAATGTGCTGCGAAATTCATGAGCTTCAAGTATTAGCTGGATGGTTAGTTTGGCTGGTTTTTGGTTGGTTGGCTGGGTGGGTCGTTGGTTTTGGTTGATTGGCTGGTTGGTTGGCTGGCTGGCTGGTCGGTCGGTCGGTCGGTCAATCAGTCAGTCAGTTACTAGGGTTTAACAGGTTTAACTCATTCGGCCCCGACACATCACAACAAGACATGGCTCGAGCATGATAGTTCAAGGGTGGTGCCAGAATAGCTCGGCGCCTATAGGCGCCGAGCTATTCTGGCACCACCCTTGAACTATCATGCTCGATCTGTCTCTCGAATTGTAATAGTCTTTCGGAGGGCAACCTCAAAATTGGGGGATTTCCGTACTGGGGTAGAATGTGTTAACACTGAGCAGGCATTAAGGCTGCGTTATGGCGGGTGTATGTGGGTATACAACCACGGCTTGAAGAAGATTTCGTTTTGCCAATGAAGACTCACAAAACGTCAGATTTGAACCATCACGATTTTCTGACAACTCTGGTCACGACAAGGGTCTTTGGCGAGCCCTGCCGCAAGAACCTAAATACTCGTAATCACTCTGACGATTTAACATATAACCCCCTTCTTTTCTTAGCCCCCTATTACCGCCTGATATATCAAAATCATCCAAGCGCATCGAGACCGAGCGTAATCGAGCCAGAAGATATCAAAGATGTTTTGTGTCATAGAAAAAGTACGTCAACTGTACATTAACGGTTCACAGGTTCTCAGCAACACCCCAGTAGCAAAACGTCTTCGGGCCCACGACGGCCACAGTCGGGCCCGCGCACAACCGTGCACGGGCCCACCGCGGCTGACGTCGGCCCGAGGGACTTTGCTTGCTGGGTAGCAGCCTAGTGCAAAAGCACCCGATGTTGCAGATCTTAGTTTCAAACACCGGCTCGGTACCCCTTTCACCCAAGCTGCGTCGAGGGAAAATCATCATAGGGCTGACACACGCCTTCTTTGGCCCGCAAATTTCTACAAGTACCGTTCACCATGCTTTACAGAGTTTGAATGGTTTGAAGAACTTTTTCTGAGCCGTTTATTATGGCTATAATTGAGTGTCTTCATAAAAGGAAGGTTTGATATGTTATTCAGCAGACTTCAAAGTTAAAATAAGTGTCAGTTAACCCATATAATCCCACGGCCACATTTCCCAAATTTTGCAGGTGTCACCTAGCGACTATGTACCCAGGGCCGGATCCAGGGGAGGGGAGGGTGCTTTGGTACTCGGCTGGCATCAAACTATAAATAAGTGTGTTTAAAATTGAGTTATAACGTTCGTGTTTCAGTGCCGTACGTAACACCAGTTAGAAACTTTCAAAAACGTCAGAAGAACAGTTTCGGTTGTGGTGTTTTGATATATACTAGACCCTGGCAATAGAAAAAATAAAAGTTGAGCACCCCCGTTGAAAACTGATTGATCCGGCGCTGGTACCAGTGGCAGGAGATGGATGGACAATGCCCGGATAATTCAAGGGCGGTGCCAGATTAGCGGCTTGGCTCCTCAAGGCGCCAAGCTATTCTGGCACCACCCTTGAATTTTCATGGTAGATCCATCTCCTGCTGAAACGCGTCGGGGCTAAGTGGGTTATTGTTTTTGTTTGTTTGTTTGTTTTTGTTTTCCCCGCTTGGCTAGTTCCAAGCTAGTTTTTTTTTTATTTTATACGATGTGCTTGTGGACAAGCTATTCAAGCACTACATTTTGAGCTATACATACTTACACACCGCCGCACTGTTGGACTAAAATCATCAACTGAAAGGAACTGAGGAACAAGCAACCACATTATTTTCCCTTTAACAGACAGCCCTTTACATCTTCAAGAGCCATGTCATCAAAAGCCCCGTTCAGCCGGAGGGACTCTCGAAATCTATCTCTCGGCTGCAGGGATCAGGTCATATTTGCGGCCTGCGACCGAGAATATCACCATGTTTAGTTAAATAGCTTGCAACCGACTGTAACCAAAGAGGGGGAAAAAAGAAAGAAAAGATGAGCCTTTCTCCAATCCTGCGGGATATTTTTTCCGCTCCAAAAGTCCATTTCAGTCCATTTGAAAGACTTGATGCACGGTTGGCTGCATCCAATGCAAAGCAAATAACGACGGGAGGGGAACTTGAAAGACCTCGTCACACTCACAGTAGGCAGAAGGGGTGGGTGGGGTGGGGTGGGGGGGGGGGAGAGTGGAACGAATAAACATAAACTTAAAATGACACGTCTGTCTGTGTTGCACGGCAAAACGTCTCCCACGCAAGATGGACCGTGTGCCACTTTTGCGCACGTCAGATTGCCCCGTTGGTCACTTTAGCAAGGGAATTTTGCGAAAGGGGACTGATACGCAAAATGACCCTCATGCCAGATCGACCGTGAGTCACTTTGGCGTACGCCAAAGTGACTCCGGGTCGATCTGGCGAGAGTCATTTTTCGCATTCTACTCAGAAACAGTTATCTTCGAGAAGTACTGAACCTGATCAGAAGGTCGCACGTTTGGCCCCCAGCTGAGGCAAACTGTATAATTATAAGTTTATGTGTCCCAGTTTTGATAAAGATTACAGAACAAGATATTAAACTGCCAGTTAATTATCCTGTCAAACTTATTTTTACTGCCTCTTTAATTGCGTAAATTTCGTCAGTTAGTAATGAGGTTCCGTTTGAAACGAATGACTACCGACAACGAATGAGAGTGAAATCGCGGTTGCTAACCGGCTTGTACCATAAGCACAGACAACACTCCAAACATCTCCAAGAGACATAGATCCGCATGAGCCCGCAGGGCTCCTGAGGATCTATGCGCCTTGGAGATGATTGGAGTGTTGACTATGCTTGATGCATCCGCCGTGACATTGCTAGCGTTCGTTGTCGGAGTCGTTTGCTGCAAACAAAACCTCACTAATATCGCCTGACGGGCCGCAGTCATACATTTTTGATTTTTCGAGGGTTCGGAGTGTAGACATTAACCCGTTCAGTGCCGAAAAAATCTGAACAAGGGCAAACTGCAAGAGGGGGCTCATGAGGATCTATACCTCTTGCGGCCACTACTTTGAATCTACGTTCCCGGGACAGCTAGGCCTTCTTGGTGTTGAATAAACGAAGATTGCAGAAACTATCTGCGTCCTCTGGCACTGAACGGGTTAACTCATTCAGTCCCCCGCCGTGAGATGGCCTGAGTTGCCTGCGTGGCGTTAAACCCAAATAAATAAATCATACAGTCCCGACATATCACAACAAGACATGGATCGAGCATGATAGTTTAGTAGTGCCAGAATAGCTTGGCGCCCATAATAGCTTGGCGTCGATCTGTCTCTAGAATTGTAATACAGTCCTTCAGAGTGCAACTTCAAAATTTTCGGGATTTCGGTCCTGGGGTAGAGTGTGTTAAATATATATTTAATGGACAAACGAGATTATTTAAACTCGTATAAAGACAAAATACAAGTAACTTATATTTGAAACGTGATTGGTTGCACTCTTCGCTGAACGGAAGCCATGCTGGTAGGCACTCGCCAGAAACTTTCCCAGCTCCCTCCCTCTCTCCATCTTCAACTCGACAGCACCTCCATGCCCCTCTCTGACTCGGCCAAGAACCTCGGCGTTATCTTCGATTCCTCTGACTTTCCATGACCAGCTTTGTCTCTGCCTCGGCCCGGGCATGCTGTTTCCACCTCCGTCACATCAGTCAGATCAGAAAATACTGAAGCTGCCACCAAACTTGCTGTCTCTCTCATTTTATCTCGCATTGACTATTGCAACTCTCTCCTTTCCGGCATTCCTCGCTCCACCACTTTCACTCTCCAGCGCGTCCAGAACAATGCTGCCCGCATCGTCCTCAGAAAGAAGAAATCCGACCACATCACTCCCCTGCTCAAACTCCTTCACTGGCTCCCCATCTCCCAACGCAATCAATACAAGATTCTGTCTCTCTGCTACAAATCCCTTAACAACTACGCTCCTGCCTATCTCTCCAACTTACTTCACCCCTACACTCCTTCCTGCTCCCTCCTCTCTGCCTCCGACTTTCTCCGCCTCCACATCCCCCGCACCAAACTCAGCACTTTCTGCCCCCGCTTCTTCTCTGTCTGCGGTCCATCCACCTGTAACACTCTCCCACTCTACCTCCGTCAGAAACGCTCTCTCTCCTCTTCCAGTCCCCCCTCAAAACTTACCTCTTTCAACAGTTCTAGCACTCTAACGCCACCACACACCCCACCCCCAGCTGACTGTCGTAATGTATTTGTGGTATGTGAGTCATTGTTAAAAGTGTGCACATGCGTGCGTGAGTTGTGAGTGCGCGCTTAGAGTTATAATTATTATAAGATAAGCGCATTATAAATACCGTAATTATTATTATTATTATTATTATTATTATTTACTAACACTTTTTTTTTACATACCGATGTCTGATGTTTCTCAGCGTGATGTCCTATACCGTGTAACAGGCGATAATGCGTTTCCCTGGGAAACGCTATTATCGCCCATCACACGGCGTGCGGCGGGTTTGAGCGGTAGTTTTACAGTTTGGTCCCAGATCACCGAGTTTCCTCCCTTGCTTCGCAACTATCAGCAGAGCTTAACGCAACAATTTCAATCAGATGCCTCAATGTCTCAGCCGTCAAAGCAGTGTTGTTGGCGACTATAAGCCCCGTCAAAGTGTCTGCTTCGCCAAACACACGTTAAATTTATTGCATTAACCCTTCCGCTGCCAGTTTTCGGCGAAATTGACAGCCGTCTGCTAAACTCGGCGTAAAAAAGAGTTCGGTCTGCCTCTCTTGATCTGCCTGGAGTTTTCGACCGCGTTAGCTCAACGGTAGAGTTTGATCAGCTTGGCGCCTAAATGCGCCAAGCTGATCCAGCTTTACCGTTGAGCTATCAAGGTCAGTCCTGCTCATGCAGATGGCGGTGGATGTGTAAAGACATCAAGTGGTATGGTCGGTGATGTGCAAATTTGATCAAGCAGTACATTTGAGCCAGCATGGTTACTAACTCGGTCAAGCTCGACCTGCAGTTAACTCATTCTACCCCAACACCGAAATCCCAAATTTTTGCCGTTGTCCTCTGAAGACTGCACTCTAGTGCAGGACACAGATCGACCATGATAGTTCAAGGGTGATGCCAGAATAGCTTGGCGCCCGTAGGCGCCAAGCTATTCTGGCATCACCCTTGAACTATCATGGTCGATGATTATCTTGCTGTGGCGTGTCTGGGGTAGAATGAGTTAAGTGGGTGTGAAAAGGAGGTATGAAATAGCGTACTAATATTTTTTGTCTCGTGTGAAAAGCTGATCACATAATATATGCACTACCCTTGGCCTGTCACGGTCAACTGATCCAGCTCATGTACGGCTTGCGGTGGATGGGAAAAAAGTTAACTTAAGAAGTCTGGTTCAGCCGATACGTTTGTTCAAGTTGGACTTCCTGTGCCAGATAGTTAACGTTGCTACGTTCAAATGAGGAGTTTATGAGCGGAGTGTATAGATCATTCCACGCTATCGGAAGAGTATAAAGTATAGAGCACGAGTCACGCAATCTTTCAAGATATCTTTCAAACTGGACCTTTGAATGATGGAGCTCGATTTCAGCCCCTGAACAACTGAGGTGAAAGGTGACGAGCTACCGAGTACTTTTCAATATCACACGCTGGTGGAACTTTTGGAATTTTGTAATGCACGATGTTGCCCGCGGTCGCTCTGTATATCCAAATACACAGGAGGGAGGGAATTGAATAATTTTTCTGTCAGGAGTTTCGTCCCTCTGATTGACTCCGCCGTGAGCGTCAGTATGATACAGTCGACGACGCTTAAAGGCCCACTACCGCCGTAACTGTTCAAATATACACGTTTGTAACAGCTGTTTACGAAACACTACACACATGTCTAGTTGTGTTTCATTTAGACACAGGAGAATCCAGTTCAGCACACGTCGTCTTCATATCAAGTAACTTGGCAATGACTGACTCCACTCCGTTCTAGAAATAAAACGTATAATCAGTACTAGAAACAGCTAAAAATAGATCGACACGTTAACGGGTGCACAGAATAATAAGTGCGATTACGCCTGTGTGTTTGCTGCATGTCCAAACTTACGTTAAAGTTTATTAAGTGTCTCAACAAAGCATAATGAACACAAGTGGCACTGAAATGGGTCATCAGATTTACGCGTAATGGTACTTTAAGTCGAACCTGCAGGAGAATCTTTTTCGTTCGACTTACTCGTCGTTCGACTTATCTCTCTCATTGGGATAAGTCGAATTTTTCAAAGAATTGAAGAATTGTTCGATTTAAGCTTTTTATTTTCTTCTTTTTTTTTTCCTTGGGGTGGGGGTGGGGGTGGGGGTGTGTGTTTGTTGTTGTTCTTGTTGTTGTTTGTTTGTTTGGGGTTTTTCTGTTTGTTTTGGGTTTTTTGTTTGTCTGTTTGGGTTTTTTTGGTTTTGGTTTTTCGTTGTGGTTGTTGGGTATTTTTTTTTTTTTTTTTTTTTTTTTTTTGGGGGGGGGGGGGGGTCCTACGTACAAGGGGGGTGGGGGGAGGGGGGGGGGGGAATACGGACCGAAATTATGTTCATAACACTACAACATTCTTCTAAAAGTAGAATACAATATTAAAAGTCATGCTGAAACTGATTAAAAAACCGATAGAATGTTTTCTGCATCAGAATTTACTGACACCTAAAATGAATCTCTCAAATGCTGGGGTGAGAGAGAGAGAGAGACAGAAGGACAGACAGACAGACTTATACATGGCACTTTCCCGGCGACATCTATAACCATACGTCTGAAAGCAGCTATAATTCAGGATGCTATTTTTTCCTGTGGCAATTTTCTCAAATCCGTGACTGAAGGAATTTACACCCAAATGAACAACGGACGTAAAGCTCAACAACTTCATAGCATGTGGCTGAGAATATAACCTGTATTTCATCTTTCCATCCTATCAATTTGTTTCGAAAGAAGGTGTGTCTGGCTTTAGCCAGACACACCTTCTTTCCAAACAAATTGATACATGTATTACAGAGATGAGTACGCTTCTGATTTCTGTACCATCAGTAATGATCAACGAAGAAAGAAGAGAAAATACAGGTAATACGAACCGACCGACTGATGTTGTGGTTATTATCCTCATTTTTTTGCAATTGTCACGTGCTTGGCTGTAAACGTATAACGACAGTAATGAAATGGAAAAGTAAACACAAGAAGTATATTGCCATGGTGGCGGCATGAAAGCGGTCTGCTCTAGGGTGGGCTTTGATTGCTAAACTTTTCCTGATAAAAGGCCGGGGTTCTCAATGTTGTCTTGCCTCAGCGGAGACTTTTCTACTCTTCTTTTCACAATCCATGTGAGTATGCCCACGTAACAGAGGTCTTCTAGTGACCGTGGTAAACGTCGTTGGATGACTCTCCTACGTACAAAGGTAGACTGAGGAGAGCAGAGACGTCTTTCATTTCAGCACATTCACTGACTTCAAAAGCTGATAGCGGCCTCTTTGTTATTGTAAGACATACTGAGAACATTTGAATACAAAGAAGCTACTGCCAACGACTGATCGTCCATTGTCGGCAACAGATCGCTATCAAAGTCATCCACTGACAGGCACATACTTAACTGTTTAATTCTCTCTCTCTCTCTCTCTCTCTCTCTCTCTCTCTCTCTCTCTCTCTCTCTCTCTCTCTCTCTCTCTCTCTCTCTCTCTGATTCACTCAGTCACTCACTCACCCCGGCCCTCCGCACTCACTCACTCACACCATTTTGAGTTGAATTTTGTTTAATGACAACCACATTCGACCAGCCCGAAGTTCGAGGTGTGCAGCAATCGGCAACCTATCTAGACCCCCTTTCTCCATATATAGATTCATATTAGCTGATCAACCGTTGATCTACCGTTGAGCTATGACGGTCAGTCCTGCTCATGCAGATGGCGGTGGATGTGAAAAGACATCAAATCTGGTATGGTCGGTGATGTGCAAAGATGACCAAGCAGTACATTTGAGCCAGCATGGTTAACTCGGTCAAGCTCGACCTGCAGTTTAGTGGGTGTGAAAAGCGTAATATTTTTTGTCTCGCGTGAAAAGGTGATCACATAATTATATGCACTACCCTTGGCCAGTCACGGTCAATCCATCTCATGTACGGCTTGCGGTGGATGGGAAAAGAGTTACTTAAGAAGTCTGGTTAGCCGATACCTTTGTTTGGACTTCCTTTGCCATATAGTTAACGTTGCTACGTTCAAATGAGGAGTTTATGTAGCGGAGTGTATAGATCATTCCACACTATCAGAAGAGTATAAAGGAAAGCGCACGAGTTACGCAATCTTTCAAGATATCTTTCAAACTGGACCTTTGAATGGTGATGCTCGATTTCAGCCCCTGAACAGCTGAGGTGAAAGGTGACGAGCTACGGAGATTACTTTTCAATATCACACACTGATGGAACTTTTGGAATTTTGTAATGCACGATGTTGCCGGCCGCGGTCGGGTCGCGCTGCATATCTAAATACACAGGAGGGAGGGAATTTAATACTTTTTCTGTTAAGAGTTTCGTACCCCTGATTGACTCCGCCTCGAGCGTCAGTAGATTCAAATTGGCTCATTACATCCTGAGGCTGATTTTGTAATAATTATGTGCTTGTCGTCATATGAAGGTTACATTAGAGATTAGTAGATAGATCAACTGTTTTAGTTCAAGGGTGGTGCCGGAATAGCTTGGCGCCTGAGGCACCAAGTTATTCTGGCACCACCCTTGAACTGTCAGTCAAATTTATTCCAAGCAATGGGTGTAACAGGATGAAAAGGGTTAGAGCAGGGTCAGTTCATGACAAAGTCCGAAGTCTTGCCGGCTTTCAGTCTGCGATCTGGCTGGTATGACAGTTTGGGCAACATTCTGTAGGCCAAGGAACACAGTGGCGTTTCCGTACTGTCCAGTCTCTTAGCTTTAGTCAGCCCCAGTCAACCCCTAATATTTCAATCCCCTAAATAACACTACCGCCCACCGGCTGTACATTTGCCATTTACAAAATACAACAACAACAACAACAAAAAAGAACTTTACCCGTCTCATTTCTTGATTATAAACCTGATTCCTTACACCCACGCACAGATAAAATAGGTGTGCCTCTCAAATCACCATGGCAACGGCAACTCAACATTGGCCCACAATTGTCCACTGGACAAGTTCAGTATGGTATGAATCAAAGCACCAAACATGTCTCTTCTCATCTAACTAGAAATTCCAGGTCGATCTGGCATCTCGTATGGTTTAACCCATTTAACCCCACAGCCGCATTTCACAAATTTTGGAAGTGTCACCTATGGACTATGTACCAGAGATGGATCGACCAAGATAGTTCAAGGGTGATGCCAGATTAGCTTGGCGCCAAGCTAATCAGGCACTACCCTTGACTTCTCATGGCCGCTCTATCTCCTGCTGGTGGGCGTTGGGGCTAATTGGGTTAACGTGTGCACGATATGCCGCTCAGCAGATAAATATAATACAATGCAGTAAGCTGGTCGAGAATTTGGTATCGGTCGTTTGACATCGGAGCGCACATTTTTTATTCGCAAATATCTCCACAAAGAAACACTTTTCTATATCAGTCTTAGAACAAATATCATTCAGTGACATTTGACCTAATCCAATTTACTTTTATGAAAATCGAACAATATGCGAGTTTTGCTGAAAAGTCGTAAAATTTCCGGGAATTTTTTTTTTCATGAAGTGATTGATTTTACATCCCTAAATGTGCCCCAGATATATTAACTCATTCTACCCCAACACCGAAATCCCCAAATTTTGCCGTTGTCCTCTGAAGACTGCATTGCAGTGCAGGACACAGATCGACCGTGATAGTTCAAGGGTGATGCCAGAATAGCTTGGCGCCCATAGGCGCCAAGCTATTCTGGCATCACCCTTGAACTATCACGGTCGATCCTTATCTTGCTGTGGTGTGTCTGGGGTAGAATGAGTTAAGCCCAGTAAAAAAAAAAGATCCATTTTCACTGAATTGGCCAAGTTTTCAAACCTGAAATAGCGCAGGCATTCATGAAGTCTGCAAGCTTGACCTCGATATTGAAAACTGCTGTGGCTCTACTGATTTAGGGTATTGAAAGTGGCTTGCTCAGTCTTGTCTCAGTTTCACCAATATTTTACGACTGTACAACAGAATAGACAAATCATAGGAGTTCAGTAAGACTATTGCATTATTATGTCAACTGGCACTAAATGATATTTGGTTATTGCTATCTATAGGCCGTTTGACGTCGGAGCGCACAAGGTTTTCCCCAAATATCGCCGCAAAGAAACACTTTTCTGTACCTTAAAGTACAACGTTTTTCCCAAATATCGCCGCAAAGAAACACTTTTCTGTACCTTAAAGTACAACGTTTTTCCCAAATATCGCCGCAAAGAAACACTTTTCTGTACCTTAAGGTACAACGTTTTTCCCAAATATCGCCGCAAAGAAACACTTTTCTGTACCTTAAGGTACAGAAAAGTGTTTCTTTGCGGTTAAGGTACAGAAAAGTGTTTCTTTGCGGCGATATTTGGGAAAAACGTTGTGCGCTCCGACGTCAAACGGCCTATAGATAGCAATAACCATATCACACAATGGACGCAGACGCCGTGGTCATGCTGTGAAATCAAACATTTCACAAATCGACTCTCAGTGTTCAGGCCAAATGTAACAACAAATAAATAAACAGCCATGTCTCTCTCACTATCAGTACCCAGTTGGGTCAGCCGATCATTTATACTGAATTATGATGATAACTGAAACTATGGTCGGGTCAACATAGTCTCTGCAACGCGTTCCTTTCATAGTGACTGGTTGTCTCCCTTATCAGTGGTAGTGAATCGAGGGAGACAACCAGTGTGGTCTTTCTTATTGCTGCGGCGGGTACTGACTGCCGGGACCCTCATCGTTGCGGGTTGTCTCAGCCGGTTTGCCGCGCCCCGGCCGGTTGAACTTCCTCAGTGACGAAATCAGTATGATACTGACATCAGTTCACAGAGTTCAGATCTGCGTGAGCAAGGTGCACGTGAGGCTCCTGCACATTTCTGAGGTGATGCAGGTGACCTGGAACGCTTTGCAGCCGTGGACGTTGAAACAGCGGTAGGCGCAACCCGTCTCCGAATCTGTGTCGTCCTCCGCCAAGTAGTGCGAGGCTTGAGGAAGGGAGGGAAGCAGGGGCGGCCAGACGCGCTCGAAGAGTTGCGCCCCTCTAGAAGATGGCTGATTAGCGGTGCCGGGAGGGATGGTATGGTTGAGGAGAGAACTCGTTGCAAACACTCGGGGCAAAGCTGGAAAACACGAAAGAAGGACCCAGGACGCAAATGATCATTGGGCCGACGTCTGCCGCTTTTGACTCGCGCACAGCCCAGAGCGACAGCAGCCGACGTCGGCTCGATCAGTGGCGTTACTAGCATATGTTGCACTGATAATCTACCTAGAGGAATGAATAACGTCATTGTCTAGCTCAATTACCATGCAACATTTATAGTTAAATAATTGATTGATAAACTGATTGGTTGTTGGATGGATGCCGGGATGAACAGATGGATCGACCGACCGACAAACCGATTGATTGATTGATTGATTGATTGACTGGTTGAACGGTTAGTTCGTCGTCTGGTTGATGAGTGGCAATCAGGTGTGGCTTACGTTTCTTGCAGATGTAGCCCTGAGCCGTCATCGCCCTACAGTCCAGGAAAGCCAGTCCACCTGTACCCATGTAGGCCCCACATTTGTTGGTCTTGTCTGCCGGCACACCTGATTCGACAAACATACCAGTAAACGTGTGAAATCCTTTTTTCTCGCAGCATTATGTGCTAAATTAGTGACTATGATCAAAATGCATCATGTAAAATCTAGTATAGACTGAAACAAACAGCTACATAGAAAATAGTATATTGTAATATATTCCTGAGTTGCTTTTTTTTTTTTCAGTCTGCATTGGATATGCAATGTGTGTGTTGGCCTGTGGTGGTTTTTTTTTAAGGTTTTTTTTTCTTTTCTTTTTTTTTATGGGGGGGGGGGGGGGGCGTGGTTTGTTTTTTTGTTTTTTTCTTTTGTTGCTTTTTTGTTTTGTTTCGGGTTTCTTTTTTTTTTTTTTCTTTTTTTTTTTTTTTTGGGGGGGGGGGGAGGGGGGGGGGGGGGGAGGGGGGCAGTTTTGTGTACCTGTTGAAGATGTCAGAACCCCGCTAGCCATAATGACGTCAGACTTGTCCAGATAGGCCCATGTGTTGTCCTGTGTACCGTGCAGTCCAAACCACGCAAACTCGCCCTCAGTTACACTCGCCTGCAAAATAGGAATCACAGACTTCATTTAAATATGTAATCATTTGTTTCTTACACACCTTCTTTGCGCCTTAGAACGCCTTTGAGCCAACGGCCACGTGTGCACAAAACTGTCTTGTGGAAAGTCTGATAAACAACGAGGTATGTGCACACGCAAAATTGAAAGTTGACTGACATGCTTTCAGCTCACCTGCATGACCTCATTGTATGGTAACCATTACACCCACTTGCATCATGCATTGAGCTATTGCGTCATCATGACAAACTTTTGTCTGGCATCTAAAAATATTTGCATCAAATCACAAGTAAATTACGTCTAGATCTTTGAGAGGCCGTGATTAAGTCTGTGTTGCTGTGGTGAAAACCAACTCACATCGGATTATTGCAAACAAAAAGGCCAAGTAAGAAATAGAGTTTGAATTCGGTGTATAGGTGATACGGAGGAACCCACTCTCGTGTTTTAAAACCTTATATAATTACCCCACGCGCTTTTGCTCGTATGACAGAGTTTTAACCCATTCAGCCCCGACAGACCACAGCAAGACATGGATCGAGAATGATAGTTAAAGGGTGGTGCCAGAATAGCTTGGCGCCCATAGGCGCTAAGCTATTCTGGCACCACCCTTGAACTACCCTGCTCGATCTGTCTCTAGAATTGTAATACAGTCCTTCAGAGGGCAACTTCAGAATTTGGGGATTTCGGTCCTGTTGCAGAATGTGTTAAAACCACTCGACTGAGTATGATTTTCCTATGTCTGTCACCTACACATCGATGAAAGAATCTATAAACAGTCTACTTCAGTGTGCATAAATCAATAGACTATTGATCATGTGAGGCAAGCGTTGATAGATACCGTAAGCATGCCAAGGAGAACCACTCAACGATGGACATATTATAGTGACGAGCAAAAGAAATGCGACATTTTTGGAATCATCGGAAACACTAAAATGTTTCCGATGAGTCGTTGCTCGTCAGTATACCTCTTTACGATGAGGCCCCTTTGACCCCTCCCTCACGGCACCAGTTCGTCAGCCAGCGACAAATAAGGCATGACATTTAGTACATGACCCTCCTTATCCCTGAGATGAGGTTGTAATTTTACATCAGATTCATTTGATACAGTACACCACTTCACAAAATACGTGCAATTCAGCACTGATTCAAGCGCTGGGAAGTTCTCCCAAAGGAACTCTAGGAAGGTTTCTGATGGGTGCTGTGGAACACGTATGGGTCTACCCCGCACCCATACGCCATGCGCAGAAATCCCATCTTGACCGACTTGAACTAAACGAACTCTACGGAAACGGGCTTGAAGATTTCCCGTCTCCTATCGCGACAGCTAGAAAGATCGTTTTTCACGCGGGCTATTTCCCGTTCTTTTCATCGGATCACGTACTGTCCACTAAAACTCAGTGTAGCGGACCCGCTTCTGGCTCAAATACGTCTGGCACCAATCTTACACCCTTGAAACGTTCTACCCAAATCTGCACTCTTCAACAGAAATCATGCAGTCCTGACACACTGGATCGACCATGACATTTCAAGGGTGGTGCCAGAATAGCTTGGCGCCTGCAGGCGCCAAGCTATTCTGGCACCACCCTTGAACTGTCATGGTGGATATGTTTCCCGAACTGTAACTGATCGTCCGTCGTCGACCCCGAAATTTATGATTTTTTTTTTTTTTTTTTTTTTTGGTGACAAATTTAGTTTAGAATGCACCATACATCTGACTCTTCTCTAACTGTAGATTCTGAGCGCTTGTCAAAGTTCTAAAACTGTATAAAAGTGATAAATTATCTGGCAAAAAATAACTAAGCTTACATACATTTATGTTTCAAAATGCGGATTTTGTTTCCGGCTTTTGTCTGGGGCAGCTGACTAGTCAGAGGAAGCGAATCAAATGATGCACTCTTCAACAGAAATCATGCACGTTAAGTCTTCATTTTGTTCAGTAATGTTCTGTGCATCTACTGTGGGAAATCAGGGTATTTACCCGACCACATAATTATAGTAATGCACCTTCGTGTTTGTGTATGTATGTTTCTCCTGTCTACTTCCTAAGTTCCGGAGAAAGACATGGGTTGTATAAGAGACCTGATGCATCCTTTTTGAGGATGCAGATGATCGTCTTGTTCTATACCTGCGTATTTCTCTGTGGGCTGGCGATTGGGTGCCTGATAGGCGGGGGCAGGGGATCTAACTGTTTGTCTGTCCAGCGCTGATTGATTCCCCTTGGTTTGTGCTCATTTCACTAAAATACAGTGTCTCTTTCACAGTCGTCTTTGAAAGAGCTAGTCGGAGTAGCTGTCTCTGAAAGGTTCTCTTGCAAAATGTTCTTGTCTTTCCTTCGTTGAAAATTTTGATGATTTCATTCAAAGACTTCTCCTGATTAAATTTGACATATTGTGAAAGCTGGTATTGGTCTGTGCTTGTGAATTCCTTTGGCCGGCCGGGCCGTGGTCTGTTTTCCACGGTTCCTTCGCTGTTATACCTGTGAATTAAATTTTTAAAAATAATTGTCTGACCGCAACATTGTTCAAATGTGATGCCAGAGTAGCTTGGCGTCTGGAAGCGCCAAGCTATTCTGGCATCATCCTTAAATAATGTTTGTGCATAGACCTAGACTAGCGGCGATCAGACAATTCTTTTTCTTTATTCCAGTCACTTTGCTTCGCTTGCAGACCTTTTGATTACCCGATAAACAGTTGCCTGAGGTATTCTCACAATCTTTGCAATTTCTATTCCGTTCAGCCCAGCGATTTTTAGAGTAACGATATTATTTTTCTAAGAGAAAGTCAGCTCTTTCTGTCTTCGACACATTTATATGTCAAGTCTACTACAAGCATGTTTAGTACTCAGACATCAGTTGCAAAAATTAGTTGCGTAAGATTGTCGAGACAATGACGTCACAGGTGTTCTGGCCTCATAATTACACTTCACAGGCTCCTGGATGAGAACAGCTGACGTAAGGGTCAGGGGTAACAGGAGAGGCTGAGTTCTTGTTTCTGAATTCAAGAGTGTTTATTTGTGCAGCAGTGCGTTCGTCTTTTGTTCTCAATAGTTTTGTTAATAAAATGTAGACATGTAACATGGGCACATGCTCGCTGCTGTTTTGGCCTACTACCCGTGTTATAGACGTGAGCGACCACGCAACTATCCTCTCATGCCTGTTAGACCAGTAACCATGTTTGACATACACAACAGAAGACCATGACAGTTTAGTTCATTGGCACAGGCACTATGCTATTCTGGCTCAATCCGTGAACTCATCATGATCTCCTGTTTCAGTCCGAATATAGTTTTCAAAGGACATCTTCCAAATTTGTAGACTGATTTCGGCTCAATAGAAAAAACGGTGAGAGCTATCGAACCTAGCAGCTTTCAAACGACCACCGTCGTACGCATTAAGTATATTCGAGACTTGCCGCATACGGACACGCGGCAAAACGCGTATCCGTGTGCGTCACGTCTCGAATGAATTACCTGAATATGCCTTTGCAGTAACACAACACCATTATAATCATCCCAACAGGACAGAGTTCTTATGGAACTCTGCCAGGACGCGAAGGCATTTTTGCTGCAGTGCTTAGCACACATCCAGGACTTTAATGGTACACTCCGTGTCTGTTTTTGTCATCGAAGTTCCGAAATAACTGTGACACTGTGTCATCCTGTTAACTCATTCAGCTCGACGCACGTATTTCCCAAATTTTGGAGGCGTCATCTAACGACTATGCACCAGTTTGCAAGAGATGGATCGACCATGATAATGTCGGCGCCAAGCTAATCTGGCACTACCCTTGAATTATCATGGTCGACCCATCTCCTGCTGTAGTGCGTCAGAGCTGAACGGGTTAATTAGGGCCTACAATCCTTAGTCATTATCGACAAAGGAGTCGTGGTTCTGCTTTAACCCTTTGGCTGTCGTTAGTGTCTTTTGTCGTGGTTATTCCTACAGGAATCACCCGACAACAAAAATCAACGCTACCGACAGCCAAAGGGTTAACAGGGTGACATCATAACTAATGAGTGATAGTTACCCGCAAGAAAACCGTCATCTCATCTGGAGAGGAGGTGTACGGTTTTACCTGCCAGAGAGTGTCTGTGATGAACTTGCGTTCCTGAACTGTCCATACACTGGCTAGGTCCCCTCCCATGGCCTCACAGGCCAACCAGGCCGTGTCAAAGGTTGTCTCGTTGACCCGGAAGTGATAGCAGTACAGGCCGAAGTTGGTCCAGCCTTCCTCGCATCCCGCACCGTACAGCACACCACCCACTATACGAGAAAAAGAGTGTATATATATTTAATTTTTCAGTTAATAACGATATACACTGACGAGAAAAAGAAATACGACATTTTCCGAACAACCGAAAAGGTCGCATATCTTTTGTTCGTCAGTATATAAAAGAAAAACAATGTTAGAGATCTATGATAATGGTGGTGGTGGTAGTGGTGATAACGATACTATCATATGGCATATCATCACATCGTCATATATTAAGTTTTACTTTATTCTTCTGAACGTCGTCCGCTTCGTGTTTTTCTCATAGTTCAGACAGGCAGTCTGATGAAAACACACGCACACACCACACACACACACACACACACACACACACACACACACACACACACACACACACACACACACACACACACACACACACACGATCACACACACACACACACACACACACACATACACACACACGCACGCACACACACACACACACACACACACACACACACACACACACACACACACACACACACACACACACCGTGTGTGCACTATGCATTCGATGCTAATAATATTTGAAAGTGCACATACACCGACGAACTGATGAAACTATCTGTCAGCAATGCAAAATCGTCCCAACCACTCTGCGTGAATAAAACGAGTTAAAGCGTCTTTTTTTAATTTTTTTTTTTTTATTGTATGCGTTGGTGGGTTTGAGTAGGACGGGGAGTGACCGAGAGCTAGCTTGGCGTGGGCGGTGGAAGGGGGGAGGGACAGAGGGGAATGGGGGTGTAACAGACAAGCCCAAACAGCCCGTGAATTGTCGACGTGTTCGGAGAAGTGACAGCCAAAATCAGCGGACCACAGTTTCCCATTACGCTGTCTCCCAGGGGAATTGTCCGCTGAAGTATCGAGTGTTAAGTTGATTACAGCCGGGACGCCTCGCAGGCAAGAGACATAGATCCTCATGAACCCCCGCAAAATGCGGGGGTCATGAGGATCTATGCCTCTTGCACAGGGATCTTCCACTCAGTGGAGCATTGAACGCTGCGTTCATTAGCGCTCTCTCCAATAAAGGCGTAAATGTGAACAAAGTCGGTAGCAAGAGGCACAGATCCTCATGCGCCCCCGCACCTGCGGGGGCTCATGAGGATCTATGCCTCTTGCAGATGGGTTGGATTTCGAAGGACATCAGTGTTTGGATGATTACCGCTGGGGCGGCACTCAGATACGTCTCCACGATTCCTAAAACACCCACAACTTAAAATTTAAACTCTTACGAGTGCATTTCTCCGTTTGAGTAGATGAGGTATAGTTAATGGGAATGGACTATTGCCGGGGCTCATGAGAAGCTATGCATGTTTCAGATACAGGAGGTTGTGTAAGGCCTCCCCGCCTGCCTAGCCAATCCGTAAGCAGAGCTGGTGATAGATCGTCAGGAACTGTGGCTATGGTACTTGTAAAAGCTGTGGTTTTCGGAGCTCAAAGACAGGAAACCAACCAGCCAACCGTCCAACCAAACAGCCAGCCAACCAACCAACCAACCAAACAAACAAACAATAACAAGCGTACGCACAAACAAACAAACAAACAAACAAAACGAATGGACCAAACGCGCAAACCAAACGGCAACGAACGAACTAACGAACGACCGACCGATCGACCAAAGAAACAAACAGTGGGGTTGGTTTGAATGTGGTGTGCACGTGCGTGTGCATGTGTGCTTGTGTGTGTGTGTGTGTGTGTCAATGAGGCAGAAGTAAGTCATGGAAGGCGCGAAGTTGACGCCTTCACCTGATTAACCCATTTAACCCCACGACCGCATTTATCAAATTTCGGAGGTGTACGTACCCGGTGAAGGAGTATGTACCAGGTGCAGGAGATGGATGGACCACGATAATTCAAAGGTAGTGCCAGATTAGCTTGGCCCCTTCAGGCGCCAAGCTAATCTGGCACTACCCTTGAATTACCGTGGTCCATCCATCTCCTGCTGTAGGGCGTTGGGGCTGAATGGTTTAATGCATGTACATGTGCATCTTGAAAAGGAGAACTGGAAGTGGTCAGTGCGAGAGATCAAACTGGCACTGACCTTTTTAACGCATTCGAGACGTGCTGCGTCCAGAAACACAGCTTTATGCGTCGTATCCGGAAGCAACACGTCTGGAATGAGTTTAAATGTATTACCGCTTATCAAGTCGTTCACTAAACTGGCTGAAATGTGACACCCCTCCCCCCTCCCCCTCCCCCCACATCACAGGTTACGCGTGCGCGTATGTATGTGTGTGGCTGGAGTGCGTGTCCGAGAGCGTGTGTGTGTATTTGTGCGTGTGTGTAAGAGTGCGTGCGTGTGTAAATGTGTGTGTGTGTGTGTGTGTGTGTCTGTGTGTGTGAGTGAGTGTGTGTGTGCGTGCGTGCGTGCCGGCGTAATTGTGGTGTGCATGTGTGTGTGTGTGAGTGTGTGCGTGCGTGCATAAGCGAGTTGTGGTGTGCATGCGTGCGTACCTGAGTGCGTGTGTGTGTGTGTGTGTGTGAGCGTGCGTGTGCGTGCGTGCGTGCGTGCTAGCGTGAGCGAATGCATACATGCGTCAGTGTGTGGTATGTGTATGTTCACATGTCTATGTCATTTATGTAGTAGATGTAGCAAAGGCAAGTTTGAAAACTGGTTCTGTTACCAATAACTACTACCGTTGGAAAATAAAGGTTCGTTGTTCATTGCTCTCTCTCTCTCTCTCTCTCTCTCTCTCTCTCTCTTCTCTCTCTCTTCTTCTTCTTCTTCTTCTTCTTTTTCTTCTTCTACTATTATTATTATTTTTAATATTGTTATCATTTGCATGCTATGTTTATTTTTCTGTTATGTTGTTTTGTTTACAGGACGGCTTGTAAGACAGGCATTGAGTTGCCTAATAATCCTGAATATTAAAAAAAAGATTCATCATCATCATCATCATCACTCAGCTTGTCCCTTCAAGGCAAATCTATCAGACAGGTAACGGAACATCGTCTTCTCGGTGTTACTGTAGATAACCAGTTTAAATGGCAATGCGTTTATGTGTTTTGGCGACAGCGGTGGGTTGGAGGCCCGGACAGCGCATGTTTGTCCGGACGTTTTATCTGTTGTTTTGTCACGCATGCACCGCTTACCTTAGTGCCCTGCTTTTGGTTTACGGAGATCCTCTATTGATGGTATGAGAGCGTGTAGGCGTGTAGTGGGTGTGTGTGTGTGTGTGTGTGTGTGTGTGTGTGTGTGTGTGTGTGTGTGTGTGTGTGTGAGTGAGTGAGTGTGTGTGTATGTGTGCGTGTGTTTGTGTGTGTGTATGCGAGCGTGTGTGTGTTCGTGGTGTGTGCATTTATGTGTGTGTGTGTGTGTGTGTGTGTGTATGTGTGTGTGTGTGGTGTGTGTGTGTTCGTTTGTGTGTGTGGGTTTTGTTTTTCCTGTAGTTTGTAGCAAGGACAAGAATGAAAAAAGCTCTGCGCACCTATTCTTTTATCCTTGGAAAATAAAGCTTCATTTCATTTCATTTCATTTCTCTCTCTCTCTCTCTCTCTCTCTCTCTCTCTCTCTCTCTCTCTCTCTCTCTCTCTCTCTCTCTCTCTCTCTCTCTCTCTCTCTTGGTCGGGGATGAAATCAGTGATCCGTGAAATGCCGGGAAAACCGCGTCTCCCACCTCGAGATGTGTCGCCTATGCGCGCGTGTGTTGTAGAGCAGCTAGTAAACAGTGCACTACATACTGGCACTTACCTTTCAGTCAAGGAATGCTGACAGACTGTTCAACAAGCTTATCTGACCCAGACTTGCTACAGTATGTAAATAATCATGACGTGTGTTTGTTTGAAACCTTTTTGGACAATAATAGTTCGTCCCGCCGGACTGTTGGTCTGAAGCAGTGGTTTCATCACTTCTCCAACATTTTAAATGAAAACGTTGCACAGCAAGAAGATGATGTATTTTTATCAGGTGACATTCAGTCTGATGACGCCGCTTGATTTCATGAACGGGCCGACGATGGCCGCCGTTGGACTTTTGCGCGTCGGGAAGTTATTGTTGCTTTAAAACATGAAGAGAGCAAGAAAGGCCCCCGGGCCTGATGGAATTATTAACGAAGTGCTGAAAGCGTCTAACTCAGCTATCATCTCCTTTCTCACTCAATATGTTGATGCTTTGTTTAATCCATATCATACTGAGGCTAAAAGCTTCAAATTTGTACACTGCTATATGCAAGCTACATTATAGTACTTACAGATAAGGATATAGACCAATGGCTTTAGTTCAAGGGTGGTGCCAGAATAGCTTGGCGCCTAGTGGCGCCAAGCTATTCTGACACTACCCTTGACTCTTTTAGTCAAACTTATTTCACACACTGGTGTATTCCGAATGAAATGGGTTAACAAAGGGTTGTGCCGAATGTTCTAAAGCTATCATCTTTCCACTCCATGGAAAGGAGAGGTCCGTAATCCAGATATTTATCGAGGTATTGCTCCGATTAGCTGTGTTAGTGAATTGTATACATATATTTTGAATAGAAGGTTAACAAACTGGGCTGAGGAAGAAAATATTATGTCTGAAGCATCATATATTTACACTTTACGGCTATAGTTCAAAAACAGATTTTACAAAATAAGAAAGTTTATGTGGCTTTTGTTGACTTCGATACTGTTAAAAGAGGTGTGCTTTTGAATATTGTACTGAAGGCAGAAGTACACGGACAAAGATTTTCTGCTATGAAGGCAATGTATGACCCAATGAAATTTTGTTTCAGAGATAGCGTGAATTGAGCAGAGTATTTTGCGTGCTTCCAATGTTTAAAACAAGGATGTTTAGCTTCGCCGACATTGTTCTCTTTTTTGATAAACGAGCTTGTTGTGTACATTATTGAATTATGGTAAACATGGCTTCCAGCTAAGAACCGATGCAGCAGAATTATATTTGTGAATGTTAGCAGATGACATTGCTTTGTTTTCATTAACCCCAAATGGTTTGCAGACACAGTTGACTTATGTACGCAGAGCAGCATCAAAAGTTGGTTTGTCTGTACAAACGTAGATAAACCGAAGATAATTGTGTTTCGAAATGGTGGGTATTTGTCCAAATATGAAAAAAAAAAAAAGACCAAATGGGAGATTGCGGTTGGAAGTTCAGGGGCCGATCATTTACCTCGAGGTGGTGGTGGTGGTGGTGGTGGGGGGGGGGGGGGGGTCAAACTTTCAGCTTGGGACCGTCACCTTCAATTTGATACAAAAAGGCTTCCCCGACGCTAGACTTTGCTTCCAGTGGCCCAAAACTCGAAAAGCGGGGGTAGAGAGAGAAAAAACATTGGGTCTGGGGGGGAGGGGGCGGTAGGGGGGGGGGGAGCGTAACCCCTGGAACCCACACCCACCCCCACCCCCAAGATCCGCCCCTGAAGTTGTCAGTATGTATAAATATCTTGGGTTAACACATTTTACCCCAGGACCGAAATCACCAAATTTTGAAGTTGCCCTCTGAAGGGCTGTATTACAATTCTAGAGACAGATAGGGCATAGAGGCCTGACGATGGTGCTTTGACTAAATGCAAATCCGCTGCGCCATCGCGTGCGTGCCACCGAATCACTAGCTCAATTCAGAATACAAGGGAGGAAACGAACGACATGCGCACGCGGCGATGCACTGTGATTCCAGAGCAGTTTTCAACCCTCAAAGCAACCATTCGCCTAAAACCTCGAACTGAACAAACTCAGTATATAATTTGCCACAAATCTATACCAACCTTGTCCGCCGGCCGATCAAAACTGATACAAGGCTTTTTGTACAGCCAAGCATAATTTTAGCAAACATCCATTTGTTAGGTTTTAGATGTGGCCAAAAATGCGTGTCATGCTCATTTCTCATTGGTTTATGTCAATTAGCATATCCAATGAAATTAAAAGTAAGAGTGCATCTACTGTCGACATAAAGGTGCACGCGGCAATCGCTTTAGGTACGTATCTCCCCCAGCCCGAAAAGCTCTACTTTAATGGAGTCTGGTTCAAACACTGCTCAGCTGATCTCTATCTTCTCGAGTAATTCGCTTCGACTTTAGAGTAAATCCGGAAAAAACAATGGATGCAAAGCAGTGCCGCAGAGTGGCCTCTTTCACGGCACTCTACTAAAGGGTTTAACGTTGGACTCTAAATGTTGAGAAAGAGGTCTCGGGTATACTTCCGGTCTCAGCTAGAATTTCGCGGCGTGTTGTTCGTTTCCTTCCATGTATTCTGAATTGAGCTAGTGATGCGGTGGCGCGCACGCGGTGATGCAGCGGATTTGCATTTAGTCAAAGCACCCGGCGTCAGGCCCCTATGAGATAGAGCATGATAGTTCAAGGGTGGTGCCAAGCTATTCTGGCGCCACCCTTGAACTGTCATGCTCGATTCATGTCTTGCTGTGTTAAGTCGGGGCTGAATGAGTCAAACTTTACGACACGTTTGAGTCTAAACTCATCCGTCGATGACTTAGTCATTAAGGCCGAAAAATGCGTTATTGATATATAAAAAGTGTTTTGTATGTTGAAGAAAATCAAACGTACCAGCCCTTTTTTGTGTGTTTAAGTTGTTCCATGTCCGGATTGTCCCAGTTGTGTTGTATGCCTCAGAAATGAGGGGTGTAAACGAGTGTACCGAAACAGAAAGAGTCCATTATTTGCATGCAAACGTTTTTTTAATGTCCGTTTCCGCACAACAAACCTGATGGTTTATGGCGGACGTGGTCACACCCCAGGTGTCAGTATTAACACATTCTGCCCCAGGACCGAAATCCCATAATTTTCAGGTTGCCCTCTGAAGGACTGTATTACAAGTCTAGAGATAGATCGAGCATGATAGTTCAAGGGTGGTGCAGAATAGCTTGGCGCCTATGGGCGCCAAGCTTTTCTGGCACCACCCTTTAACTATCATGCTCGAGCCATGTCTTGCTGTGGTGTTTTGGGTCTGAATGAGTTAGTATCAGTAAGATGTGTTTCATATACTGTGTGCTTTGCATGTTGATAGATCTGCAAGTATGGCTCATCATATGTTGAAGGATTTAGATGATAAGGGGAAAGAAACATGGGTGTCAAAGATACAAGATTTACTTTCTCGAAATGGTTTTGGTCATGTTTGGATTTCGCAGGAATGCTTTTATGAATGAGTTGAAACAAAGGATGATTCATTGTTCAAAAAAAAAAACTTTCTGAGAGTGAACGTTTTGCTGTAATTCGTAGTTTTAAACACACACTTGCATACAATTTTCTTTTTAAAAAAAACTGGTTAAGGCATGTGTGAAATATGTACATCAAATTCAGACTTGGCATACCCGAATTGCAAAGTAATTAATTAAGATACAGTACTTAAGGTACTGTAGCTAAAAAGGGTCCATTCTGTGCCAA